>CM067365.1:65729619-65960173 GCA_034401795.1 Chaetoderma sp. LZ-2023a
CGCATGACACGTGTGTTAGCAAGTACATTTATTTCCATTCAGACATTCAATAAAAGAAACATCCACTCTCTGAAATGCATTTTGGTAAGGAAGTATGTGGTCAGTTACTATTGATGCATGCATTTACTAGGTGTAATAGTACCTCCAGGATCTTTGTCATCGGAAATGTTAGGTTTTCAGAAACAAGTGAAAGTTGATTCAAACCAAACAGATAACATGGTTACGGACCATAGCATGTAAGTGATGCCTGCCATGGCTAGTAAAAAGTTCAGTGAATCACTTTAATCATTGCGCTATAGGATGTTTAGTAAGAAAGTGGTTTCAGCTAAATCATTTAACCCATGAACGTCTTCCTCCTATGGTCACTAGATTCCACTGCCTAATATCTTATTACCAGCTTTTTGTGTGGAATGGTAGAGAAAAAGGCACAGATGCCTTGAATTGAAGTTAGATGCAGGATGGAAATAAGCTGGTGCCAGTTATGTCAAAATGAATGCAGTCCCTGACAAACTTCTAAAGATGATCCACCGCAATAATCATTGTATAGCAGGTTGCAAACCATCCCGTTTCAGATGCAGATGATACTGACTATTATGTACTACTGCTGCCTATGGAACATGCCAAACTGAATCTTGTGACAATCCGAACAACAACCAGGCTATTGAACAAGTGTTTGATAGTGATGATTGATGTGAGGAAGTTTGGTCTTATTGGATTATCCCGCATCCCACCACAAACCACCTGGTAGGCAACAACGTTGCATAGAATTCACAATATCTTAAATTTCTCTATTAACAAATAACCCCATAGCACTCTACGCATTCTTACCTGATTGATGGATAACCAGAGTCCAGAGGTAGACACCAAACAGACCAGTCTACTGTGAAGTTTTATGGTTATGACGGCCATTTTGAATGTCATCTAACTTTCTCAAATATCTTATACACCACAGCATTTAGCTAGGAAACCCGGGATTAAAATGAGTCAAAATTTCCATTCTAGAATAAATAGTTAATTGATGGCAATTTTAGGGATATGGCAGCCATCTTGGATGCCATGTTAGATTTTCTCAAATATTTAATGAACCCGCAACAAGCTGTCTGCTATTAATATGTTGCTAGACTCCAATAATCTGTGGGTAGACACCAAAATCCCGAGTTCTGTATGAATAGTTAACAAGTTATTGTAATGAAATTCGGAGTCGGTCAACCTTCTGCGGATATGTTTGTCGGCGGAGGCCGGACTTAGCTTCGGCGAGCGTTTGTGTAGACTCTTTATATGGACACAGCGTTTTATTCTTAGTTTATTATTTATTTATTATTATATAACCGGATTACTATATTATGTCAAACATAAGTTTTTAACACATACATAATTAATACCACTACATTTCTGGGAAGATGTATTCACTGTCCTGGATTAGCTGTTTTAACACAATAATTCAAAGGATTCCCTATTTAAAAATATTAGAATTGCTAGTATTTGACAGTCCAGTCCATGCCTCGGATTGGATTAAGTAAATGAAGATACTTCTTTGAAACATCTTAGGCACTGACGGTACCTATTTATTCTTCTTATTACGTTATTAATCTGGAATCTGCATGTGCTTTTCTCCTCTTCTCGTAGTTATGTTCATTTTTCTGTTCTCTGACAACCTCCGACTGACATTGACAGACAGCAGTGACACGTCCTTCCTTGCAGATAGCCCTCCAATGTAGGATAGTGTAGGGTTTCGCCTAAGGTTCAAATACTGATTTCCGAGGTGACATTTGGGGATGCTTCAACTACTTCCTGGGTGATGATTCTGGACGCTATTGTGATAAGTTTATATTTAAGTAGCTTAGACATTGAAATCGATTGCACAAGGGTTTCTGAGATCAGCACACCTTAACTTATATTAAGTTCTCCATACTGCGGGGGTGTTATATGTTATATGTCTCCTTCGTTGCCTTTCGCAGAACCTGTTGAAGAACTCCTTGTTACCATCCTCTTCATGATCCTCCGAGCTGGAACGTATGTTTCCATAGTATCGGTAACAGGGACTTACCTGGACCTGGACGATCTTCTCTAGATCGTAGCTCTGTGCTATGTGCACAACTAGATGGTCTTGCATCCTATACTTCTCTGGAATGAATTTACTACCACTCGAGACCTGAGGTTCCGATTTTATATAGTTTGAACATTAAGGTTAGAGAGCTTAATTGATAGTAGTTCACAGTTTTGGTTCTTCATTAGCCTTCTGTCACATGAGACTACCATTGGGGACGTCCCTCACTCAAGTATTGTCGTGCAGAGCTTTGTCCGCCATTGTCATGTATGATTACTGTATTCTGCGGCTGTAGTAGTAGTAGTTGTAGAAACGTCATACAGTTGTAATCAGTCCTTTTTTGCTTTTCCCCACTGTGTCTTATCCTCAGAAAAAATCCTTAGCTGCCTCAGGTCTATTCTTGACATGGGTGTACCGAGTCCTGCTTTCTCGAGACTGATCATCTCGTAGCACGCTTAGCAGACTTATGCAATGACGTTCTCACCTGGCTTTGTATTTGCTGGCTTATGCTGTTTCGGTATCGGTGTCCAGTGATAGTGCGTAGGTGTTTGGAGCTGCCCAGCTGTTACAGTTAAACAGCATCAAGGAACGCATTATATAAATGTAGTTTCTTTTATCAAGTACATCTTTGATCTACGAATCCAGATCTTCAAGAAGGACTGGAATGCTATGTTCCCCATGACGCAGCGTGCAGCAATGTCAGCAGTACTGCAAAACAGTGAGCCCCTGATTTTACTTTTTCCTCCATGGTTCGCCGCCACGATGTGGATGCTCATTTTCCTGTTTCGTACTCTGTATATAGGTATATGCTGGTGAACTCTGTTTTGGATTCATTCATAAAAAGATTCTCAATTTTTAGTTTGCTTGCAGCTATTGGGAAATGTTGGTCAACGGGTTTCTTTTCCTCGTCTATGAAGTCCACATCCTCGGCATATTCCATCTCTAGCAGCATATCCAGTATTGGTACTAGGGCTTTTTGTCTTGTGGAACTTTCGGGCACATATTTCAATGCAGCAGCATGGTAACAGGTGAAAAGCACAGGAGATGGGGAGCCGATTGATGTCTCAAACTCTATAGACTTCACTGACTTGACACGTACTATCAGTTTGGTCCCTGCAAGCAGTAGTCTCACTAGTCGTAGCACATCTTCATTGCAACTGGCTTGGCCTAGTGCATCTAGGATCTTTGAGCGTTTAATTCTGTCGAAGGCTCGTGACATGTCAATGCCCACTTTGACGAAACACATTTCTTGCGATTCTGTTTTTACAAGGCTGCACCAGTGAAGGAGATGGTGTGGTCTGCTTAGGTATGGATGATCTGGTTGATGGCGATGGAGATGTCAGTGATCCAGCCTAACTACTTCTTTTCCTACTCGCTCCAGTACTGAGTCTGTAAAATATTAATATAATACCAGAATGTTCAATCTAAGCCACGTCACTGCAAATACACACGTTTTCAACGCCTTGACATATTGACCCTAGCCCATGATCCAAGTGGTGCAAATTTTGTCTCGCAATCCTCAATCTCAAATATAACATAATAACCAAATTTGATTTAATTCACCCAATTGTTTTGGAGCTGACTGACAGTTCTTGAATGTTTAAACTTCAGCCCACCCCACCCTCTCTGATCACTATTGGGCAAAGCCAATACATGTAATCTGCAATCCTATGGGTAACCCATATACCAAATCTGGTTAGATTCGAACAAAGGGAGAGGACAGACAAACGAACAGACGGAAGGGGATTTTAATATCCCAACAGTTTTATTTTCGAAAGGTAGTGATAATAATTATTAATGTTAATATCCTAAATACATGAAGGGTACTGGGACATTACATGCCACTGTCACAGTTATTTACACTTTCACTTTATCTAAACATTTTGAGACAGTGAGACGAACACAGAGAGATTGACGGACGGAGGGACCAACGGACGGCAACATGGACAGACGACAAGGCAGACAGACATACATACACACAGACAGACAAACAGACAGACAGACAGACATGACTGTCATTATAGTCTGCCCAAACATCTTTATTCAATAGACGTTGCAATTTGGGGGTTAGTTACTTACCAGTCAACCCCTCCATGCGGCAGCCCATCTTTTTTGCAATCTTTCTCCAACAGTTTCTGATCCATTGCTGATCTCCATATTCCTTAAGTGATGGGTTATATAGGCGAGGATTATCTTTTAGTACTAAGAGAAGTAATTTTTCAGTTGTTTCCAAATTCATCTTGCTGGCCATGCTGCCTTCCAAATGAAAGGAAAGTGAATTATAACATGCCACAATATGCTGACATGCCGCAATCTGGTTTGTGAATTTGAAAAACGAAACCAACATTCCGAGAAAATACCCACTGGAATTAAAAGAAACGCATGGACTGTCACTCTAATTATTTCCATGTGCGCGAGCTACGCGATATCTGGGACGACACGCGACCAGAAATTGCTCCAAAATCAATTTCCGTGTCGCTCGGCAAGGGTGGTCGCGTACATGGAAACAGATGACTGGACCTATGAAGGATCAATAATTGTCGCACCAATTGAGAGCGACAGTCGTGCGCAAAAGCGCCGACATGGAAATCCAGCTACAAGGTTACACATACGCGATGCGGCACGACACGACGCTACATCAAATCACGTGTTTTGTTGTTCACCATAGATTTGCAAGGTACTGTTCATACATCGCCGAGGCATCAATGATACATAACCAAAATCCAATTCGGGGCGATTTTTTCTCTTGCCTCTGCGACGAACTGACCAGATAACCAATCACAAACACTTGTTTCCATGTCAAATCAAGGTCAAACTCCCGCGCGTGCGTGCGTTAGTCTGTGTGCGTGCAAGCATGCATGAATGCGTTATGTGTGTGCTTGTGTGGTTGAGTGGTACGAGAGGGATAGTGGAGAGGTATGGCGTGTGCGTGTGAACGGTCATGCACGTGTGCACATTTGTACCAGAGAATGACGAAGTAGAGAATCAATCAGATGAAAATCATTTTTCAGTAGACATATCTATATTGAGGCATTCAATATGGAAGATAAAATTATTGAACTAGTTGAACAGCATCCTGCATCGCGCCTGCCTTGTAGCGCATGTCTGTCACCAAAGTAAATATGTGTCGTGTCGCATCGCTCAGTCGTGTTGTGTCGTATGTCTGACCAGTACTGGATTAAGTGTTTCGCTAACCCTAGGCACCTGAATCCGGAAGGGGTGTCTGGTCCTCCACCCCCACCCCACCCCTACAACCCCACCTCCCCAAACCACAGGAAAAAAATTTGAAATCTGGATGCTGTCTAACATTTCCGGAGATAAATATGGATCATGAGTTGGTTGTTAAATTATTACATTTTTGTCACTGGTTAGGAATTTAATTCCACCCATGAGCTTGCCATCCAGGCAACTCTCTCCACCCACCCATCCACCTACACACACACACACACTAAGATACAGAGTGGACGAGTGGACTGACTCACTGGAGGGAATACCAAGGAGCCTTTTTTAATCTAGATGCTCTCAGAGACCATATACTGTCTGTATTTCTGGGCATAATTTATATAATTATAGACCTTCTGGTTATTAGCAGTGAGGTACGAACATTTTTATTTTGTTCATTTTAAAGTCTACTAAATTAAGTTGGTTTGTGCTCCATTTCTAATATATAACATGTTTAATTTAGCAGACTTTAATGAACAAAATAAAAGATTCTCTGATAGAAACATCCCATCAGTTGAAAATGCATGCCTAAATAGGCCCACTTACACATATTTTTAAAATAAAAGCAATATTAGATATTGAACAACCACTGTATTTCTGTATTTCAGTTCAAACCAACCATAGTGATACAAACTGCACAATTAGAATTGATATACATTTGTGCTACATAACATTTGGCCCCACTTGTGAAATGCTTTTCAATCAGAAACCCCTCACAGCTACTTTTGTCGAAATTATGCACTACAGTTTACAGAAACTGAACAAATTCCAGAAATTCACACTGTATACTGACGGGCAGTGGTCAGTCGCAATTTATTTGATTCCCTCAGTTTCTGTAGTGCATAATATCACCAAAAAGGGTCTGCGAGGGATTTCCCATTGAAAAACATTTACTGAATTATGAGTGACCGACAAGCCATTATGAGTCATGCATTTCTAAGGCTGATCTATTTTTGAACAACCAACATGGTGACAAAACAGGATCTTTTAGATCAACCAATCGACAGATAATTTCAGACATAAATAAAATTTTGTATTTATGTTCCTTTAAAATAAATGGATTATTTTGTGTATTATCTATGATCATGAGGAATGAACATTAACACCTTTATGAAGATATCAGGCTAAGCTCCTCAATGAGGAGGTCTGGCTAAGCTCCTCAATGAGGATGTCAGGCTAAGCTCCTCAATGAGGATGGCAGGCTAAGCTCCTCAATGAGGATGTCAGAATAAGCTCCTCAATGAGGATGTCAGGCTAAGCTCCTCACTGTGGATGTCAGGTTAAGCTCCTCAATGAGGATGTCAGGTTAAGCTCCTCAATGAGGATGTCAGGCTAAGCTCCTCAATGAGGATGTCAGGTTCAGCTCCTCAATGAGGATGTCAGGCTAAGCTCCTCAATGAGGATGTCAGGCTAATCTCTTCAATGAGGATGTCAGGATAACATCTTCACAAATGTGTTAATGTTCATAATTCACCTTTCCAGAGTACCCACCCCTCATATGACATCATAATTAGCTGCGTGATGTGTACAATGATATCATAATGAATGACGTCATGAATGACGTCGATAAGTACGTCACGAACGCATACTTGAAGACGGTCTATACCATAGGCAGCAACAGTACCCAGTCAAATTGGTTACAAAATATTCAACAGCTTCCCTGTATAGTTGTCAGGAAATTGATAGCTAGGGCATTTGGGGATCGATCAATCCCAACACGGTGAGGTGTGGGTGGAGCTTAGCTAGTGATGGGCGGGGCATAGCTAAAAATGGAAAGGTCCATTGCATTTATGACATTAACTCAGTCACTGAGCATCAGCGTTGTTTATATTTATTTAAATTGTTTTAAATCCCTTCCAGCAAACATATGAAAATAAATGCATGTCAAAGAGACTTTTCTGCTCTTTCTATTGGTAAACATTTCAAAAATGTCATCAGTGTTCATAGAGGGAAGTAAGCCACATTCAATGGACAGGCTTAACAGGAAATAAACTCGATTGTGTCCAGTTGTTGATCATACATAATTCTTCACTTGTTTTAATTTTGAGAATTAAATTTCTCCTTCACAACTTGAGGACTTGTACCACAGATGGAAAGGTAAAATCGTAAAACAATATTCAGGTTTGGAAAACTGTTGACAACATTGTCGTTGATTTGTGACTGCAACATTTCGACTACACAGCTTTTGTCATGGTATACTTTTGAAACGATAAGAAATTCATCAACAAACTCATCTTCTAGATAGATCTAATGGGATCTAATGCTTTGCATTTAACATCCTCCACAAGTAATTCACGATCGGTGAGGTATTCTGAGTGATAAACAACATCCTTATTTTGCTTCTAAACTTTGTCTATTATTTACGCATAAATTTGGCAGAAATATTGACTGATTCCCATTAGGGATTTGTTGGATAGTGGTGCCTAATGACTAATTGCAGACCAAGATTAGATTGCTTAGGCCTACCACTGGATTGACTGATTCTGCCGCTCTTGTACACTACCGAGTCAAAAATTCCAGTGGCAAATTTTCAAAAAGTAGTTTTCTCTTGGTCTGCAATTGAGCACTGAAGTTGAAATAATTTAAATTAAACATAAAAATGTCGACCATTAACGGATTAGGGAAATTTGATTTGGAGGGCTATCAAATAAGATTTGTAGAACAAGCCGACGAGATATGATTCATAGTCCTCCTTAAAAGTAAAAAGCCAAGAAGATAAGACAAAAGAAAGTCATAGGACCGGCTACGACTCTAATCCCAGGCAATCGGTTGCAAGTTTCATTAGCTCTGCGTTGCGCAGCTATAGCTCGCACATCGAAACAAATAAAAAATAAATCACATGCGCGATGTGTAAGTGTAATGTGTTTTAAATACCACGTGTGTTTCATGTGCCTCAGCCTACGTGTGCGTGTGCGCGTGCGTGCGTGTGAGTGAACGTCTGTCTGCGTGTGTTCATTTGGGCATGGGTGTGTGGAGGAGGGTGTCAATGAGTGGTGGTGGTTAGTTGAGTTAGGGGGGTTAGCTGGCTGGTACGGTGATTACCTTTGATTTTTTTCTGATCTTGCTTTTCGTGGTTTTCTTCACAGCCGACTGTTTTGGTGCCTTCTTGTCTGCTATGAATTTCATGTGGGGCGAACTTGTTAGATTTTGTGTCGGACTCTTTTTAGGTTTTTTCCTAGCAACATCTTGTTTGATGAATCCGGCGAATGTTACAGTTCGAGGATCTGTTGAACATGAAGGGCCAGAAATCACGTCATCAGTCACATGTTGGCTGATGGGTTCCTCAGGTAACTCGGTGAAGGTTACAGCCCAGGAATCAGTTGAGCCTGAATGGTTGGGAATCGTGTCATATGTCTCATGCTGGTTATTGGGTTCCACTTGCTCAGCTAATTCAGAGAAGGTTACAGCCCGGGGATCACTTGAGCTTGAAGGGTCGGGAATCACGTCACATGTCTCATGCTGGTTATTGGGTTCCACTTGCTCAGGTAACTCGGCGAAGGTTACAGCCCGGGGATCAGTTGAGCCTGAAGGGTCGGGAATCGCATCACGTGTCTCATGCTGGTTGTTGGGTTCCGCCGTTTTAGAATCACACGCTACATCGGGCATTTGTCTCTCACTGTTTTACTAGGTAGAAAGGCATCACTGAAAATGCGAGTGGGGTTGAAAGTATATATTTCGGTTCGCATGAAACCATTTCTCACGTTTTCAGATGTGAAGGCAAAAGGCAGGGTCACGTATATCAAAGCCAATCTCTCATCTTTACTCAGTAGCCGACCACCAATAGCATGAGTCTTTTCTTTCCCAAGTCTATTCCAGTTTTTCTTCAACGACGAAAACACGTTCTTGTCCAGTGGTTGTTGATGATGTGATGTATGAGGCGGTATACACCCCAGTATGCTGTTATTCTCTCGCATTGTGGTGATGAAATCTAGATTCAGTGAGTGTGTCGTATGACCATCGAGTATGAGCAGGTTCTTTTCAGCTTATGCACCTTTACGCCGTAAATATCTTACAAAATTACTGGCCCATTCTGTAATGAGTGAATCCTTTATCCAGCCAGATTCAGACACACAGATAAGGTCTCCGGGTATAGCTTGTTCTTGCAAATCCTGAGGCTGGCATTTCCCCTTGAATATGATAAGGTGTGGAGCAGTTTCCCCACCAGCACTGATGGCACTGAGTAGGGTTGTTGTTTCTCCTCTCTCACGTCCGGTCAAGTTGAAGACGCGACCCTGACCAGATGCGATCACTTCAACGGATTCGAACACATCTTGCAAACCAGTCACATCTGTATTCCATATACGTTCTGGATGTCCAATTAGGTCGTTGTCGGTCATGACTTTAAATAGGCCATCAAAATGACTTTTCACAACAGTCTCATTCAAATTCATAGCCCGACCAAGAGACAGATTTTCTGGTTTACGTACAGAAAGCTCCGGATGGCAAGCCATGAAACCCTGCATCCAGTCGTATCCTGCTAGTTCTGTTTTCTCGGAAAACCCTTTTATGTCTTTAGCTTTGCCATATTGATATGCTAGTCGTCTTACGTCTGTTGGTGTTAAACCGAATCACTGTTTTGATAGGCCAATTAGCAGAGACACCAATCCAGTTTCTGTTTCAATAGTAAATATAGTTTTGCGTCCAATCTTAGGCGTTATGGTCGCGCCAGGTTCACATACTATATCTCTCAGTGTTGAGCGAGGCAGCTGATACGCTCGTGCTCTAATTGACAATTTCCTCTGATTAGGATTGAGGCTATCCTTCTGAGCGAAATATTCCGCTACTGCCGCCGCCATCCGTTCTTCCACTCATCTTTGCAGCGAACCACGCTTATTTTTGATACCTTCTTTAACTTAGCTTGATTTTTCGACTCTAGACGTTTGGATTTAGCTTTGCGACCCATATTCTGAAAAATTAAAAAGGAGCCTATTTTTAATGTCTGCTGCTGCCGCTACTGCTGCTGCTTCTGCTGCTAGTCCGCTACTTCTACTACTACTGTCGCTGCTGCTGCTGCTACTGCTGCTGATACTACTACTATTACTACTGCTGTTGCTGCTGCTGCTACTACCACTACGGCTACTGCTACTACTGCTGCTGCTGCTACTACTGCTGCTGCTACTACTACTGCTGCTGCTGCTGCTAGTCCGCTACTGCTACTACTACTGTCGCTGCTGCTGCTTCTGCTGCTTCTGCTGCTGCTACTGCTGCTGCTGCTACTACTACTACTATTACTACTGCTGCTGCTACTACTACGGCTACTGCTACTGCCACTGCTACTACTGCTGCTGCTGCTGCTACTACTACTGATGATGCTGCTGCTGCTGCTGCTGCTGCTGCTGCTGCTGCTGCTGCTGCTACTGATGTGACTACGTTTCGGGCAATGTCGGTCACAAGAAATTGCCTGACCGGCATTACCCGAACCAGTCGGATAATGTCGGTCAGCGCGACAAGACCCCCGTTACGCAGAATTATCAGTCAAAAGTCCTAGTATTTCTTCATAATATATAGGCATCCACACAAATAATAAACCGAAATAAACTTCAACATCCTAACTCTAAGTAGATTATACGATATACTAGTTAGTAATAGAATCGTAAATCGCTAAGCGAATTACGAAATATTAGAACCCTACCTCATGTTCCCCGTCAGCTGTTGACGCTCATGATGTTCTTCAACACGCTGAAATGACACGTAGCCACACTGGCCTGACCCCAATAAATGAGCACAGGACGCGATCAATAACCTCGCTTGATCACGTGATTTATTTTTACGGCATAAGTACTGACTGGCCGACATTACCAAATGACAGAGATTCCACCACTATACCCTATTTAATACGCACAATTCAATAGCGATACCATATTCTTCAGATCATGAGAAATAAATTCAAAACTATATAAGCAAATATCCACAGAAATACTAGCATTGGCGTATTGTATGAATTATAAATCAGACACATAAAAATGTATGCTTTATGCAGATGCAAATCTGACAGTTATTGAACGTTATTTTATAAATTAGTATCAACGATCTAGTGGAATGGTTTGTTAATCCTTTAGTGACGATACCGGTCAAAACCGGCCTCCTTAGTGGTCTACAGGAATGCCCATTTGCAGACCAAGAGAAGATTAATTTTGAAAATTTACAAATGGAATGACTGGCCCGGTAAATTTTCATAAATAGTTTACTCTTGGCCTGCAAATGGACATTCAAAAAGCAAATATTTTAATTTTCATGAACAAATTTCGTCACTAATGGGTTAAAACGTAGATGTCTGTGAGATAAGTCTTGGTACAAAGAGTGCGTGCGACGATGCCTACATGAAATGCATATTTCTAAAGTATAACATAGGGCCTAACTTGATTGATAAATACGTTTCTCAGCTGGGAGAAAGCAAGATGAAAACACCGGCACGTCGTAAGTAAATTTTAATTTATAGGTTAAAATATATAACGCGTATGTACCGCTAATACATACGAAATTGTATCCAGAAATCATAATCAGCTAAGCGGCGTGTGGGATGACGTCATAATCATTACGTCATAAATGATTCTATACCGCCGTCTTTAACTCTTAATAGTCCTACACGTTGTACAAATTGTCTGTCTCTACTATTTAATAAACAAAATTTCAAAATATTGATCAGCTTACCTGTATAGATTTCTGGAAATTGATAGTCAGACAGTTCAGAGATCAATCGCTCCCAACACGATCGAGGCGTGAGCGGAGATTAGCTAGAGATGGGCGTGGCATGGATAAAAATGGAAAGGTCCATTCCCAAAGTTCCAATTTCAAAGACACTACAGGTAAGCTGTTGAATATTTTAATACTAATTTGATAGACAACAGCTTCCAGTCAAATTAGTTTCAAAATATTCAACAAAATATATATGAAATCTTAAATGATTTTTGGGTTTTTTCGAGTTCACAAAGGGGTGAGAAATGGTGAGTAATTCTAACGTCAAATTTGATTTCAATGTCTGTCTAAAGGTGCACTTTCCCACCAGAATGATTAAAAATATAATTTTCAAATTAATATGCTTTTAGAGGCTTAACATATGTACTGATGTATGTATAATGAAACGCAGTGAACCTTAATATATAATAACTTCATTCCGTATTAATACAATTTTTAAAGTTGTGAAATTGAATTAGAGATACGAGACACTAATTAAACTTGCCCAACTAAAAATGATATTAATTTATATGAAATGAAATCATCATAATTATGTTACGATTTATTTCGTTTCTGTTTTAGCTACACAATGTAAGCTTCTAAAAGTACACAAATCCAACGATTTTATTTTCAAGCATTTGGTGCGAATTGCATCATTAATCCTTTAGTGACGATACCGGCCAAAACCGGCTTTCTTAGTGGTCTACAGGAATGGCCATTTGCAGACCAAGAGAAGATTAATTTTGAAAATTTACCACTGGAATGACTGGCCAGTCATTCCAGTGGTAAATTAAAAAATAGTCTTCTATTGGCCTGCAAACGGACATTCAAAAAGCAAATATTTTAATTTTCATGAACAAATTTCGTCGCTAAAGGGTTAATATACTTTTAGAGGCTTTACTTATGTACACCAAAGTAAGTCATAAGATATGATAATTTCATTCCGTAGAGATTAATATAATTGTTTTATGTTGTGAAATTGAATTAGATACATCTATCCTTAATAGAAATTCACAACGAAAAATGTATTCATTTATAGGAGATGAAATCTTTCTATGTTAAGATTTATTTCGTTGCGTTACCTTGGTGAAATAGAGTGTAAGATTTGTCAGTCTGTCAGTCTGTCGTGCGGACAGTCGGTCAGTTGATTGGCGCGTATGTGCATGTGTATGCAAATGCGAAATTGGGAGAACGGTGATTTTTAAAAAAGATTACAGTTGAACCTATATTAAAGGATAACTAATCTTATCTTTTGATAGCTATTCATGTGATCTAATCGGCCACTCATAAGCTATGCAGGTAATTTTAAGCCTTTTATCATCCCGTCAAAGAAAGATGTTCACGCTTTAGGAGCTAAATGTTGCTACATTTCTACAGACAATGATGGCTATCATGATTTACAATTCAACCAATCAGAAAAAGCCTAGCCTGTCTGCCTCCAGATGTGTGCTCAGACATAGAACTACCAGCCATAGTTTTGCAATGACACAGGTAAGCTGTTGAATATACTCAAACTAATTAGACGGGAAGTTGTTGCTGCCATAGGCAGCAACAACCTCCCGTCAAATTAGTTTCAAAATATTCAACGAGTTGAGTGTTACATAATAACGAATGTAATGCAATGGCACTTATATGACATCACGCACTATCGCTTGAGGAGACAAAATGGTGGCGATCCCTGTTCAACATGTGCGAGGTATTACAAAACAGATAATTGTGATACGGATAAGGGAATGTGACAGGATATGAATGAAATGGAATCTATAAACCATAATCTATCGGTGCAGTATAACATTTGAGACTTGATTGGCATTCCTTTAAGAGAACGTGCAACGGAGAATCAACAGGCGCTCGCATATACCAGGTGACCTCTTAATGGGTGAATCCAGTTTTAGCTATGTCCCGCTCATCTCCATCAAAGCTCCACCCAAACCTCGCCCGGGTTGGAACTCCCTGTCTATCAATTTCAGGAAAACTATACTGGTGAGCTGTTGAATATTTTGACAGCATGTTTATTAAATAGTAAAGACATACAATTCGTACACCAACGCTTAGTCCGTCATCAGTTACGCGTTCGTGATGAACTTATCGACGTGATTCACGACGTAATTGATTACGGCGTCATCCTACACTTCACGTAGTGGATTATGACATCATATGATTGATAGAAAAACCGGAATCCTCCATTGTGGTACAAATGAATTGTTTAATTGGACTTGCGATTTTAAGAAAGTAACGTCGTGTATGTAGTTTCCTGAATACAACTACTCTTTATAGTAGGTTTGAATTCTGTTGTGAATTTGTAATGTATGGCAGAATAGTTCACTATCGTTGATTCTGATTACAGTTTCTGAGTCTAGCTTTACTTTCAGGACTACAGAGCTGTGTGATGAGGGTATATAGCCATCGCTTAGTCGTGTTTTCTCTACTGAGCTGTGCCGTAGTAACAGCGTTGTGCGTATGGACAATGGGTTTGCAGTCCCTAACTGATATCTACAGATCAAATACAAGACGAGGTAAAATAATATGAGTAGATAAATAATAATAATAATAATAATAATAATAAGCGCTAACTATTGGTCGAATTATTTTCAATATCTTTAACATAATATTCATAAAATTGTTAAAACATTTTAAATCGTGCTTTCTGTTTCAAAGTGTTACGGAAAAGGTTGTATACGGTCTATGGGCTTGAAAGGTTCGTCCATATATCACGTATCAGATCCATGTGGGTTTATCAAATTCAGTACTTCGAGTCAACAAGCATCATTATGGAATGACAACAGCAACAGCTACTGCAGCAGCAGCAGCAAGAACAACAACAACAACAACAACAACAACAACAACAACGACGACGAAGACGACGACGACGACGACGACGACGACGACGACAACTACTACAACTACAACTACAACTACAACTACAACTACAACTACAACAACTGCAACAACAACAGGAATAACAACAACAACAACAACAACAACAACAACAACAACAACAACAATAATTACTACTACTACTACTACTACTACTACTACTACTACTACTACTACTACTACTACTACTACTACTACTTCTGTTGCTGCTACTACTAGTACTACTACTACTACTACTACTACTACTACTACTACTACTACTACTAGTAGTAGTAGTAGTAGTAGTAGTAGTAGTAGTAGTAGTAGTAGTAGGAGTAGGAGTAGTAGTAGTAGTAATAGTACTACAACAACAACAAAAACAAAAACAACAACAACAACGACAACAACAACAACAACAACAACAACAACAACAACAACAACAGCAGCAGCAGCAGTATCAACGACTACGACGACGACAATGACAATTAATAATGATAAGAATAATTAAAATAATGGGGATTTTGATGATGTAAATAAGAATGATGTTCATACCGATGGTGATGAAGATGATATTAATTATTTCGGCCCTAATTCCACTTCACAATAAAAAAGCATAAGTATTTGTACGGACTGAAGTCATCATATGTTTTATTTAATTCGCTTCATTACACAAATTAAACCTCTAAAAGTATGCAATTTAAAGAATTTAATTTGTATGTATTTTGGTGGGAATGAGCCCCTTTAAATTGTACATTCACCAGAGACATAATATTCGGTGGGCTGGAACTAACAGAGCGGTACGCGTTGCGACCTCTGTAATAAGAATGAAATCGGAGACGAGTTCCACTAGTTAGTCATTTGTGACTTCTTTCAAAATAAGCGAGTAAACATTTTGCCAAAATATTATCGCAAAGGACCAAATTTCTTCCGGAAAGGGGAAATAACAAATGCTGTTCATTGGTAATTTCATACAATATTAATTAAACTACCATCGTTAAAAATGGAAATGAATCGGGATTATTTAAGAACGGGCATTTACTAAATCTAGGAGCCTTAACTTGGAGCCAATTAGTGAAGCGGCTGATGCTTCTCACTCCGCTGCGCGTCAACTGTGTGTGCATGTATACCGCATAAGCATACCTGAATATAATGAAAGCACACCTGAATAAACTTTTGTAAGCGGTATGAATAGTATGCTCTATAGACGACGATGTAGCGCGATTAACTCTCTACTGCTAATTCACCATTGCTCCTTTTGAATACAATATAATTGAAAGTCACTTTTTCTGTTGGGTATTATTTATTCTCTCGGCATACACCAGAGCGCATAGCACCAGCTGCGTCACTAATCGATTCGCGTGAGAGTGACACAAATGATATTTAGCTGCTTTTTTCAAATTATTCTGATTTTTTTAAATTTTACTGGTGGCTATAGGTTCATTATTATATAAGGCTATCATTCAAGAGCGTATGTTAGTTCTCTGGTCATTTCCTTTAATTACAGAGATTACAAAACATTGTCACAGCTGATTGAATTACTATTATTACTACTACTACTACTACTACTACTACTACTACTACTACTACTACTACTACTACTACTACTACTACTACTACTACTACGTATATAGATAAATGTTCACTACCGCTATAAATGTAATATTATATGTTACTCATATGCTGTGCATAAAGTGTGAATAAAGAATCTGAATCTGAATCAATTCAAACACTTTCCTGACAGGATATTTACGACTTTCGTGACGGTACTACGCCATTTTAAGTGGGGCGTCAGATAATATGTGACGTATTTGCTAATGACGTCTGATACCCTATTTACAGATCGAATCGCTGTATTACGGCAAATTGCTTGTACTCGCTATAATGTGGTAGTATAGAACAAGTGTTACTGCAGACTTAAAGTTCTCATCTATTCTTAAAAGATACATATCCTAGCTAAATTTAGGACTATTTGTTACTTTATGGACACTTTGACTAAATTGGACTGCAGCCGCCATTTTAGATAGATATTTGCGGCCGCCATTATTTCAGACTCTATTGTGTTCGCCGGTGAGCAATTGTTTGTATAAAATCATTCTCGTAAAGCTAACGCTAGTCATTCTTTTGCTGGCTCTCAAGGTCAGCGCATAGTAAGCTTAGCGTAGTACAATACTAGTACTGTATTTCTTATGGTGTAAATAAAAACAAATATATTTTATACCAAGTTACGGAATGCTGTTGCTGCCTATAGCAGCAACAGCTTTCCGTCAAATTGTTACCAAAATAATCAGCTGATAATTCAATTGTCACTAGGCAAAGTTTTGATAACAATTTGCCTGAAAATCCTTGATGAACAACTTTCAATCAAATTGTTCTCAAAATAATCAGCAGGGCAGTCAATGTTGCAAGACCAGCTGAAGATATTTCGAGCAACTTTATTGGCAGCCATTTCTTACTCAGGCAGCAACAGCGTTGCCAAATTTTTCTCAGAATAATCAGCAGGCTTTCTTTTTTGTTAGCTAACAAATGCCTACCCAATAAGTTAGGCTTATGTGATATACGGAATCAAGACCCAGTCTCAGATATCAGGAGATACGCGTATTATTCTATTCACGGTAGGCATGTCAGAGGCGATCGTGCACGTGCTGGTGGACTGGTTGATCTTTGTGAGCATATTTCACTCTGAAATAAGACGCTATAGGCCTAACTAATTGTGTATGCACTTGCTCACAATCAAAACAGGTAGTACGCTGATTATTCTGAGAAAGATTTGACAACGCTGTTGCTGCCTGAGTAAGAAATGATTGTCAATAAAGTTGTGCGAAATATCTTCAGCAGGTCGTGCAACGTTGACTACACTGCTGATTATTTTTAGAACAATTTGATTGAAAGTTGCTGCGTCAACGATTTTCAGCCAAATTGTTATCTTTTTCTAGTGAAAATTGTATTATCAGCTGATTATATAGACACAAATCTGACGGAAAGTTGTTGCTGCTATAGGCAACAGCAGTTTTCAGTAAACTTGTTATAAACATATTTGTTGTCCCACTTGCACCATAGGAAATATACACAACTGGTATTTAACTATGCTATGCACATCTATGCTCTCACCTTGAAAGCCAGCGGAAGAATGACTGGTTTTATACGAACGATTGCTCACCGGCGAAGACAAAGTGTGAAATAATGGCGCCAGCAAATATCTATCTAAAATGGCGGATACAGTTCTAGTTAGTTAAAGTGTCCATAAATTAACAAATAGTCATACATTTAGCTAGGATATGTATCGTTTAAGAATAGATGAGAACTTTAAACCGAGTAACGCGTGCGTGTATTCAGCGTAGTGAAGAGTGTTTATAACAGTGTGGGTAAATATAAATCTTTGTGTTTCAGATGCTGTAGCCATTCCTGGCATTACAATGCTGGATACGGTAGGCTAGAAGAAGAAGAAGAAGAAGTAGTAGTAGTAGTAGCAGCAGCAGCAGCAGCAGCAGTAGAAGTCGTAGTAGTAGTAGTAGTAGTAGTAGTAGTAGTAGTAATAGTAGTAGTAGTAGTAGTAGTAGTAGTAGTAGTAGTAGTAGTAGTAGTAGTAGTAGTCGTAGTCGTAGTGGTCGTAGTAGTTTTCAAAGCGAACAGACGTGTTTTTAGCTCTACCCTATCTACTCGTATTACTAGATTCTAGTAAGCTTAAGCTATGTATATATATTTTGTTCAGCTGGTTTCCTAATTGCATATAGTTTCATTGTTTGTTGTCAGTTTGCATATTTTGGATTATAGGCGGTCCAAATCGTGACTTGTATTTTCAGATTGAAATCTGAAATCGACTCTGTGGTTAGCCAATTTTGCTGACCACTGAGCCTAAACCTTTCTCTTTTCTCTTGGCCAGATTCGGGGCGTCTCAGTTGTTAATTTTGACTGTTGCTATTAGTAACAATGCTTTACCATGTGGAACTTTTAAAGTTGGCATTTCGGCGGTCAAATCTTTTGCTAATTAATCAATTTGTTAGTTCAGAGCGTTGACGGTTTTAATGTTCTCATATCCCCTTAAATATAGACACATTTGCACGAGATATGCGATGCCTGGTGATTTCTGTTCAATTTACCCAGACTGCAATGTTACCCAGTGTGCAATGCTGCCCAGCGTTTAGTCTATTTTCTGCACAAGCCAGGATTTCTCAAACAAAACCAACCCGCTTGCACGTGCAAATAGTCATTTGTCCGCCAGCTCTGGAAGCGTAAGCACGCAGGTAGGACGTAATCACGGCAGTATATTCCAGTCTGCATTTTAATGCTGTTCAGGTGTGTCAATTTTCAGGAGAAAATACGAGAAAGCTTTTATATATACTGAGCCAAAAAAGGGTAGCAACAGTGAGGTCTGGTTTGTTGTGTTAAAACTATGCGTACATTTATAACCAAATTTGCAGGCATGTTTCGTCAATGTAATGTCTCGCTGATCATGAAGAAATGCAAATCATTTCTTGCATTTCTCGGCCGCACGCTTACTGCATGTGAAAATGCATATTTCATGCACTGGCCCACATTGGCGGGTAGCGAAGGCAAAAATCACCATATTGCAAAAGCAGATAATGAACGTTAACAGAAAACGCTTAAAAGTTTACCCTACCGAACATTGGCCGCCGCCCAGGGCTGCCGAAAATCATCGCCATGAAGCAATGGGAAGACTCGCTGCTGGGGATGAGCGTTCGCGCTGTTGCTCGACATTTTAATGTTCACGCCTCAACCATTTCCTGTCTCCGCCAACGTGAGCAGGAAACTGGACATGTTAATGACCGACCACGATCTGGCAGACCGAGAGCAAAAACACCACGAGAAGACGCTACATAGTGACGTCATCACCACGTCACAGGTTTGAGACTGCGCCGCAGCTGTCCCGTAATTTGCACACCGCTACCGGCACTACAGTGCATGCACAAACTGTGCGAAACAGACTCCATGATGCTGGACTGCATGCCCGTCGTCCACTTGTTGCTGTTCCGCTTACAGAGCGTCACACCAAGAATCGGTTTGCATGGGCAAGAACTCATCAGCGATGGCGTGCTCAACAATGGAGCCACGTTTTGTTCAGTGATGAGTTATTATTTTTTCATATTATTTTACCTCGTCTTGTATTTGATCTGTAGATATCAGTTAGTGACTGTAAATTATTGTCAACGTATATAAAAGCTTTCTCCTATATTCTCTTGGAAATTGACACACGTTCTCTGAATAGTATTGAAATACAGACTGCCGAATGTACTGCCGTGATTACGAATTACGTGCGTGTTCACGCTTCCAGAGCTTGAGGACAAATGACTATTTGCACGTGCAAGCTGGTTGGTTTTGTTTGAGAAATCCTGACTTGTGCAGACAATAGACTAAATGAATATGGCGTCCAATACTTACAGCGATTATGGAGGCAGGGAATTGCATGCTGGGTAGCATTGCACGCTGGGTAGCATTGCACTCTGGGTAAATTGCTCGGAAATCAACAGGCATCTCATATCTCGTGCAAAAGTGTCTATATTTAAGAGGATGTGAGAGCTTTAAGCTACACCAGTTAGCTGAAGATCGTTGACTAGAGTAGACTGACGAATTTACGGCTGTTAATATCGCCGGCTATTTGTCAGGACGTTCTAAAGGGGCCACTAATTTTTTGTTATTTAGCTTTTGCGTGTGGTCCTATAAAGGGGTTAGTGAACCACACGTTCTAAAAGGGACACTAATTTATTAGTGTTTAGCTCTTTGCGTGTTGTTAAGTCTGGTTAATATTTGGCTTAGTGTTCTGTACACACACGCACGCACATTATGGCAGTATAATGTTTATTTATACTGACCAGGCGTTTTAAAGGGACGTTATTTTAACGTTTTTCCTGATACGCCGTTTTGATTAATGCTTTACATTTACCTCCACCCGAAATCGGGCCTGCAAACCACTCGAATTTGCCCAAAAAAAAAGTACAACTATTTCTGCGACCTGCAGACAGATCGCCGTTTTAATAGCACACGCTTAGAGATAGCGAGATAATCAGTGACCATTTCGTCCAAAATAAACTTGCCCAATGAGACTTTGCAAACAGCTAAACCTGACAAATATCAATATTATGAGTCAAAGCATTGGATATGGATGTACACCTATGTTTTACTAATTTCCGTCGCTACTTGTATTGATATATATATATATACGCCAGTAAATAAATACAATTTCCACGAAAACCTGCAATAGGAAGTAACCGCCAGAAATCGTAGAAATCGCCGCGCAGGCGTACAACTTAGCCATTTACGTAATAGACAACAATATGCTGAGAACACATACGCCTAGACTCGCTCCTGTTAGAGTAGTTTTAATCAACTGATATCTAGCGACCCGTCAACATAAGAAGGGATTAGAGGTTACATGGATTGAGAAGTCGGTCTCATATTCTCGGTTCCTCTTTGCTTGGGCCGTTACTACACATTAGACATCTTTCACTAACCAGGCTTTAGTAATTGAGATAAAATCTTAGGACGCAAAATATTCTTTTGTTTCTAGCAAACAACGGGCCGAAGTTATAAAGTATTAGCACAAGAAAGGATACATTTTAGACAGTTTAACATTCCCCTGTCCTATGACGTTAATTAAAATAAGTCTTATTTTATTTTTATTACGAGAAATGCATTCTTAAAAGTAGGCAATTTTCGTAAAAGTAATCGTTAGTTTATTAATTTCTCTAGCCTCAAAACAGCAGTTTGACAGATCCGGATAATTAAGAAAATGTTTAGTGTTTCCCATTTCGCATAGGAAGAGCAGTCACTTATCTCGTTAGACAGATATACTTTTGAGTTGTGCTAATAGAAAGCAGATTATCAGCAAATACCGCATTATAGGTTTTATGTTATATCTCAATATTATGGTATTGGCAAACTCAAATCGAAATGACTAACGGTATAGCTATGATACCGCTATATTGGTATATCGTGAAGCGCTATCTTAGGGCGTGTTTTCGCGAGAGGCCTACTCAGGAATAACGCGTTATTCCTGATCAACTCTCTAGTGAGAACACGGCCTTATATTAGATGATAATCAATCTGTATTGGCCACTTTTAACCCCTCTTGTGTCAACGGCGGCTCAAAGCGCTCAAAATTATACTTATATCAATTAACGCTTTAATGGTCAAGATTTGTCAAGAAAATTATAATTTTTACAATACAATTTACAAAACCAACTCTCTGTTGTCGTGTGAATATATATTACCCAAGACCACTGCAGGCGCTTTATTGTCCAGCTTGACCATGAAAATGGTAAAGAAAATCCAGTTTTTCGTAGCTTGTCTTTATATGCTGGCTAAGAGAAGAGTATTTTTGGAAATTTAGCTCTTGAGTGACTGGTTCGGTTACCGAGCCAGTCATTCCAGTGGTAAATTTTCGAAAATCATATTATCTTCGATACAAAATTGGACATTCCTCAACACCACTACTTAGTCTGTTTTTGGCGGTCTTGACTATTAAAGTTATCACAAGAGCTAGAGGTTAAATGAGGGACACTATGTCAGCTTTATATACCAGTGTATTCTTTATCATATAAACTAGGTCTTCTAGCCCGTTCCATATTTTTCGATATGGGCACACGTGCCATATTCAATGGAGTATTTTCATTGGCTGTTGGGTGCGCAACCCATTTAAATCGACCAATTAAAACATCGATTGATGAGAGCGTGACTCGTAGGGATTACTACGCGGTAATGTGATTTGTTTACTACGATTTGTCATTCATGAAACGTCATCGCAAAATGTCATCGCTTGACAGTTTATCAGTCGGCAGCGAATTAACGAGTGATGGCCGTAGCTCTGTGATAGTCTTGGAAGAAAGGTGTAGTTTACGGCTGACATCGCCAGATTTTTTGTTTGTTACTATATTTTGCTGCGCATTCAGTATCTGTTATCAAGTTCTGGTGAGTCACAGCGGCGGTATCGATTTCGTGAAAATCAACAATGAGAAATCAGATAAAAGTCACATCAGCAACTATTGCCAAATATTTAAAAAATACTGTTTATATGATAAATAAAATCTCAAACTCGGTCACTTTTCATATCACTATTATGAACTTCGTTGAAAATTATCAATTTTGCACTCGCTAAAGATCGTGCAAATTGATAATTTTCAACTTGGTCCATAATAGTGATATGAAAAGTGACCTCATTCCTGATTCTCTATATATGTATCATCTGTTTTTCAGAGAGAATCCCAGCTCATTCATCAACAGAATACATGCAGATGTGACGTAACATCGAAATCGCCACCTGTTATTGAGAAGCACGTCGATGTGTACACGGAGAGAAGCAACATCATATTGGATATATGTAGAAGAAATAATAGTCTATTACAACGCCGAATGGAGTCGAGCAAAGTTTTGAGCAATCTTCGTATCATTCCACGCCACCGACTCGTGATGTGTTTGATAGCAAAGACGGCGTCAACGTATCTAGGAAACATTGCACGTTCAATGTTGCGTACACCTGGACGATTTGAACGTGGGAGTTCTGCAACGTGGAGTAAACAATTAATAAAACCAGCTAAGCTTGCCTTTGAGGATAACCTTTGGCTCATGAGTAATGCCCTGAAGGTAATGTTTGTCAGAAATCCATACACACGACTATTGTCAGGATACGAGGATAAAATCCTTATACCAAATACTCTCTTCCAAGGATTTGGACGGCGTGTTCTTAATTTTACGAGAGCAAATTCCTCAATGAAGGCGCGTGAATGTGGGTTCGATATAACATTTCCAGAATTTGTTAAATATGTTAACTATGTCGTGTCCAAAGGAGTAGCACGGACTGTGATTACTGGACATTTCACGCCAATGTTTGACCACTGTGCCGTCTGTGAAGTTCATTATGATTTCATAGGAAAATTAGAAAACATACGGAATGACATAGAGGAACTACTTGCTAGATTCAACCTTAAACATTTGGTCCCCAGCACGCCGCATTATATATGGGAGTTTCATGATCAAGTGAGATGGATGTTTTCTTTTAAAGATAAAATATCAGTCCAGAGGTGTATGTCGTTTACAGATATAAAACATAGATACTGGAAGAAGCTTCAGGTTAAAGGACTCATACACCGTGACTTGGTTATGCCATATACCGTACTCCATAATGACTCTATCACCGAGAAAGATATGCTGGATTTCTTATTGAAGATGGGTGAGAAATCGCGGCAGATGAAGGATTTGAAGATGAACAGAATTCTGGCACTTCGAGAAGCATATCAAAGTGTTCCTCTAGACGACTTACACGAATTTCAAAAACTGTTTACGCTAGATTTTGAACTATTTGAATATCAAATCGAAGATGAGAATATATTTTCAAAGCAAATGGATAAAATGGAGTCGTTGTTTTTCGCCGTACCACGGATCATCGAATGAACAGTTATGTACTTCTTGCAAATGTAAAAACTGAATGATTTTGGTGTTTTAATTTATTGTCTCTCGTCGGAACATACTGATAGTTGTTAGTTCGCTTGACGTCGGCCACTGCATGCCATTATTGACTCGTTAAATATATTGCCTAACCTACGTTTGAAATATAGCGTCCAGCCTTCTCTAATGGTCGGTTTATCAAGACAAGTCGCCACTAAATACAAGCACACTTCCCGCGGTATATACCACTTAAATGGATAAAGTAATCTCATCTCCAATGTTGTGTTGTCTTGATACATTATCCTATACAGATTTTATTGCATTCACTACCCGGCTCATTCCTTTATATGTATCACACTTATTTACTTTAGTTTAAATATTGCGATAGTTGCTCTCGCACCATAAATGGAAGAGTTATTGCATTCGTGTCCGTCCGTCAGTCTGTCCGTGCGTCCATCCATCTACCCATCCATCCACCCATCCACGCACCCACCCACCTAATCATCCGCCAGCCCACCAGTACGCCCGCACGCGTACAAGCACGTGCGCGTGAACACATCGCACAAACACACGCCCAAACATCCGTCTATCCATCCGTCCATCAGTCCAGTGATGCTTCTGACAAAACTATTTATCAGATTTTGCTCAGATATTAGTGCAAGACGAGCTCTTCCTGTAAAGTATGAATTTGGTAGACCCAGTCCATCTTTGGTTTGACCTAATAGAAAAATGTTAAACAAATCTGAAAACCGGGAAAGTGAGAGGGTTGTTAATTTCGTATTGCTCTTGTCTTCTTCTTTTCGTTCGCTGATCATACCGCCAGTCCTGTAAGTGACTATCGACATGATCATAAGCGTTAAGTGCGTGGATCCATGGTGTATTAGAGTGCGCCGTGCGGCCTGGAACCTCCGTCTTCAGCACTAGAGGTTTCTGTCAGGGTTACCTCACCCTTACCTCCTTTAGTCGCCTCTTACGACACGCAGAGGATACGGAAGGTGTATTCTAAGCCCCACCTACAGGGCGAGTATTGCTCTTGTTATTTTGTTACATGAGTCACATACACCCATAACATTATATATCTGAAAGTAGCTAGACCGCTATACACATGTACAGCGAATCAAGTATTTCACATATCACAATATCGCCATTGTCATCATCATCATCGCCAGTATGGTCGTTGTTGTCGTCTCCGCAGCCGTCACCGAGATTTGTGTTTTGCGTTCAGAGCGTATCCTTTCATTCAAGGATCTCGATTTACAATATCAGTTAACTCCGAAAATTAGTAACTCTCAGTGATTGACGTAGCCTGCAATTCTTTGGACGAACAGAATTCTGTAGATATTTATTAAACATTCAATACTTTAAGAAATAACATGCGCCATTTTCTTCATAGTCTGCTACGGCAGCATCAATATACGAACGCTTGTGGCATAATTAGTGTAGATCTGCACCCTTTTAGTCTGTACATGTATCATAATTATAAGACAACCAGGTATATAAACTGCTGACTATTTTTAATGTTAAGGATCCAATTTTACAGGATTCATTTGCAGTCACAAGCAGACCAAATCAGCCAAACCTGTCTCAAATTATTCAACAAGATAGTTCTTAAACTGCAAACCCCTTTTTCATATCTGATCTTTCATAGGCAGCAACAGCACCCAGTCAAATTAGGTTCAAAATATTCAAGTTTCCCTGTATAGTTTTCAGGAAATTGATAGCTAGGTCATTTGGGGATCGATCAATCCCAACACGGCGAGGTGTGGGTGGAGCTTAGCTAGTGATCGGCGGGGCATAGCTAAAAATTGAAAGGTCCATTGTAGGCTGGCTATATGTAAGCTAAAGAATGTTTTGAAACAAATTTGACTGGTGCAATATGTGACGTAATCCAATATTCATAACGTTATATGTCTTACGCATGTTATCCATCCCTCCATTGCCCAAGCTTCGCGACACACAATACGATCAACTAAGCTAACTCAATAACAAATAATGATTTCAGGTGTTGATTTCAACATTGTCACATGGGTTGAATTGCATAATTCAGCCACTTTGCATCCACCAATCAATTCATTAGCTGGCCGCAAGCTCTTATTTGGACGGCAAAGCCAACCGAGCACGTTTAAGATTCTCGGATAGAAAGATATCAGTCTCGAATCAACCAGTGTCGGCGAAAGACATGTTTAGTCTTGACTGACAAAATTACCATGAAGTTCCAATAGACTCAGCGAAGATAGCCCTAACATCTCGGGCCCTTTAAAAAGAAATTAAACGTGAGCATGCTGCAGCCTGCAGTGATGTTACCTATTTTATGTTGTTAGATGGTGATAGAATAGCAGCTATAGCTTAGGCCTCGGACCGGATTTAACCTACTAGACGGCACTCCGTCGAGTAGAGGTGACTCTTTCACGATCAGTAGTTTATACTGGTATCATACCGTCGACGCTAGGAAACGATTGGCCTGTCTTCACCACTCTGCCTCTATATCTGTCTAATTATCTACGCTATCCAACCATCCTTGGTCCATCTAAGTTCAGGACATTCTTCAAGTCATCACCGCACCGCCATGATTTCCGTACATTTCAACCATTGCATGTTGAAATTGATAAGCTGATCAGTGGGTTGTCATTCCGAACCATCGATCTATCATTCAATTACGTGATCGTGTTTCTTCTAAACGAACACTATCCAGCTATCTTGTCACGTGACCACCAACGTTCATTGCTCTGACATTCTATCCTAGTCAGTTGTCGACAGTTAAATCCGTTTACGTTTATCATCACCGTTAATAACTGATTTATCCAGTTCTGGCTTTCGCAATAGATTCCAGTTCCGGATTGTGATTGCAGTTCTCTTCATCGTTGCTGCCGATCCTGTCTCTGACGTTGGTTACTTTATGACATCATCAGTCATCACTGTCAATGATAACCTCTGTGAAGATTTGGCTTGCCCATGAACCTTACAAAGTGAAGGGGTCACACTTATAACCTAAGCCTCAGTGTTATCCTCATTTTCTCTCCAAAACATTTATATTCCCTCACGCATATATCGGTGATATACAACGGTCATGTGATCTACCAGTCTTTCTCAAATCTGCCACTGGCGACGATTCGATTGTCGCCATTTTACGCCTCGCTGTGGCAATGGGTCTTTAATTCAGAAAAGGACACTCATTTTGGTTATGGATGGGTTAGATAAAGTCAGCCACATGAGCGGTTTATATTTCCAAGATTTTTAAGTTCAATGTTTAACATAATTATACCACGCCGAAAGCTGCGTCCGTCTGTGCATCCATTCGTACATAAATTTGAAATTTTTCAGTAGGTATATGAGGCGGAGACAATCGACATGTCTTGAAATCCGTCCATATTTGCCAGAGTTATCTCCCTGAATAGCATGGAAATTGTTTACCCAAACCCGTTCTCTACGAGTTTTGAACCTACATCTGAAATTGTTTTTAAGGTGACATATTAGCTGTAGATAAAGCATCATGATTTCACTTCAGCAGTCTGTCAATTTTTGCCAGAGTTAGATCCCCTGAAAAATATAAAATGTGTCCAAAATTTTGTCTCAGGAGCATAATCTTAAAAAGTCCATGCATTCGCTAGAGATTTGTTAAGTCGATACGTTGGGACAAGATCCCGCTTATAATTGCGTTATGGGAGGATCTGCCCATATGTTCACCAGAGTTACGTACCTTAACTGAAGGACTTAGAATTTGAAAAATAAAATCCATTTTCTGTGACATAATTTTAGAGAAATTACGAAAATGTTCTTTTCACGAGAGATCGTGAGGTGGCCTAAAGACCCGCAGTTCCAAGCACAGAGATTAGGAAAAGGTAACAATAGATTTGCGCGAGACGACAAAATTCTATGGTTTAAATCAAATTATTAATAGCCATGCCAATCGTGCGGCATGACAAAATGTTTGACTTATAAACTGGGACTAAATATGCAAGTCGTAATATGTGTGTGCACTAAATGGGACATGCTTACGATCAGGTGCGATTTTGTCCAGCGCCCGTAGTTTATATACAATGGCTCTTGTCCAGTATGAAATGTACATACAAGGGGTTGTCTCGCTATTTTTGGTTATATATTTTTCGTTTAGTTATATGGACTGGACTTCTTCAGATATACACGTGCAGAAGTCCTCGAAGCAATTCGGATGGGGACTGCTATTGCAACAATATTTGAGAAATAAGCAAGTCCGATTTATAAAGGATCCATCAGCAATCATCGACAGAACCAATATGCTTATTAAAGGACAATTCCGGGATTGGTAAAAGTGCACTTTATTTGAAAGATTATTATATGACTAACATATTGGATCCTAAATAAAAACAATAGACAAATAATACGAGTAATTATACCATCGTAAACATGGGATTATTTTATCTTCCGGGCGCCGCCATTTTCTTGCAATGAGAGCGAGATTTCACGAAATCCTGACGTCATCCCTGCACCAACGCTATCTTTGCACGAAGGCTGTACAGTAAATATGTATATGCATGGAGGCCTAACATGTGATAATTTGTAATCGTTAGGACATTGTCCAGTTAAGCTAGTAAGTTTTTCAAGTAATTCTAGTATCCGAAGTCGGTGGGGAATCGTTAACCCCTAGACTTAGCCTATCAGAATGTGTTCATTTTGGTAACAATGCTGCTGTAAGTCATTGCTGTGCACGACAGCAACACGTTTCAGCAACATTATTTTTCAAAATGTACCCCGGCACTATCTCTGTAAGCAGGCTTTACGCATTTTACACCATGCGATAAGGGTTAAATGAAGTGGCACACTTGACACGCACGTATTGTCAAATTACTCAGCCGACTCAGATACCGTTATAGCGTGTGTCACAGGCAGTGTAAATATATATTCCAAGAAAACATATGATATGATAATATTGCAGGAACCACAGAACCGATTGTAATAATTCTGATTTCTGATGTCTACCTGTAGCTGCAAATTCGAAGATTTACCAAATGCTAGGCATGTTAGAATCGGCCTAGTGGTTCAAAAGATACACTCTGCGGGAAAAGCTAAGACAGCAAAATTTCAGGATACGTTCTATCCATCATCCCATATTAGAATGAGTATTACAGCTACAATGACAGAATTTCCTGTGCCGAAGCTTTACAATGTTCTCACATAACGAGAAAAATTCCATCAAAATATCTTAATTATTGAAATTACTGCAGCTTGCCGGGAAATATTGATCGGCGATGAAAATTCCCAGATTTTATGTCAAAATGTTAATTCATTTGGTGATACCTCTGGCTATATTCACGTGAGCAAATTATAATTGGTCAGGCAAATAGTCATTTCATTCAGCTTTAGGCACACTCCAATTTAATGACAATACGCAAAGATAGAGTCTGCGAGACAAAAACCATCTCATGCTGAATTTTACCCAAAAAATGATAACATAGTCTCAGATCGTATCTTAGATGAATAATTTTTTTTACATATTCCACTCTTTTGAACCTCTTGCCCGATATTAACATCCATTATATCATATTAATCCCGAGGTCGGCACCTATTTAGAGATCCTAGAATCAATGGAATCGCTTCTGCGGTTCGTTTGCTATTATCATTTACGTATACATTCTTAAAATATATACCGGCATCTATTGGCCTCCCTCCTTCAGTCGTAGCAATAGTGGTGGTGCGGGGCTGACGTCGCGAGACGTGATAAAATGGCAGCGCCCTGATGTGCGAAAAATTGTCAATTTTACCGACTTTATCTAGCGATAGTTGGTTACGCTAGTTCCATCTGGTTATTATTCTGACGCAAAATCATTAAACATGTAATAAATAATCTTTCAAATAAAGCACACTTTATCATCCCGGAATTGTCCTTTAAGCTCGAAACACATTGGGAAATATCTCAGTTTGCTGGAATAGTGATTACGGTCATGAGTATATGCAGCGTGTCTGGTTGCTGACACAGGGGCAGCAGGCACAATAGCCTTACGGAATGGAGAAAATATACTTCAAATCTGGTAACTGGAACTTCTTTTGCTCTTCTTGCGGGTGTCCATGGACGCAATGCGCAGAGGACTCAACAGTGGATACGTGGAAAGTATTTCTTTCCGTGATTTGGAAATTACTCCATCCAGAAGATCTTCATTTCACTAATTTTGAAATTACTACAAGAAACAGGAGAGAATACGGATGTTAAGTCCTGAAGATCAATGTGGGCGTTAACAATGCTACAGTTCACGGGTGCAACGATAAATATAATCCGTGTAAGGAAACTCTTCTGGTTGAATGTCGGTGGAGGAATAAGTTTCCGCTGATGACAGGGAGTTCACAAAGGGCCTGGCTTGAGTAATAATTTCTCCTTTCAGTTGGAAAGAGAGCTTATTTGGCCAATTTGACCGACTGGTACAACGAATTGTATTGATAATAGGCGCCCACTGACCACCTGGCGTGGAGTGTAAACTTCTATGAATATACACTGTGAAGAAAACGTGTTCTCATGAAATTTAGCTATTAACACCGGTTATGCTCTCTTTAAATGCATGATAAACTGGCGGCGATATAATTGTCCATGACGAGGACAGGCGTAGATGAAAACCGTAGTCGCGAGAAGGACCTGAAGTTTTTCAGACTCACAACGGCTAACAGCCCGCTATGTTAAAATGCATACGAGAAGATTGCAAAACATCTCCTTTTGTAGAAGCTCCCAAAGCTCGAAAAAGCCGCAATTCTAAAATGAGAAAGCCAATCAGCGTGTATGGGATGAGAAAGGAAGACGACCCAGTGACTAGATTGAAGAATCTTCAGTCTGAAATAATTCAGTTAATAATGAGTCTGAATCTGTTTTCAGATTTGCAAAGGCCGGTAATTCTGTACCGGAACAATATAAATACGCTTCCCATTGATGCAGTAATATGAAACGAGAATTAATTCCTACATGTTCTAATTATCCTATTTATACCACAGCTGACATGTAGGTCAGCGGCGTACAGATACATGCCCTGATAAGCGCAAAAATAGTACGCTATTCGCGGTAACGTTCTCCCAGTCACCGGACATGTAGAATGTAACATGGAAATTTGACTCCAGATCCTGCCGACGGAACAATGTGGGGAGGGCCGACCGACTTTAATTTATTTATTTATTTTTTTTATTACACGCAACGGCATAAGCTCACTTGGCTATTTTGGCCAGGTAACCTAACACTGTTTGCGTAGCTGGATGTTTCATTGTTAATCAGTGAGAAATATCAGTGATAGAAACGCGACAATCGTATATATTTACAGTTTTCTCAGTAAAGTATATCATAATGTAACACTACTCGTAAATACGTTTTTGTTATAGCAACACACCTATAGCAGAATTTGATCTTAAGGTTTCTAGTACAGAAATATAACGTCCAACATGTCACCTCCTCTTGGGGTCAATGTGTAATGGCTTCGGTGCAGTTTATTAAAAGATCATCTTTCTTAAACAACTACTATCCATTGGTCCGCAAATGCTATTTTGTAGTGACGTATATTGACAGACGATGAGTATTTTGGTGCTTAAGGGTGGACTTAATAAACAGCTTTAACTATATATATATATATATATATATATATATTGGTTACCAGTATATAGGACAATAGGCTGTGTACGCATTTGTAGATAATGGGATTTATAAGTTTTCATATCAAAGGAGAGAAATAGGCACACTATAAATGTGCGTTTCAAACTCGACTGTTGACTATTAAAATTGCATTTAAGATAGATATAAAAACTGAACACTGAAAGGAATGATATTTGTAACAGCGAAAAGCTGGTTTATTTGAGAAAATGTCCACGCTCAGAGATGGCCATTATCTCACGGAATCGAGACCAACAGAAAGGCAAACAAATTTGAAAGTGGTTTTAGCTTATTGAGGTGAATCGGTAGTCGTCTTTGATCATAAATTATTAGTTGGCATGATTCACTGTCACGTGAGCACGTGAGATTTGCTGACAGTCACAAGAAACTAGTTGTAATAACTAAAGATAACCAAATGATGCGTGTGATCATTAGTCATTCGTCACGTGTTGGTGAAGTGTTTGAACAAGAATTGTTGACAATCGCGGGTAATATGTCTAAAAATAATAGATGACTGAATGATGGAATCGATGGAAATAGTAAATGACAGAATGACTGACCATTGAATGGATAAGTGAACAAGTTGTAATGTCCCAAAATAATACATGACTGAATGGTGGAATCGATGAAAATAGTAAATGACTGGTCAATGAAGGGGTGGAAATGGCGAGGGCGACGTAGTACGGAACTCGTATAAAGCGAGATCCAAGACAGAAAGGGGAGCTAATTTTTCTCTGCTTTTGACGCATATCAACTTTGACTCAAATCATTTTAGAGATCCGGTTTTCTGTTTCGGGCAGCTATTGAATGGTTAATAATTCTCATAAGGAGAATTTGTCAAGATGTCACCTTTAAAGGTGAATATTCACAGCAAAATTACTGAAAATAAAATTGTTTAAATTATACACTTTTGGAGACTTAAACTCTGAGCCTATTTGTAATGAAACGAAATAAATCTTAACATCTGATGATTCCATTCCATATAAATTAATATAATTTTTTAAGCTGCGAAATTGAAAAAAATGGCAATGGCCTCTATTTCAATTTCGCAGCTTAAAATTTGTTATTAATTTATATGGAATGGAATCATCATATGTTAAGATTTATTTCGTTTCATTACAAATATGTACATAATTTAACCTTATAAAAGTATGCAATTTTAACCATTTTATTTTCATTCTGGTGTGAATATGCACCTTTAAGCATACCAGTAAGAATATTGAACAATCCTACATCGTCAATATATAGAATCTAAAATTGTACTGTTTATATCAACTTATTAGAGTCATTAACCAGTATCAGAGATTCGAGGTTTTGATTGAATAGAATCTAGAGAACGGCCTACCACCCTTTCCCTCACCTGGAAAAGTATGAACACAGTCAGATCGACAGTCAATTAGAATACACCCACCACGCCCATAGGATCGAAAATTTACGATATGAAATGGAATTCAAGAGAAATCTGAAATGTTTGCGCTACAGCACTGTAGCGCAAAACACGTCAGATTTCTCTTTTGAATTCGATTTCATATTGTAAATTTTCGAATGGTTGCTGAGTTTAAGAAAAGATATCAGTTATGATTTTGTGTCTGGTTCGACACGAAAGTTTCATTTATGTGGCTAAACATAGCCCCCCCCCCCCCAGCATCCTTGAATAAACCATTTTTATTAGTTTTAGGCCCCACTTATTCTCTGTGACATTCCCCATCACAAGAGCAAGGATGGCTTGAAGAAAGATCTACATGGACACATTTATAACGTCGGCTGATGCAATTAGTATGTCTTCATGAACCGTGGATGTATTTATTCTGTGCGAATTGGTGGCCATTTTGAATATTGGAGGCCATATTGGATGTATGGTATGAACAAATTGGGTCCCATCCAGAAGTGAATCAGCACGCATTGATGTATATCAAAAAGAAAACGAAAAGCAAAGATTCATGCTTTTATCTGGAAATGCAGGATCATTATGCTTTATCCCGCCACTAAGGGGTATCCAATCTGTCACACAATCATCTGATGTCATAATCAGATACGTCATATGTTAACTGACTTCGCAATCAAAATGACGTATAGCTGCGTCACGAAAAACGAAAGGTCCGTCAACAGTGTACGAATTGTTTTGAGTGTTTGATGAATTTCAAATTTAATAAACATTCTGTTGAATATTTTTATAACAGGATTTAAAATATGATGTTTTTTAAGACTCATTTTTTATGTCGAAAAATAATAAATTAGTCTTAAAAGATATCACCATTAAACTCCTGGTATTATTAGCTCACCTGACCATATTGACCAAGTAAGCTTATGCCGTGGCAGTCGTCCGTCTGTCAACTTTGGATTGGAAACGCATCTCCTCTTAAACCGCTTGCAAAATTTTAACCAAATTTTCCTGGAAGGATCCTATGGAAGTCGGCTCTAGAACATGTATTCAAATTTTGATTTGTCAATTTTGTGTTCAAAAATCTTAGATTTTATAAATATTTGCCAAAACGCATGTCCTACTTAGCTTCTTGATGGATTTCAACCATATTTGACTGTTCTCGATCCTATCGTGGTAGGCTCCAGAACATCCATTCAGAATTTTGATTGGTCAATTTTGGGGCTGAATATCTTTGGGTTTATGAAAAATGTACCAGAAGTTGTCAAAACACATCTCTTTAACCGCTGGGTGGATTTCAATCAAATTTAGCTGGAAGGTTTTTGCGGGTGTAAGCTTCACCTGAACATATTCAGAATTTTGCTTGGTCAATTTTTTGGAGTGAAAATCTTAGATTTTTATGAAAAATGTACTGGAAATTGTCAAAGCGAGGATTAGCTGCTTGACATACTTCAAACGAATTTGTCTAGAAGGGTCCTGTCTTGGTAGACCCTAGAACATCTAATCAGCATTTTGCTTCGCCAATTTTTTTGGGGGGAATCTTAGATTACAATAATTTTGCTTGGCCAATTTGTTTAGGGGTGAGGTGCCATCATGGACTTTCGGAAAAATTTTCCATTATGCCTATATTTAAAGGGAAATGGTTCGAATGCTAATGGTCCAGGTGAGCGTCACAGGACCTTGGGCTTCTTGTTATCAACACACTAACACGACTACCACAACTTCCTGGCTTGTTAAATATTTTGCAAATAATTTGGCTGTGAGCTGTTGCTACCAGCAACAGCATCCAATCATATTAGTTTTAAAACATTCAACATAGTTTACTACCTGTATATTTAACCTTGAAATTTAACTTTAATTTAAATTTTCAAATCGGTTCCCATGGGCGGAGCTTTGTTAGAAATGGGCGTGGCATAGCTAGACATGGATTCATCTATTGTCATGACAAGTGTCACTTATTTAACATGTTGTCGGTTGTATCTAACTTAATATTAAGATATCCTTTTCAAATCTTGTGCCAAATATTCCTGGTATAGTTGGTGTCCATGGATGGCGAATTTCAAGGGGGTCTACACAGAGAGCAACACAACGTTCCAGAACGATTGTAGGTCCAATTCCTCACTCAATCATATGACGTCATAATCAACTATGCAACGTGTATGCTGATGTCATAATCTTGACGTCATGGATGACTACGCCCGTCTTTAACGTTTAATAGTCCGACACGACACGTTGTACGAATTCTAAGTTTTTAGCCATTTAAGAAACTTGCTGTTGAATATTTTGAAACTAATTTGACTGGGCGCTGTTGCTGCCATAGACAGCAACAGCACCAAGTCAAATTAGTTCCAAAATATTCAACAGCTTACCTGTATAGTTTTCTGGACAATGATAGACACGAGTTCAGAGATCGATCCCAACACGAGCGAGGTGTGGGGGGGGGAGCTTAGCTAGAGATTGGCGGGGCATAGCTAAAAATGGAAAGGTCCGTTGTGTGCCGCTGATTACAAATTTCGTATCTGTACATTTGAAAATTTTGTTGGAAGTGCTCAAAATTGACACTAAAGGGTATACCTTGATTTTTGAAAGGCAAATTTGGAAATTTAATATTCAATGTCAAAAGAGCTTAACCACATACTGCTAGTGAACTTTGGATTGCCAATGTGTTTTTCTTACACACGCACGCACACGCGCATATATATATATATATATATATATATATATATATATATATATATATATATATATATATATATATATATATATATATATATATATATATATATATATATATATATATATATATATATATATATATATATATATATATATATATATATATATATATATATATATATATATATATATATATATATATATATATATATATATATATATATATATATATATATATATATATATATATATATATATATAATAGTAATCACGAAATATCCATTGAAGGGACATTTCTCAATTCCCGACAATTTCGCCATTCTGAACTTAAAAACATGCACACTAAATCATTGTTATTGTTTTATTTTTTAAAGTGGAATCAGAATAATTGAGGCACACTTATCTTTTGCTATTAGGCACTATGTAGTGCTGCTCCCGTGTGTTAACAAAATACAAATAATTAAAGGGGCAATCGCCATCTTTAAACATGACGTTTTTGCCATCAAACAATTACTGTCACAAAAATTGCCATTTTTAGAATTATTGGTAAATTAGTATCCAGCATTTTCACTGTTCTTTGTTGATAAACATTCTCAAGCAAGATGTATACTAAATATCAGCAATTCACTGTTCATCACATGACATATGTAGGTCCCAGGTTTGACATGTTGGAAATATATATGCACCATATTGTCGATGAGCCTTCTCTTAAGCAATTAAGATCAGTGTTCAGCCAATTATCAGAAAAATCCTCAGTGTCCAAAGCTAAGCTATATTTTGCCGGCTTCACTCATCATGAGAATGGTGTAGTGCAGCTGCAAAAAATTGTCTACAACCCCTGATACACTTTCCCGGGCAAGGGCGGTATGCTGATATTAGGAGGTGCCTAGGTCTCAATCACAAGAACAGTGGCTACAAAATCCTTGTCATTTCTGGCCAAATTCATATATGCTGGGCAAAAGTCGCTTTGGCTTGTCATCTTTTGCCGACACCGCAGTCTGCAATAAAGCTCTCACTTTATGGTGTCGGTATGTGTTATCTGTAGGTAGGAGGGAACGGCGGTGGGAACCAATGGCTGTCTACTGAGCGACCATAAACGTTTGATTGAAACATATTTGCAGAAGAAGAATCAATCGCCTGGTTGCTTTCCATACAATACGACATCTAACATTTCGTTTTTAATGTCCAGACATAGGCAGACCAATTTGTCCTTCAGAAATTATCTGCTTTGGACAAAACTGTCCTTTCTCTTTACCGTAAAGTAAAACTTGTAGCATCACATTCACTCACTCATGCACTAGAGGACGTATTATGGTTTGACTCTGTCCCAACGTTCTGGACACACCGTGAATGGATCTTTCCAGTTTTTGCTAAGCCCCGCCCATTTCTATCTAAGCTCCACCCACACCACGTCCATGTTGGGATCGATCGATCTCTGAACTCCCTGACTATCAATACAGATAAGATGTTGAATATTTTGAAATTAATCTGACTGCCTATGGAAGCAACATCAACCAGTCAAGTTAGTTTCAAAATTTTCAACAGCATGTTTATTAAATAGCAGACATACAATTCATACGTGTTGGAATATTAAGCGTTAAAGACGGGCGATATGGAGTCAGCATACACGTCACTTAGTTCATTGTGACATCATATGACGTCAGCTCATAGATGGATACTCTGGAAAGGTGAATTGGGATGTAATGTTCATTCATCTCTATGTATGTATGTATGATTACTCTATTCTGCGGCTATAGTAGTAGAAACATCCTACATCTGCAATTAGTCCTTCTTCGCTTTTGATCTCTCTGTCTTGTCCTCGGCCGAAATCCTTAGCTTCCTCAGGTTCCATTCTTGATTTGAGTGTAACGAAACATACTTTCTTGGCCACCTCGTAGCACGCTTAACCAGTTTATGCAATGACCTTCCTCTCATAGATTTATATTTGCTGGCTCCGAGTGGGGCGAATTCCAATTCTCTCTGGGCAAATGTGTCTTCTGGCATCCCTAGCACATGGCCAAACATGGACCCATCTTTGCTGGGCGACTTTTACGGACAACGGCGGTGTATTACACATATGGTAAAATACATCATTGGAAATTATGCTGTCTGGCCAACGGTGTCCAGTGATTGCCCGTAGGTGTTTGCGTGGCGGGCATCGAGTCTGTCTAGAGCTGCCTAGTCTTCTCGTCATCGGATTCTTTGATCTACGAATCCATAGCTTCCAGAAGGACTGGAAAGCTATGTTCTCCATGATGCAGCATGCAGCAATGTCAGCAGTACTGCAAAGCAGTGAGCCCAAGATTGTACTTTTCCTCCATGGTTCGCCGCCACGGAGTGGATCGTCATTTTCTTTAGTTTCATGCTTTGTAGCTAGTTATAGGTGGGTGAACACTGAACACTGTTTTGGATTTGGATTTGCATTTTGCTGAATATTTTGAAACTAATTTGCCTGGGGTTGTTGCTGAATATTCAATTGAGAAATCAGGATTCAGTTTCAAATAGATTCCACCATGTGCAAGATGTGAGGGGTGGGTGGGGGTGGGGTGGGGGAGGGTGGCTTAGCTATGAAAGCATCCTTCTTTTACTGTTGCTTATCAATATTTTATTTCCAGGATGAGGATGGAAATAAGATGCTTCTCTACTTCGACATTGTAAACAATAAAAAGCAGCCATACTTTACATGGGATGAGATAATATGCCTGGAAAGTTTATCTGTATAGTGAATGCGTTCTTTCACAAATTCCAAAATGAATTGATAGGAATTCTCACAAATGACTGGAGAGGAAATTCTACTGTTGAATAAACTCGAGTATCAGAGGGATCTGATAAAGTCACTCAAGTAGCTGACCGTCAGGCTAGGCTTGCGCGCTTACATGATTTAATCGTAAATCGCGATTATTATTTAAATTGTGAAATTATATGATTCAAAATTTATTAATCGAATAATCGTGCATAATTTTTATTGCAAAACATATTTTTTAGTTACTCTGAAGCAATCGCTCATGAAAATCGTTACTTTAGTCAGCGAATGTATGTCACGAGACTATTTTTGAAAATGTGTCACTGGAATGACTGGATCAAGCATCGAGCCAAGCATTCCAGTGATAAATTTTTTAAAAAGGATTGTCTGGCCCTGCAAATGGAAATTTCTACACACCCATTGTAGTGTTCATCATTGTTATGCATTTTGTTGTTATGTTTGAGTAATTTGTTTCCAGGCTAATTAATCGACTAATCACGATTATTCATAAATAACCGATAGTGATCAATCTACAAGCAATTTAAGTAAGCTTCATGCATTCATGTGTTATAACCAAAATGTGTGTTCTATACTCTGTGACCCTGTGACCCCGAAGCTCAAATTCCTTCTAGGACAACCAAATTATGAATACATTAGGCAAAGTTGGTGATTCTACCTTCTTGTATTCCAGAGCCATGACAAAAATATACATGTATTCCAGTATGTAATTAATCCTTTCATCGATGAATTCCACATATATCTCAATTTCAAGACAATAACATAACAAGAGCCATCAGAAGACGACATATCACACCCACCCCACCCACCCCACCCCATCTGGTTCCACACATTTCAGATAAACATACATCAAGGGTGGACATACATGTAACATTAATTGTAAAGGACAATATTTTAGAAAAACTAACCAATGAAAAATGAAATCCTTACACTGCATCTCGCCTTAAATAAAGAAAAATTTCTAAGTGCAGGTTCAATTCCGTTCAACTATTATGTCCGGACAAGAGAATTTTGATGAATTCTATGTTTTTCAAATGGCGATAACTAAGGATAATACAGATGAATTTCTTCAAAATGGAATCATAGCACTGCTTCTTCAAGTAATATATTCAGTGACAAAGGAATTGAGCGCATAGGTTCAAAATTCGTCAAGATCTGACACTAACAAGACAATTTTGAGGAATTTTAAAGTATTTCAGGGGAAATAACGACCACAGAGCCCCCTAAGGTTGGTCTGTCGTTTTATTAACCACTCCACGCATCTGGATGGAGTAGACCCCCTTAATGTCAATCAAACAGAGACTTCTGAAATCCTAGCTAAACTGTAGAACTTGTGTTGACATTTTGAAATGATTGCCCGAGATGTACGGACCGACAGACTGACATACATACATTCTAAACAGATGCATGGATGTACAGGCATACGCATAGTACATCTTCAAGTGGTAATGAGAACCATTCACAAGTTTCAAAATAATCACAGCTAAATTGTAGGAGTTGTGTTGACAAGAAATGATTGATACTGCAGTTTATGTATCAGCTTAACGGTATTTACAGGGGGATAACTGTAAGGAATAATTTTCTGACCTCGAAAAAAGCACATGCACATCGTCAGATGGTAATGACTAGATTTACACGTTTCAAAAGAATTGTAACTAAACTGTAGGAGTTGCGTTGACAAGGATGGACCGACAGACGCACATACATTTGGGACAGACTGATGGACATACAAGTATACGGATAGCACATGTACATCTTCATGTCGTAATGATAACACTTACCAAGTTTCAAAAGCTAAACTGTAGGAGTTGCATTGACAAGAAATGATTGAAAATGCAGTTTATGTATCAGCTTTAAGATATTTAAAGGGTGATATCGCCGTAATGAAATTTTGGAGGGGCCGCAAAGAAACACATGCACATATGCACATCATACTGAGACCGCTAGGAGTTGCGTTACCAAGAAATGATTGTCAGAAATGGACAGACAGACATACATATATTTTGGACAGATGTATGGATGTACAGGTATACGGATAGCACATGCACATCTTCATGCGGTAATGATAATACGTACCAAGTTTCAAAAGCATCGCAGCTAAACTGAAACAAGAGGCCCAAGGGGCCTGTATCGCTCACCTGCATCATAGGCATTTCAACCAGAAAGGCCATCAACAATAAGTAGAACCCTACAGAGTTGAGCAGAATTATAACAAGAAAACAGAAGCCATGTTTCTTTATGTACGAACTACTTTTGAACAAAACTTAACGGCCCTTAGTCCCTTATCATATCTCCCAAATTTCGGCCCAATCCGTTGAGCGATTCTGGATACGAAGTTGTTTCATGAAAACCTAGTCATCCAAGATGACCGCTAAAGCATTAGGCAATCAAGTTCCATTGAACAAACTGGATTCAGCTGTTTCCGTAAATAACCTGTCATGAGTTTTGAATGCGGATTCGGAAAAGATTTTTAAAGGCATTTAAAAAATCCAGGATGGCCGCCAGGCAAATTACAGACCAGCCTCATTTGAACAAACATGTATCTCTATGCCCTAAGTATGTTTTCTGCCAAATACACTTAACATTTTCTATTGCTTTAGTACATGGGAGTTTCTAGTTGGAAAATGATCCATGATGGCCGCTAAAACATTTATCCTACAGTTTCGAAAATGGCAAATCTGAAATCAGAATGCCCAAACACATATATAAAAACCAATTTCGGCTTCAAGATTCGTCAAAATAAAAAAATTCAATATGGCCACCAAACATGCTACATTTTGATTGGGCCACGGCAGCCATATTTTTTGATGGATCACCTTCCCTTGAAAATTTTTTAATGGCCCTTAGGCCCTAATCAAATCTCCCAAATTTCAGCCTGATCCTTCCAGCGGTTCTGGAGAAGTCGTTTTCGAAAATAATAGGTCATCTAAGATGGCCACCGAACTATTTGGCCAATCAAGTTCTCTTTAACAAACTTGTTTCAGCTGTTGCCCTAGATCATATTTAATGAGTTTTCTAAAAATCGGCCAACATCCAAGATGGCCACCGCCCAAATTGTCCGACCCACTTCATTTGAACAAACTTGAATATCTATGCCCTAAGGATTGTTCCTGCCAAATATAATTGAAATCGGCAAAGTGGTTCTTGAGAAGAAGTCGTTTAAAGAATTCCCCATTGCTTTACTATGGGCCCATTGCTTTACTATCGAGCTTACAGCTGGAAAACAAACTAAGATGGTAGCCAAACCATTTATCCGACAGTCTCGAAAGTGGCATATTTGAACTCACCACCCTGGTAAGCATATATAGAGCAATTTTCGCCAATAAAATACATCAAATACAAAAAACAACGATATGACCAACAAATGCTAAATTTTGATTGGTTGATGCCGGCCATGTTTTTTAACGTACGAAATTCCTTTGAACAAATTTGAATGGCTCTTGATCCCTAAGCATATTTAATAGATTTCAGCTCTATCCCTTCCGCGGTTCGGGAGAATTCATTTTCGGGAAAACTACGTCATCCAAGATGGCCGCCAAGCAAATAGGGCAATAAGGTTGGCTTGAACAAAGTTGGGTCTAACGTTGCCATAGCTGATGTGTTATGAGTATTGAATCAATTCCTCTTGCGGCTTCATAGAAGATTTTTAGTGTTTCTAAAAATCAGCCATTTTGGCTGGCGGCCATCTTGGATTTTGACCGAACGGCTTTGTTTGAACAAAGTTAGATCTCTATGCCCTATGAATGCTTCCTCCAAAATATAATTGAAATTGGCCCAGTGGTCCTTGAGAATAAGTCGTTTACAGAATTCCCCATTGCTTTACTATGGGCGCATTGCTTTACTATGGGAGCCTATGGCGGGAAAACAAACCAAGATGGCAGCCAAACCGTTTAACCGACAGTCTCGAAAGTGGCATATTTGAACTTGCCACACTGATAAGCATATATAAAGCAATTTTTGCCAACAAAATACATCAAATACAAAAAAGCCAATATGACCAACAAACGCTAAATTTTGATTGGTTGATGGCGGCCATGTTTTTTAACATACAAACATCGCTTGAACAAACTTGAATGGACCTTGGTCTCTAAGCATATTTACCAAATTTCAGGTCTATCCCTTCAGTGGTTCGGGAGTTGTTTTCGCGCGAAAACCAGGTCATCCAAGATGGCCACCAGGCAAATCGACCAATCAGGTTGCATTGAACAAACTTGTGTCTACCGTTGCAATAGATGATGTGTTATGAGTTTTGAATCAATTCCTCCAGCAACTTCGGAGATTTTTTAGTGTTTCTAAAAATCAGCTATTTTGGCCGGCGGCCATCTTGGATTTTGGCCGATCGGCTTCGTTACAACAAACTTTAATCTCTATGCCCTAGGGATGCTTCCTGCCAAATATAATTGAAATCTGCCCAGTGGTTCTTGAGAAGATTTGGTTTAAAGAAAAAAGTTGATGGATGACAGACGATGGACGACATACAGATGACAGACGGTTGCCATCGCATAAGCTCACTTGGCCATTCTGGCCAGGTGAGCTAACAAGATGGCCAGCAAACCATTTATCCGACAGTTTCGAAAATTGAAAATTTGAGATCAGAATACCTAAAAACACATAAAAACAATTTCGGCCTCAAAATCTATCAAATAAAAAAATCCAATATGGCCACCAAACATGCTATATTTTGATTGGCCCACGGTGGCCAGGTTTTTTGACAGATCAACTTCTCTTTAACAAATTTTAATGGCCCTTAGGCCCTAATCATACCTGCCAAATTTCGATTCCTTCAGCGCTTCTGGAGAATAAGTCATTTTCACTACAACTAGGTCAACCAAGATGGCCGCCGAACCATTTGACCAATCAAGTTCCCTTGCCATAAATCAGATTTCATGAGGTTTGCATCAATCCCCAAGCCGTTTCGGAGAAGATTTTTAGACGTTTCTTAAAATCGGCATAAATCCAAGATGGCCGCCGGACAAATGGGCCGATCGAGTTCATTTGAACAAACTTAGATCTCTATGCCCTATGAATGCTTCCTCCCAAATATAATTGAAATCGGCCTGGTGGTTCTTGAGAATAAGTCGTTTAAAGAATTCCCCATTGCTTTACTATGGGCCCATTGCTTTAATATTGGAGCCTTTGGCGGGAAAGCAAACCAAGATAGCAGCCAAAGCGTTTATCCAACAGTCTTGAAAGTGGCATATTTGAAATCACCACACTGATAAGCATACATAAAGCAATTTTCACCATCAAAATACATCAAATACAAAAAAGCCAATATGACCTAGAAACGCTGAATTTTGATTGGTTGATGGCGGCCATGTTTTTTAACGAACAAACTTCCCTTGAACAAACTTGAAAGGCGCTTGGTCCCTAAGCATATTTATAAAATTTCAGCTCTATCCCTTAAGCGGTTCAGGAGAAGTCGTTTTTGCAAAAACTAGTTCATCCAAGATGGCCGCCAAGCAAATCGGCCAATCAGGTTGGCTTGAACAAACTTGGGTCTACCGCTGCCACAGATGATGTGTTATGAGGTTTGAATCAATTCCTCCAGCGGTTTCAGAGATTTATTTGTGTTTCTAAAAATCATCCATTTAGGCCGACGGCCATCTTGGATTTTGACTGATCTGCTTCATTTGAACAAACTTAGATCTCTATGTCCTATGAATGCTTCCGCCAATATATAATTGAAATTGGCCAAGTGGTTCTTGAGAAGAAGTCTAAAGAATTCCCCATTGCTTTACTAAAGGCCCATTGCTTTACTATGGGAGCCTATGGCGGGAAAACAAGCCAAGCTGGCAGCCAAACCGTTTATCCGATAGTCTCGAAAGTGGCATAGTTGAACTCGCCACACTAATAAGCATATATAAAGCAATTTTCGCAATCAAAATAGATCAAATACAAAAAAGCCAATATGACCAACAAACGCTAAATTTTGATTGGTTGATGGCAGCCATGTTTTTTAACGTACGAACTTCCCTTGAACAAACTTGAATGGACCTTGGTGCCTAAGCATATTTATCAAATTTCAGACCTATCCCTTTAGCGGTTCGCGAAAACTAGGTCATCCACGATGGCCGCCAGGCAAATAGGCCAATCAGGTTGCCTTGAACAAACTTGGGTCTACCGTTGCAATAGATGATGTGTTATGAGTTTTGAATCAATTCCTCCAGTGGTTTCGGAGAAGATTTTTTAAAGTGTTTCTAAAAATATAATTAAAATCGGCCCAGTGGGTCTTGAGAAGTCGTCATTTTAAAGGAAAAGTTGACGGACGGACGGACACACGACGGACAGTCGCCACGACATAAGCTCACTTGGCCTTTCAGGCCAGGTGAGCTAAAAAGCACATGCTCATCATACTGATAATGTGGACAAAATTTGAAGTTAATCCATTGATACCTCTAGGAGTTGAGTTGACAAGACGGGGACAGATGGACATGCTGATCGCTATATATATACCCCCGCCCCAAACCACCCCCACCACCCTTCCAGAGCGGGGGAGGGGGGGGGGGGGGGGGGAGCGGGGAGATACAAATTTAGATTTTGGAATATGTAAGCAGTAGAAGTTATTTGCGATTATTCATTTATTCAATTTTTAATCATGTAAATTAACTATTTAAAACAGTCGCCATTTTCGATTTAATCACGTAGTCGTGCAAGGCTAGTAAAGGTTAATGACCCTGTGACCTAGAGATTTCACATTCGGCCTGAAACCCAAAGTACTTTTAACCAGCAACAATATACATAGATGGACATGCCAAATTTCATTAAGCTACTATCTTGTACTCCAGTCATTGCCAAAAATCTGTACGCGGTAGTGCATTTAGTCACCTTATTATCTAGATCTTCACTTTTTGATGTGAAACAAATTACTTCTCGCAAGCCACAATATGACTGAATGTGCCAAATTTGGTGGTTCAGCCATCCTATGCTCAGAAAATATAGACAGTTAACCAGACAGACGGGCCCAGATCACAATGGATGAAGCCTGTTTATCGATCATACAATGTCATAATCAACTATACGTCACATGTAGGTCTGTAGGCTGACATCATGAATGACTCTAGCCCGTCATAAACATTTAATAGTCTATCAAGTTGTACGAATTGTATGTATACTATTTAATAAACATTTTATTGAATATTTCGAAACTAAATTATAGTCAGCCCAGTCAAAATTGCTTGAAACTAATTTGACTGGGCGCTGTTGCTGCCATAGGCAGTAAAATTAGTTTCAAAATATTCAACAGTTTACCTGTATAGATTTCTGGAAATTGAGATGCAGAGTGCCGGAATCGATTGATCCCAAAACTTGCAGTGTCAGTGGAATGCATAGCTAGAGATGGGCGGGCCTAGTTAAAACTGGATTGATCCATATTCACAATGGACGTTTCCAGTTTTAGCTATGCCCCGCCCATCTCTAGCTATGCTCCAACCACACATCGCTCGTGTTGGGATCGAAATTTTCAAAAAAATACATAGAAAGCTGTTGAAAATTTTGAAACTAATTTGACTGGGTGCTGTTGCTGCCTAAGGCAACAACAGCGCCCAGTCAAATTAGTTTCAAAATATTCAACAGCATGTTTATTAAATAGCAAAGAATTACAAAGACATACAATGTGTCGGACCATTTAAGATTTGATGACGGTCTATATGGAACCCTTTGTGACGTAATGATTATGACGTCATCATACACGCGCTGAGCTGATTATGACATCAAACGAGGTCTGATGATGGATGGGTACTCTGGAAAGGTGAATTCCCTTTGGTTCTTTGAGTAATGAAAGAAATTACTATAGGACTTTTGTACCGGAAAGTGCAGGGCCCTAATTAATCATGTACATGTACAAATACATAAATCTTAATAATTCCCTAAATCGTGATAATATTTGTCCCAATGTCTGTATGTCGATCTATTAATAGCAGCTGGAGATAAGAGCCATCACACATTTCCTTCCATATAAATGTTTGAGAATGAGGTCAACCATGGGATGAATGAGGTCAATCAAACTGAATGGCTGAATCCAGGTTTAGCTATGTCCCGCCAATCTCTAGCAAAAATCCACCCACGCTTGGCCCGTGTTGGCATAAATTGATCCCTAGATTATCTGAATCTCAATTTTCAGAAAACTACACAGGTAAGCTGTTGAATATTTTAGTCAAATTAGTTTCAAAATATTCAACAGAATGTTTGTTAGATAGTAAAGACATACGTACATTCAGTAAGCATTTGTGACGCCCGTAATCATATCATTCATGACATAATTTATTATGATGTTAGCCTACACATTTCGTAGTTAATTATGATGTTATTTGATTGACTTGATAAATTGGATTTCTCTATTGAGGTGATCTTTTCATAGTCAGGAATACACATTTCCATCATTAGAACTCATTCCTCAATGACGTCCAGTGTTGCCAACAACATCTGATTTTTGGGGTTCCCAAGGACCCCACACTCTCAGACTGTAAAATCTGAGGGTCCCATGGGGTCCTCATCTGAAATATGGGGGCCCATGTTTTTTTCTTAAAATAAACACAACACATTGATCTAATTATAAAGCACTTTATTAAACATGTTGAAAGCACTAGGTATGACATTGTGTAAATAATGTTAATGTGTATATAGAGAATATTAACTATGCATAGTTTATTAACCTTCAGCACTTAACACTTTTGGCCACTATTGTAGGTCACCAAAATACCTATTTTTGAAAGTTTAACACTGGAATGACTGGCTCTGAACAGTGCCAGTCATTCCAGTAGTAAACTTTCAAAAATATGTATTCTGTGATCTACAATCGTGGCTAAAATTGATATATTGAAATGGCTATTGTATATTTAACTAATGACATTTGAACTGCATATCAATAAACAATAACTTAAAGCACTGTACTTGTTTGTTGTCTGATAAACCAACCAACCTACATTGACAACCTTGTATGATTAACTTTTCCAAAGACCACTATATTAGTAATTAGCTAAGACCACTGCATCAGTTTTTCTATAAAACCCTAACTTGACTTTGGACGAATTGAAAAATTACGAGTAACTGTGGCGAGTTTGCTCAAGGACGACTTAACCTACTTCGATATAATGCGCGCGTATTTTTTTATAATGTAACTGGAATGACTAAATATAGTGGAATACATAATCTAAGATCAGACAAAACAATAATTTATCAAAAATAATCTGTATAAATCAGATTAAAATGCGTAATTAGTGAAAATATATTAGCCAACAACCTGATATGTTTAATTCATAGGGAGTAACTATGTAACGCGATTGCTGATTGGTTGAAGCATAGAAAACGCATTAGCGTGTATCCAATACGGACGCTTGTATCAGGGAGCTTTGAGCTATATGCTGTTTGGAAAAATGACGATATCTTTGAACATCGTTGCTGGGATGAGCTTTTGAGTTGAGAAATTGGGAACACCTAACGATCGAGTATTGCTAAACATTATAAACACTAATCCATCAGTCAATCAATCAGCCGCTATTGCTAAATAAAAGACGGCTTATAGCGCTTATTGATACTGTTATTCAAACAGCAATACACAGACACCGCCGCTAATCCGTCAAATGACCATTCAAATGTAAAAGATATCACAATACCGTCCATATATTCCTTCATCTATTTAGGTACTTTGATAAGTAAATGGAAAAAAATATTTTGGCTGTAGTCGTTGCTGCTTTAGGCAAGTAGGCATGCGCAAATTAATTTCAAAATATTCAGCATATTAGTTATAACAACTTTGTGATCTGTCCAATGTTCTGAGCTGCGAAAGGGTTAAGACGCCCAGACATGTTTGTATATGCTTGATCAGTTGTATTGGATTTCTCAAGCATGAGTTCCTCTAGAGGGAGATTCCGCTGTTATCCAATCAAATACTGACGCGTCACACTGACGTTTAGCACAACAGACAGAAACATGGCAGGTATTTTTTGCAATTTGTAGGCCAAACAAGGCGACTAACATCTGGCTTGTAAACTCATTATTTATCAAAATTAGATCAAATAGAATACTAAGGATGATTTTGGGATTGTGTTTACAATTAAATGTGGTGGTTGAATCCGATTTATGGGCATTAACAACTTTGAGTTGTGCAGGAAAATATACAACACATCATAGTCTTAAACAACACAGTAAGTTCGTTTTTATCGAACACACAATGCATTAGGTATATTTCTTAAAGTAAAAACATGCACAAATAAATATACACACACATAATATAATCGATAATTAAGCACAGGAAAGTTACCAGTTTCTGTTACACTTTTTCACTGCGTCCCTCGTGCGTCATCTGGGACACAGAGGGTTACTTTTTATGCGTCCCTCTGCCATTTTTTATGCGTATATACGCGCAAAAGGACGCATAAGGGCAACTCTGATGACGTCAGCTATAAAGGTTATCCACAGCAATTTAAGGCGTTATGAACAGGTGCGAGACTGAACGTAAATGTGTACCCTTGCTTTCGCATCACTTGATTGAAGGTTATATGGATAGATATACACCATAAATAGATTTGTTTATATGTCGTTTCTAAAAATTTATTAATACAAAAATATGATAAAGGTCTAGCAGTGCTGGCGAATAATATAACCTGCCATTTGAAGAAATAATAATATAATAAATAAATAATGTCATATTAGTACCACGAGTAATGTATACATAGTTAGCACTAAAACCAAATACAGGTTCACACAAATCTATATTAACCCTTTTAACCGCTGGAGCGGCGAAAAAAGGCATTTGAGAAATATCCATTTGCAAACAAAAAGAATACTATTTTTGAAAATTTACCACTGGAAAGACTGGCTCGATAACCGCGCCAGTCATTCCAGTTGTAAATTTCATTTAAATAAGTGTCTTTTCATCTGCAAATGGCTATTTTCTTTGAGAAAATTTAAATGTTCTTGAACAAATTTGAGGGTTAAATGTTTAACAGGCATTGATATCACATTGTGAAAACTAGAGCAAGCATAAACTGCCTCGCCCTCCTACTTTTTGTCAGATTGTCAAATATTTTTCAGATTTTCCAGATTATTTGGATCATTGCGGAGCCATACTAGACAATCCACCAACCCTATCTTGTGAAAAAATTTGAGATAAATCGGCCCGGTAATTCCAGTGATACATATTAAAAAATGGTCTTCTCTTGGCCTGCAAATGGATATACATTCGCTGAGCTAAATGTAAACTTCGTGAATGATCTCATTAAATAAGTAATTAAAAGATTAGCATCCAAAGACCGGCCCCAACACCGCCGCCACTTCCCACCCCACTCCTAATGCACACATTGTAAACATCGTCAATTATATGCGTAAATCACATAATAAATGTGTTTGAACTCCACCAAACAATTTCAGAGAAGATAGCTGGAAGGACAGACGGATGGACGAGATTGCAATATTTTTATCATCTTTTCATAGCATATCATTCACGAAGTTTACATTTAGCCAGTCATACAACAATTTAACGATTTCTGAATAATCAAAAACGACATGGCATTGCATACATACACTAACAATTGAGGAATTCAATCTGTCACTCAAGTATCTGATGTCATAATCAAATAACTTGATTCCAATACAGGTAAAATGGTTATCTAGAAATAGGCTGGAAATGATCTGAAATGTATCCCACCATTTAAGCTTTTGATGAAATGAACCTTAAGCAGAAACCTGGTCCATAACTTCACCACATTTTGGGAACGATTTAGGAAACAAACTAGATATTAGAATTATGTAGTACGTGTAGCACTAAGCTGTATTCAACATTTGGTTCTAATCTGTTTAATTCACTTTCAGAAATGATATTGCCTTGTTAGTTTATGTTCAGAAGTGATATTTCCTGGTTAGCTCAGGTCATAAGTGATATTGCGTGGTTAGCTCTGTTTATAAGTGATATTGCCTGGTTAGCTCAGGTCATAAGTGATATTGCCTGGTTAGCTCAGGTCATAAGTGATATTGCGTGGTTAGCTCAGGTCATAAGTGATATTGCGAAGTTAGCTCAGGTCATAAGTGATATTGCCTGGTTAGCTCAGGTCATAAGTGATATTGCCTGGTTAGCTCAGGTCATAAATGATATTGCGTGGTTAGCTCTGTTCATAAGTGATATTTTCCTGGTTAGCTCAGGTCATAAGTGATATTGCATGGTTAGCTCAGGTCATAAGTGATATTGCCTGGTTAGCTCAGGTCATAAGTGATATTGCGTGGTTAGCTCAGGTCATAAGTGATATTGCGTGGTTAGCTTAGGTCATAAGTGATATTGCCTGGTGAGCTCAGGTCATAAGTGATATTGCCTGGATAGCTCAGGTCATAAGTGATATTGCCTGGTTAGCTCAGGTCATAAGTGATATTGCCTGGTTAGCTCAGGTCATAAGTGATATTGCCTGGTTAGCTCAGGTCATAAGTGATATTGCCTGGTTAGCTCAGGTCATAAGTGATATTGCCTGGTTAGCTCAGGTCATAAGTGATATTGCGTGGTTACCTCAGGTCATAAGTGATATTGCGAAGTTAGCTCAGGTCATAAGTGATATTGCCTGGTGAGCTCAGGTCATAAGGGATATTGCCTGGATAGCTCAGGTCATAAGTGATATTGCCTGGTTAGCTCAGGTCATAAGTGATATTGCCTGGTTAGCTCAGGTCATAAGTGATATTGCCTGGTTAGCTCAGGTCATAAGTGATATTGCCTGGTTAGCTCAGGTCATAAGTGATATTGCCTGGTTAGCTCAGGTCATAAGTGATATTGCCTGGTTAGCTCAGGTCATAAGTGATATTGCGTGGATAGCTCAGGTCATAAGTGATATTGCGTGGTTAGCTCAGGTCATACGTGATATTGCCTGGTGAGCTCAGGTCATAAGTGATGTTGCCTGGTTAACTCAGGTCATAAGTGATATTGCCTGGTTAGCTCAGGTCATAAGTGATATTGCGTGGTTAGCTCAGGTCATAAGTGACATTGCGTGGTTTGCTCACGTCATAAGTGAAATTGCCTGGTTATCTCAGGTCATAAGGGTTATTGCGTGGTTAGCTCTGTTCATAAGTGATATTGCCCGGTTAGCTCAGGTCCTAAGTGATATTGCGTGTTTAGCTCAGGTCATAAGTGATATTGCGAAGTTAGCTCAGGTCATAAGTGATATTGCCTGGTTAGCTCAGGTCATAAGTGATATTGCGAAGTTAGCTCAGGTCATAAGTGATATTGCGTGGTTAGCTCTGTTCATAAGTGATATTGTCTGGTTAGTTTAGGTTCATAAGTGATATTTCCTGGTTAGCTCAGGTCATAAGGATTATTGCCTGGTTAGCTCAGGTCATAAGTGATATTGCCTGGTGAGCTCAGGTCATAAGTGATATTGCGTGGTTAGCTCAGATCATAAGTGATATTGCGTGGATAGCTCAGGTCATAAGTGATATTGCGTGGTTAGCTCAGGTCATAAGTGATATTGCCTGGTGAGCTCAGGTCATAAGTGATGTTGCCTGGTTAGCTCACGTCATAAGTGATATTGCCTGGTTAGCTGGGGTCATAAGTGATATTGCGTGGTTAGCTCAGGTCATAAGTGACATTGCGTGGTTAGCTCAGGTCATAAGTGATATTGCCTGGTTAGCTCAGGTCATAAGTGATATTGCCTGGTTAGCTCAGGTCATATGTGATATTGCGAAGTTAGCTCAGGTCATAAGTGATATTGCCTGGTTAGCTCAGGTCATAAGTGATATTGCGTGGTTAGCTCAGGTCATAAGTGATATTGCGTGGTTAGCTTAGGTCATAAGTGATATTGCCTGGTGAGCTCAGGTCATAAGTGATATTGCCTGGATAGCTCAGGTCATAAGTGATATTGCCTGGTTAGCTCAGGTCATAAGTGATATTGCCTGGTTAGCTCAGGTCATAAGTGATATTGCCTGGTTAGCTCAGGTCATAAGTGATATTGCCTGGTTAGCTCAGGTCATAAGTGATATTGCCTGGTTAGCTCAGGTCATAAGTGATATTGCGTGGTTACCTCAGGTCATAAGTGATATTGCGAAGTTAGCTCAGGTCATAAGTGATATTGCCTGGTGAGCTCAGGTCATAAGGGATATTGCCTGGATAGCTCAGGTCATAAGTGATATTGCCTGGTTAGCTCAGGTCATAAGTGATATTGCCTGGTTAGCTCAGGTCATAAGTGATATTGCCTGGTTAGCTCAGGTCATAAGTGATATTGCCTGGTTAGCTCAGGTCATAAGTGATATTGCCTGGTTAGCTCAGGTCATAAGTGATATTGCCTGGTTAGCTCAGGTCATAAGTGATATTGCGTGGATAGCTCAGGTCATAAGTGATATTGCGTGGTTAGCTCAGGTCATACGTGATATTGCCTGGTGAGCTCAGGTCATAAGTGATGTTGCCTGGTTAACTCAGGTCATAAGTGATATTGCCTGGTTAGCTCAGGTCATAAGTGATATTGCGTGGTTAGCTCAGGTCATAAGTGACATTGCGTGGTTTGCTCACGTCATAAGTGAAATTGCCTGGTTATCTCAGGTCATAAGGGTTATTGCGTGGTTAGCTCTGTTCATAAGTGATATTGCCCGGTTAGCTCAGGTCCTAAGTGATATTGCGTGTTTAGCTCAGGTCATAAGTGATATTGCGAAGTTAGCTCAGGTCATAAGTGATATTGCCTGGTTAGCTCAGGTCATAAGTGATATTGCGAAGTTAGCTCAGGTCATAAGTGATATTGCGTGGTTAGCTCTGTTCATAAGTGATATTGTCTGGTTAGTTTAGGTTCATAAGTGATATTTCCTGGTTAGCTCAGGTCATAAGGATTATTGCCTGGTTAGCTCAGGTCATAAGTGATATTGCCTGGTGAGCTCAGGTCATAAGTGATATTGCGTGGTTAGCTCAGATCATAAGTGATATTGCGTGGATAGCTCAGGTCATAAGTGATATTGCGTGGTTAGCTCAGGTCATAAGTGATATTGCCTGGTGAGCTCAGGTCATAAGTGATGTTGCCTGGTTAGCTCACGTCATAAGTGATATTGCCTGGTTAGCTGGGGTCATAAGTGATATTGCGTGGTTAGCTCAGGTCATAAGTGACATTGCGTGGTTAGCTCAGGTCATAAGTGATATTGCCTGGTTAGCTCAGGTCATAAGTGATATTGCCTGGTTAGCTCAGGTCATATGTGATATTGCGAAGTTAGCTCAGGTCATAAGTGATATTGCCTGATTAGCTCAGGTCATAAGTGATATTGCGTGGTTAGCTCTGTTCATAAGTGATATTGCCTGGTTAGTTTATGTTCTTAAGTGATATTTCCTGGTTAGCTCAGGTCAAAAGTGATATTGCCTGGTTAGCTCAGGTCATAAGTGATATTGCCTGGTGAGCTCAGGTTATAAGTGATATTGCGTGGTTAGCTCATGTCATAAGAGATAGTGCCTGGTGAGCTCAGGTCATAAGTGATGTTCCCTGGTTAGCTCAGGTCATAAGTGATATTGCCTGGTTAGCTCAGGTCATAAATGATATTGCGTGGTTAGCTCAGGTCATAAGTGATATTGCGTGGTTAGCTCACGTCATAAGTGACATTGCCTGGTTAGCTCAGGTCATAAGTGATATTGCGTGGTTAGCTCAGGTCATAAGTGATATTGCCTGGTTAGCTCAGGTCATAAGTGATATTGCCTAGTTAGCTCAGGTCATAAGTGATATTGCCTGGTTAGCTCAGGTCATAAGTGATATTGCCTGGTGAGCTCAGGTCATAAGTAATATTGCCTGGTTAGCTCAGGTCCTAAGTGATATTGCCTGGTTAGCTCAGGTCATAAGTGATATTGCCTGGTTAGCTCAGGTCATAAGTGATATTGCCTGGTTAGCTCTGTTCATAAGTGATATTGCGTGGTTAGCTCAGGTCATAAGTGATATTGCCTGGTGAGCTCAGGTCATAAGTGATATTGCCTGGTGAGCTCAGATCATAAGTGATATTGCCTGGTGAGCTCAGGTCATAAGTGATATTGCGTGGTTAGCTCTGTTCATAAGTGATATTGCCTGGTGAGCTCAGGTCATAAGTGATATTGCCTGGTGAGTTCAGGTCATAAGTGATATTGCCTGGTTAGCTCTGTTCATAAGTGATATTGCCTGGTGAGCTCAGGTCATAAGTGATATTGCCTGGTTATCTCAGGTCATAAGTGATATTGCCTGGTTAGCTCAGGTCATAAGTGATATTGCGTGGTTAGCTCAGTTCATAAGTGATATTTCCTGGTTAGCTCAGGTCATAAGTGATATTGCGTGGTTAGCTCAGGTCATAAGTGATATTGCCTGGTTAGCTCAGGTCATAAGTGATATTGCCTGGTGAGCTCAGGTCATAAGTGATATTGCCTGGTTAGCTCAGGTCCTAAGTGATATTGCCTGGTTAGCTCAGGTCATAAGTGATATTGCCTGGTTAGCTCAGGTCATAAGTGATATTGCCTGGTTAGCTCAGTTCATAAGTGATATTGCGTGGTTAGCTCAGGTCATAAGTGATATTGCCTGGTGAGCTCAGGTCATAAGTGATATTGCCTGGTGAGCTCAGGTCATAAGTGATATTGCCTGGTGAGCTCAGGTCATAAGTGATATTGCGTGGTTAGCTCTGTTCATAAGTGATATTGCCTGGTGAGCTCAGGTCATAAGTGATATTGCCTGGTGAGCTCAGGTCATAAGTGATATTGCCTGGTTAGCTCTGTTCATAAGTGATATTGCCTGGTGAGCTCAGGTCATAAGTGATATTGCCTGGTTATCTCAGGTCATAAGTGATATTGCCTGGTTAGCTCAGGTCATAAGTGATATTGCGTGGTTAGCTCTGTTCATAAGCGATATTGCCTGGTGAGCTCAGGTCATAAGTGATATTGCCTGGTTAGTTCAGGTCATAAGTGATATTGCCTGGTTAGCTCAGGTCAGAAGTGATATTGCCTGGTTAGCTCAGGTCATAAGTGATATTGGCTGGTTAGCTCAGGTCATAAGTGATATTGCCTGGTTAGCTCAGGTCATAAGTGATATTGCGTGGTGAGCTCAGGTCAGAAGTGATATTGCGTGGTTAGCTCAGGTCATAAGTGATATTGCGTGGTTATCTCAGGTCATAAGTGATATTGCCTGGTTAGCTCAGGTCATAAGTGATATTGCCTGGTTAGCTCAGGTCAATAGTGATATTGCCTGGTTAGCTCAGGTCATAAGTGATATTGCCTGGTTAGCTCAGGTCATAAGTCATATTGCGTGGTGAGCTCAGGTCATAAGTGATATTGCCTGGTGAGCTCAGGTCATAAGTGATATTGCCTGGTGAGCTCAGGTCATAAGTGATATTGCCTGGTGAGCTCAGGTCATAAGTGATATTGCGTGGTTAGCTCAGGTCATAAGTGATATTGCCTGGTGAGCTCAGGTCATAAGTGATATTGCCTGGTTAGCTCAGGTCATAAGTGATATTGCGTGGTTAGCTCTGTTCATAAGTGATATTGCCTGGTTAGCTCTGTTCATAAGCCTGGAAGTTACCCAACTCTTTAATGGTCAAGAAAATCAAAATATTTGCTTATTGAATGTGCATTTGTAGACTAAGAGATGCCTATTTTTGAAAATTTACCACTGGAATGACTGGCTCGGCTTGGTTATCGAGCCAGTCACTCCAATGATAGATTTTCAAAAATAGTAATCTCTTGGCCTGCAAATGGACATTCCTAAAGAGTACTGCAGAGGCCAGTTTTGACCGGCTTGACCATTAAAGGGTTAATGTCACTTATTTACCTCAAGGGAGGGACTGAAATTAACCCATTCACCGACAAATCCATGAAAATGTAAATATTCTTTATGATATAAAACTTAATATACTGTTGATTATTTTCAAATAAAATTGACTGGCAGACATTGCAGCCATGGCTTCCAGTCAAATTAATTTCAAAATATTCAACAGTTTTCCTGTACTGTTGCCTTGACAATGAGATAAGGGGAATTCGTCGGTGAAAGGGTTAAAGATAGCTGAAGGTTACCGTAAATCACTAATTAGTAACCGCATCCCTAATAGAGGTCGCATGTCAATTTTTTAGGCTGAGCCATTTTAATTTCTTAGCAGTTTTAACATACCAAATGTATCTAAGGGAAATCGCATCCAAATTTTAGCAGTTTGTGTAAAAATAATTGCCCAGGACTAGTACAATTTAAGACTGAACGGCTTGGTGGGCTAGGAACAATTTCATGTCCCAAATATTTAACCCTTCAATTTGTTCAAGAAAATTTCAATTTTTTCATTCAAAATGTCCATTTGCAGACCAATAATTCTATTTTTGAAAATTTACCACTGGAATGACTGGCTCGTTTATCGAGCCAGTCATTCCAGTGGTAAATTTTCAAAAATAGTCTCCTCTGGGTCTGCAAATGGACATTTCTCAAGGCGACTGCAGAAGCCGTTTTGGCCGATTTGAGGGTTAAATGGTTAATGGTCAACACAAAAATGGCCTCTGTACATTGACATGATTGATAATCTCGAGAAAAAATGGCCTCTGTACATTGACATGATTGATAATCTCGTGAAAAAATGCTCATCTGCAAAACAATAGAAGACAGTCAAGCCAGTCATTGGAGTGGTAAGTTTTCAAAAAGTCTTAACTTGGCCTGAAAATGGACATTGACTGAGCAAAACTCTTGATTTTCTTGCTAACATTGACCATTGAACGGCTAAAAGGTTTGACGGTATTGTATAGGGCTACCGTATCTAGATATGCATAAATGTATAAATTCAGCCAAAACGAATTCATATAATAAGCACATGTATCACAAAATTCCTTTAGCATTTCTTTAAAATCTTTAAATGATATTCTATAGATCTACGTTCATTTGCAAAATGAAGCTTATCATTCACCTTAACACCTAATCGTAACACACGCTTTACAAATTGGTGGTCAGTAGGGCTGTAACGAACATTCGTTGGTTCGGAAAATCGCAAACCAAGGGATGATAAAGCATGGTTCGGTTCGCTTGCATGGGATTCATGTGGTTCGTGAACCATACATAAGCTAATCCTTTCACCAATGAATTCCCATATCTAATTTTAGGAAAACCATACAGGAAAGGTGTTGAATATTTCAAAATTAAGTATACTTGAAGATGTTGCTGCCTAAGACAGCAACAACTTCTAGTCAAATTAATTTCAAAATATTCAACAGAATAAATTTTATATCATAAAGAATTTACTTTTTCAGGGATTTTGTCGGTGAAAGGGCTAACAGACACGTAATCTCAGAATATCCTAACGGTGATTTACGAATATGACTATGAATGGAACTTAGCTGGCTATGAATCTTATATTATTTTCTAACATTTGTTGTCAGTAGATGGGGTATTGCCAGGGGTAAAAATACGAATTTTGTTCTACATGCATAAAGTGCATCTAATATTGGAATTTTGCTTGTACACATTTTGGCCTTGATCCTGGTAAAAATTCTGGATACGGATCGGATTAAATTCTGAATCAATGTTATCTCAGAAACTGCTGGTCTGATTTGGCTCGAATTCTAAGACAGGAAATTTTGTGACTACATCTACAGTATACAAGGATACCATGACAGTGGACACTGTTGCGAGTGACATGAGTAATCCTGACAATCTGGGAAAATCCAGAAAATCTTTTAAATGTCTATTAACCCTTTTACACTCATATCAGCCCAAAATGGTTTCAGCAGGTATCTTGGGAAATAACCTTACGCAGACCCAAGACAACATAATTTTTTTAAATTTACCACTGGAATGAATGGCTCAATAACCGAGCCAGGTATTCCAGTGATACATTTAAAAAATGGTATTCTCTTGGCCTGTCCATTTGCAAGCCAAGAGAATATAATCTTTGAAAAATGACCACTGGAATGACTAACTTGATAACCGGATCAGTCATCCCAGTAGCTTTGTTAACCCTTTAATGGTCAAGCCGCTCAAAATACCTTTGCAATGTTCATAATAAAAGTCCATTTGCAGACCAAGAGAAGACTATTTTTGAAAATTTACTAGAATCCCTGGCTCGTTTAGCGAGCCGGATAAATGAGTCAGACATACCAGTGGTAAATTTCCAAAAATAGTCTTCTCTTGGTCTGCAAATGGACACTCACTGAGAAAATGTTTGTATTTTCGTGATCAATCTTGACAATTAACATGGTGAAAAGATTAATACGGTAATAGCTTAAAATATGTCTGCTTGATTGCGTTATTTTAATTTTTTCCATCTCCGATCTTGTATTTTGAGTGTTTCTGTAAAACAAACTAATTTACAAATTCACGTGAGAATGTCTCATTTTATGTAGGAAATATGTTTATCTGTTAATATCTGTTTCAATTTCATGTTTCCGTTTCACTTTGCAAATATTTTGCAGAAAAGAATGTCATTTTCCGATTATTTTCCTTTGAGTATACATGTTATGCTTCCCTTTCAGGTTAGTCACTCAGTGAATTCCATCTATTTTGCGTTATGGAAAACCACTACACCTATATATCTCCTTTTCAATTTCAGGTTATTGCAGAGCTTATGAAGAATGCTAAATATATATCCACCACGCCAGCAGCTACAGATGACATAGCAGAGCCTGTTGTAATTCCTGACAATGATATGTTCTCATCGGTATGGCCGTAGTACTATTATATACAGTACATCGCAGAAATAACAACATGTAGAGCTGTTCGATATTGATATTTTACATTCGATATCAGTATTTTTGGGCCCACTTACCTCGGTATCGGCACGGTATCGGTATTGTGTTGATGCTATACTATACGTTGATAATATCTGTCACTGGAAGACAGTACAGCGTTACGATGGCTGGCTAGCCCACTGGTGACGCAAGAACGGGTTATATTCGGCTACGTTACTTTACAATCACAGTGAATCCGAAAACAACCGAATGTCACTAAAAATAAATCATTAATGGCAATTGGTGAACTACAAATGTAATTTATTCATATTCATTTTTATGGCTATTATCGTTTGAGCATGTTAGATTTCTTTGACATTATTACGAAATTCGTGATAGTTAAAAAACCTTTTACCTTCATATCGCCAGAGAATGTCGTAAATCTCTTCATCAACGCACAAAATCAGTCGCTATTAAATCCATACTAATCCTTATTAAATCCCTCAGATTTCTAAAAAATATTCTGGCTTGCTTCATTATAAGACTTCTTAGAAACCTGTGTCGCTCACCTGGAGCACTATGCATTTTTGTCAAAATTGTTGTTGGGTGGTTTAGTAGTCTTTTAAATGAGTTTGTGGACATGTGGCCGCCAAACACACTATGTTTTGATTGGTCCACTGCGGCCATGTTTCTGACGTATCTCCTGTCCTTGAACACACTTTAATGGCATTCAGTGCCTAATCATATCTCCCAAATTCCGGCCTAATCCATTCAGTAATTCTTGAGTTGTTTTGGCAAAAATTAGGGTATCCAAGATGGCCACCAAACCATTTGGCCAATCAAGTTCCCTTGACAAACTTGGTGCAGCTCTTGCCCTAGATGATATTTCATGCATTTTGAATTGATCCCCTAACGGTTTCGGAGAAGATTTTTAAAGACAATCTAAAAATCGACAAAAATCCAAGATGGCCACCAACCAAATTGGCCGATCGTGTTTGTTAGAACAAACATGGACCCCTATGCCCTAAGAATGCTTCCTGCCAAATGTACTTGAAATCGGTCCAGTGGTTCTCGAGAAGACATTTTAAATTTCTCATTGCTTTAGTATGGGAGTTTTTGGCAGGAAAAAGATCCAAGATGGCTGCCAAACCATTTATCCGACCATTTCGAAAATGGCAAATTTGAGCTCAGAATACCCACAAACATATATTAAACCAATATCGGCCTCAAAATCCATTTTTTATTTGATGGATTTTGGCAGATAGGATTAGGGCCTAAGGGGCATTAAAGTTTGTTCAAGCGAAGTTGATCCATCAAAAAACATGGCCGTCGTGGTCCAATCAAAATATAGCGTGTTTGGTGGCCATATTGGATTTTTTTATTTGATGGATTTTGAGGCCGAAATCGGTTTTGTACGTGTTTTGCGGTATTCTGATAACAGATTTGCAATTTTCAAACCTGTCGGATAAACGGTTTGGCGGCCATCTTGGATCATTTTCCCACCAAAAGCTCCCATACTAAAGCAATGGGAATTTAAAAATGTTCTTCTCGGGAACTACTGGGCCGTTTCAATTATATTTTGCAGGGAGCATCCTTAGGGTATAGAGATTCAAGTTTGTTCAAACGAAGCCAATCGTCCAATTGGGCCAGTGGCCATCTTGGATTTTGGCTGATTTTTAGAAACGTTTTAAAAAATGTCCGAAACCGCTTAGGGGATTGATGCAAACCTCATGAAATATGATTTAGGGCAAGTGCTGAACCAAGTTTGTGAAGGGAAATTGATTGGTCAAATGGTTCGGTGGCCATCTTGGTTGACCTAGTTGTAGCGAAAATGACTTCTTCTCCAGAACTGCTGAAGAGATCGGGCCGAAATTTGGCAGATACGATTATTGCATAAGAGCCATTAAAGTTTGTTCAAGAGAAGTTGATCCGTCAAAAAACATGGCCGCCGTGGGCTAATCAAAATATAGCATGTTTGGTGGCCATATTGGATTTTTTTTATTAGTTGAAATGCCTATGGTCCAGGTGAGCGATACAGGCCCCTTGGGCCTCTTGTAATTACTACCTAATGCTGCTCTCCTATTGGCTGTTTTGTAACATGTTTCTGTTTTTGTTTTGGACACATTAAACTGTTCACCGACAAATTCTTATAGAAGTATATTCTTTACAATATAAAATTTAATCTGTTGAATATTTTGGAATTAATTTGACTGGAAATTGTTGCTGCCTAAAGCAGCAACATCTTCCAGTCAAATTAATTTCAAAATATTCAACCATTTTCCTGTGTGGTTGCCTTGAAAATGAGATATTGGTAAATTATCGGTTAATGGAATAACTTATTTATGAGTACTACTAGTGTAGCATATTATGATTTAGTGCACAGTTGTCTCCTCCTGTTGTCCGTTTTTGCTCGCATGTGATCCGTATTCGAAAACTAGTGTCAAGTCTGATGGCCGATCACACAGATTCTGCGTGATCCCGGGTTTGACTCCTTCAATTCCACTATACAGGAATTGTTCAAAATTTTGAAATTAATTTGACTGGAAGTCAAATTAATTTCCAAATATTCAACAGAATAGATTTTATATCGTAATAAATATACTTTTCCAGGATTTGTCGGTGAAAGGTCTAAGCTCGGCCTAATATGCGTGTCCGCATGCACACCAGATTGGCACACGTAAGCCCCGCTCAGACTGCTTGCGCAATCTGAACCTGCTATAAGACAGGTTCAGTCGTCGAGTTCAGTGTTAAATATTGCAAATTATTTAAATCTAACTGATTAAATTGATGTTGTTGAGTTTTGTTTTTCCCCACACTGATAAAAACTGGTATAAAATTAGAAAACAATGTGGTCATAGACAGCAACAGTTTAGTGCAACTGCTTTCCAAACAGATAGCTTGCTTGCGTTCCATGGGTAAAACCTTCCCGAGGGCTTGGCTAGATTAACAGAGCGGAAAATAGTTTCTCCTATGGAACGATACGTTTTGTTAGAGTGCTCTGCTATTTCGTGGAACATTGGTTGAAGGTGACTCGCAAAATACAAAACATGGTTTTAATGTGTTACGTACATGTAATTGCACATGAAACAACATCATATGTCGCAGAGGTATATTACGTCATAAGCACATCCTGCAAATGATGCTGGGGGAAAGCACGCTGTTGAAACATTATCATTCCATATAGAATAGTTTTGTTAGTGACAGCTCTAACAGAGCGACCTTTTGCACCTAATTTGTGCACCTCTTGCGGAACATATGGAAGTTAGTATATTACCCATGCCGTCAAAGGCCAGTGTTAATGTTGGTGCCATTGTTTATGTGGTTATGCAATTTGTGTATATGTTGTGGGAACATTCTGGCTGTCCTAGACGTTGCGAAAATTGATTGGAACAAACCCAAAGTCTGACTTGAGATGGGTTCACGCAATCTGAGCTCAGTTTGCCGATCAGTAAGTGAAATACTTCTCAGTCTGCTTAACCTTGCCATAACCCATTAACACTCACATCAGCCAAAACGGCTTCTGAAGACTATTTTTGAAAATTTATCACTGAAATGACTGGCTCGATAACCGAGCTAGTCATTCCAGTGTTAAATTGTCAAAAATGCTATGATCTTGACCTGCAAATGGACATTCAATAAGCAAATAATTCAATGTTCTTGAACAAATTTGACCATTAATAGTTATTTTTAATTATAGGTTGTTTCCCAGCTTGTAAATAATGATCAACACTGCTGGTCAAACTGGACAAAACTATCATAATTGTAGGGGTGATATGGAATGTTCATTCAGCGACCATGAGAAGACTATTTATTTTAACTTTACCAATGGAATAACTGTCTTGATAATAGTCAGTCAATCCAGTGTTTAAGTTTAAAAAACTGTCATCTCTTGGTCTGCAAATACATCCGGGGAAAAAATACTGAATTCTGAAATGCCGCTTTTGAGAGGGTCAAGAGCGATCTAGCCAGTACATTGTGTATATATACATGTATACGATATCTATGGCTGCAGCTTAAGATGACTTTCAGGTGGGAATGCAGACTGATGACAAAACATTGGTAGATATACAGGAGTCAAAGAAGAAAGTGCTGTTTGTGAGGTCGAAGGATTTTGAGAAAAAAATTCAGATTTTCAACTCTGTAGGTGTGTTGTAAAATGTTTCCAAAATATTCCTGAGGCTAAGCATGGTTTGTGATTAACCTGGATAAGACACTAGCCAGGATTACTATTGATCACTAGATTGTACTAGTCTTACTGATTCTTTGTTATCCCTTACGTTGCAGATATGGTGATTACTAATCTAAGATGGCCTTAGATGGATCTTATGACAATTCTTCCTTTAAAGAAACTTGTATCTATGCAATAAGGAAGGATGCTTACTACCAAAATATAATTGAAATCGGGCCAGTGGGTGTTGAGAAAACATTTTAAATTTCCGATTGGGAGTTTTTGGTGGGAAAAAGATCTAAGAAGGCCACCAAACCATTTATCCGACAGTTTCGAAAGTGGAAATTTGAAATCGGCATACCCAGAAACATATGTTAAACCAAGTTCAGCTTTAAAATGCATCAAATAAGAAAATACAATATGGCTGCCAAACAAGCTACATTTTGATTTGTCCACGGTACCCATGTTTTTTTTACATATTAACTTCCGTTGAGCAAGGTTTAATGGCCCTTGGTCCTGAATCAAACCTCCCAAATGTTGGTCCGTCCTTTCAACGGTTCTGGAGAAGTCATTTTCACGAAGACTAGGTCATCCAAGATGGCCACCAAGCAAATTGGCGAATCAAGTTCCGTCGAACAAACTTGGTTCAGCACTTGCCTTAGATGATAGTTCATGAGTTTTGAATCAATTCTCCATGTGGTTTCAGAGAAGATTTTTAAAAACGTTTCTAAAATTTGGCCAAAATTTAAGATGGCCACCGACCAAATCGATCGATTGCCTTCATTTGAACAACCTTCGATCTTCATGCCCTACGGATGCTTCCTGCCAAATATAATTGAAATATAATTGAAATCGACCCAGTAGTTCTTGAGAAGACGTCCTTTAAAGAAAAAGTTGATGGATGGATGGATGATGGGCGGTCGCCATGGCATATAAGCTCACTTGACCATTTTGGCCATGTGAGGTAATAATGTCTCGTATTAGCATAACCATTCCATACCGGGAAAATTGCATCCCATATTTATGTCGTAGGTTTTTACTGAGAATAGTTAAAATCCCACTAAGAATGTCATTGCATGGTTTGCACCCGTTCAAAATGGTTAATACATCGTCGTAATTTGCAAAAGGAGAATTCATTTCCCAAAAGCTCTTGATGTGCATATGTTAAATTTCTCATTACGTTCATTTCGGGTCAACTGATATTTGAACATGTGGCCTCAATCCATGGATGAATTCAAATCCTGGAAATTTGCATTGCTTATTATGAAAGGATGATCTCAGTTCAGTTTGTGATCATGTCGATAGTCACTTACATGACTGGCGGTATGATCAGCGAACGAAAAGTAGAAGAAGAAGAAGTTCAGTTTGGATGACCTCATTAAATGTGAGATCATTGCCATGGATGACGTCAAATTTTCAAACATTTTAACCCCTGCATGCGTCACATTTGCGAACATGGTTTAGTTGGTTCTGGCTGGTACTGTACATTTATTTGCTTTTTATACCCCGCCAAAAGAACTCGCGGGGTATTGTGTGATGGTGTTTAGAGGTGCAGTGGCCGAGTGGTTAGGGAGTCGAGCTCGTGACTCGAATGTTGAGGGATTGATTCCCGGCCTGGCTGCTGCGTTGTCCCTGAGCAAGGCACTTCACTCTGCGTTGGTCCAGTACAGCTGTGTGTAAAATAGGTACCTGTTAGGGCAGTGTTGGCAATACGGAATGTCGGCAAATATGTCATCGAGTGCCTTTTAACGGCAGCCAGGCTGTATGCTCCCAAAGAGACTTGAGATTGTACAGGATTTAAAAAGGCCCAATGACCAGAGTTGTAACGTCGGCTGAACACGTAAGTGGAAGCAAACTTAAACCATGACCTATACCTATATACGTATTATGGGCAGGCGGCTGGCCGGGCGCGCAGCAGCGTGTTTTCAGCACGATAACTGTAGATCTGCTACTGTTTAGTGGAGGCTTTGAAACTTCATACAAGATGATTGGACTACGTCTGAGGAAGAAGCCTATCGATATCGACGATAATCCGAAATCCAAGACGGCCATCTTGAAAATTGGTTTCCGGATGATACATTGTAACTCTGTTACCGTTTATCGGATCACTTTGAAACTTCATAGGGTGATTGAACTAGATATGGAGAAGAAACCTATCTAAATTGATGACGATTCGAAATCCAGGATTGCTGCCAGCCAAGGCAGCCATCTTGAAAATTGGTTTCCCGACAATATCTTCATTACCGTTTATCGGATTACTTTGATTCCTTATAGGGTGGTTGGACTCGGCCTGGAAAGATGACGACGAATCTTAAATCCAAGATGGCCACCAGCCACTGGTGGCCATCTGGAAAATTGGCTTCCGAACGATAACTCCAATTCTGTTTAGTGGATCGCTTTGAAACTTCATATGATTACCGCGCACTGTCAGGAAGAAACTTATCGAATTTGTAGATGATCTGAAATCCAATATGGCCACCATCAATTAAGCATTTGTGATGAACTTATCTACGTCTTTCATGACATAATTGATTATGTCATCCTATGCCGTCACATAGTTAATTATGATGTCATATGAGTGATGGATTAACTGGAAAGGTCCATTCCGTCAGATGTAGGCTGACGTCATGATCACCATGTATAATGAGCATTCATGAATGACGTACACGTATCTATCTCCGTCATGAACATTGAAACAGCAATCAAAATTCAATCAGTTGTACGAATTGCATGTCTGATGGATTTAGTATTTAATAAACATTCTGTTGAATATTTCGAAACTAATATTCATAGGCAGCAAAAGGACCCAGTCAAATTAGTTTCAAAATATATACATGTAACTTGAAACTTGGGTTCTGGTAATTCATGTTTCAAAATAAAGAAATTGATCCCAACACGAGTAAAAACGTGGGAGCTTAACGTGAAATGGGCGGAGCATGGCTAGAAATGGCTCCCTTTATTGTGATTATACACGTGACACAGGCTTCATGTACGCTTAACACTTCAATCCTCATATCAACCAAAATCGGCTTCTGCAGGTGTCGAAATAAGGCCCATTTGCATGCACAATGCAGGTATAAAATGGCTGGTGCAAGTAAATTTGTAATACTGGGTGCACAGGGTGCATGCACATTTCTGGCTGATAGGCTATAATGTTAACCCTCTCACCAATAAATCCCTGAAAAAAAGGAATTCTTTATGATATAAAACCTATTCTGTTTAAAATTTTGAAATTAATTTGACTGGAAGACGTTGCTGCCTCAGGCAGCAACGGCTTCCAGTGAAATTAATTTCAAAATATTCAACATTTTCACCGTATGGCTGTGTTGAAACTGAGATATAATAGGGAATTTATAGGTGTCAGGTGAAAGGATTAATTTATGTGCATGTAGATGTTTTGCTGTGCAGGAAAAATCCAAATGTTAGATGCACTTTGCGCATGTGGAACAAAATTCTTATTTCTACCCCTGGTCTTGAGAAATATCCAGTCATTCCAGTACTAAATTTTCAAAAACAGTCTTCTCTTAGTCTGAAAATGGACATTTTCTATGAGAAAAACTGAAATTTGTCTCATTTTCAAGGCAGTGCTACAGGTAGACGTTTGAATATTTTGAAACTATTAGGCTGACAATTGTAGTTGCCATAGTGAGGAACCGAGCCCTTTCAGTGAAATTAGTTTCAAAATATCTCAAATCTTGTATGTAATTTGCCCATGTTAAGCCAAATGTGTTAGATACATGTAATATTGTTTGATTATATCTTAAGTTGTTATATATAAATGTGAATGCGTGAACACGATTGTCATGTTTGTTGTTTATAAATTAATCTCAAACACGTTGTGGCCACCTGGGATCAGCCCTAGAAACTCGCCAGAGCAATCAGCGATAATACCTTAGTAAAAGCGGTTGTAGACTTAAATTTTCCACGACATATATTTGCTGTGGATGAAAATTGCAAAAAATCCACTTTAATGTAATTTTATTAGGTCCAGAATCAAATTAATCATAGATACAATGATGTCATGTTAAAGCAATGCACCAAAACTAGAACAATGATTACTTACATGTATAATTAAAGGATAACTAACTTCATCCCGTGTTTTTCTATACAGATGATCTAATAGGCCACTCATAAACTATGTTTGCGATTTTAAGCTTTTTATCACCCCGTCGGAGAAAGATATTCAGGGTTTAGTAGCTAAATGTTGGTAGATTTCTACAGCTTGTGATGGCTGTCATGATTGACTTTTTTCAACCAATCAGAAAAACCCCAGCGTGTCTGCCTCGGTATATGACCTCAGTCATAGAGGTGCCAACTATAGCTTTACGATGCGGTATAAAAACAACCCTAGAGTTAAGCTGTTGAATATTTTGAAACTAATTTGCCTGGAAGTTGTTGCTGCCATACATGACATCACACACTATCGCTAGAGGAAACAAAATGGTGGCGATCGCTGTTCAAAATTCGCGCGATATTACAAAGCAGACAAATTGCGATAAAGATAAGGGAATGTGACAGAATATGAATGACATGGAATCTATAGACCATAATCTATCAGAGCAATACAATATTTGAGATGAGATTGGCATCCCTTTAATGAAATTTGAAAAAATGCTATATGGTAGTGCTGTAGTGAAGTAGTTCTGCCACAACAAATTTATGCCGTGGCAAAACCCCAAATTTCAACAACTGGGATATTTCAGTCATTAATAATCAATTTAGTGCAATAAACCAATGTATGTACTATTCTGTATTCTTTTGTCTATCTGGGTCAGGCCCAGCCTGACACTACGTCAATATCATAATCGACATAATTGATCATGTCCATCACCAGCCTCCATCGTCGCTTCATCTACATCCTCAAGCCCTGGCTCGAATCTATACGGCTCAATCATAAAATTATGCGCGTCTCAATTGTCATTTCCGTCTACAATAAAATCGTCTTCATCTTGTAAATGTGTCGAATTTAAACGGTCCGAATGCAAATCTGAAGATGATATTGAATCACTGCTACTTGCGCTTGCATCCACCATTGTTCTTGTATAATGGTGCCGTACCATATGTTCTAGTTGTGACATAATGTGATAATTAAAATTGTCCCCGGTGGCAATATTCGTACGACAAAAGCGTATTCGTGATAGAGCAAGATAATTAGCTAGCTATCTTTAAACTTTATTATCTGTATAGAACAGCGTATCATGATATGTTTATGATATAAACTACTTTCGTTTCTGCGATTTTATTCTGTTTGTTTCAAAAGCTTTTTAATTGCCTCGTCGCTTTAAATCTGGTGACAATAATTTCAATGAGCAAAATCTCTCGACTTGCTTAATATTTTGAATCTTTAGCTATGCTCCACCCATGTGTTGTCTGTGTTGGGATCGATTGATCCCTGAACTCCCTGACTATCAATATCCCGAAAACTATACAAATATTTTAAAACTAATTTGACTGAGTGCTGTTGGCAGAAACAGCGCCCAGTCAAATTAGTTTGAAATTCAAAATATTCAATAGCATGTTTATTAAATAGTAAAGACATACTGGAATGACTGGCTCGGTTATCGAGCCGGCCATTCTAGTGGTACATTAAAAAAATTTGTCTTCACTTGGTCTGCAAATGGGCATTTCTCAAGACCACTGCAGAAGCCGTTTTTGGCTGATATGAGTGTGAAAGTGTTAAGCGCTGCCCTTAAGACTATTTCATGTATATATATATATAATTCTATATTATATTGGTTAACCCTTTAACACTCATATCAGCCAAAAATGGCTTCTGCAGTTGTCTTGAGAAATGTTCATTTACAGACCAAGAGAAGACGGAAAACCGAGCCAGTCATTCTAGTGGTAAATTTTCAAAAATAGTTTTCTCTTTGACTGCAAATGGATATTTTCTATGATGTTTAATTGTCAGTCATTCATTCACTCACTTCATGCAAAACATTAATTCTCATTTCCAAACAGATTATACAGAAAATGTGTTGAATAATTTGAACATAATTTGACTGAAGTGTTGCTGCCATAGGCAGCAACAGCTTCCAATCAAATTGTTTTTAAAATATCTAATAGATTTTTGTATGATCTGTTCGGAAACACATAGGCGGTCTATGATAGCCCTATTTTCAAAGATTTGCCGACATGAATGTAAGCATATTGACCATCTCTGGCCTGAGCAATGTTCGTTTAGCACTTACGATGTTGCCTGATAAACTGAAAAGTCTTTCTGCCGGCACACTCGTCGCACATATACACAAGTATTTCCTAGCATACCGAGCTATTGTAGGATAATGCTCACAATTAAGCCGCCACCAATCCATGGGCTGTTATTACACCACAAAAACATCCATTACCGTTCAATCACTACTTGCTAAATCAAATATCTTCATTTAGCTATCAGAATAAAAATTGTTATGCTCGCTTACATACTCCCTAATGCCAATACCATCACCATGTAGACCCTCAACCAGGCTTCTGGTAGAGGGACCCCCTGCATTAGCCTTACAATAGACTGGCACCACTCTGTACACACTCCTTGGTGACGCATGTCACTAAGCACGCTCGCGCATGCGCAGTAGGTCCCAAATGTGAAAAATGATTCACTTTTCAAATATTCTGCTAGCAGATCAGTTCGCCTGCTATCAAATGGATAAAAGTGTATAGCTTTGCACTGAACAGTTCAGCTACATTTAGTTCTCTGACTCATGAAAACATGCCTACCATGAAATCTATCTTGCCTATGTTATGTTTAACTTTCATGTCATGGTGTTTTGGAGGGTTTTTGTAACTCTAGTTTTGAGTTACCAGTTTTCGTGTCAGTACTCCCTTTTTCGAGGTGTGAGAAACCATGCCTATTATATACCATCAAATTACCATGTTATAAAATAGCCAATTACCACTCTTATTACGTAGATCCTTTATGGCGCTTTCAAACATTTTATTCAGGAATCACTGTGATTCCAGTCTTCAGTCAGAATTCACGCACTTCCAGACAAGAGATGAAATCTCTGAAGTAAAAGTCTGGTGATTCAAAGAATAAGTCTGGTTATTCATCCTCAGGTAGGAGCCAGGCAAAAGACCATATAAGTCTTGAGGGTCTGCATAAACCTCATGCGATGGCATTGGTGGGGGAAGCTTCCGATTCTTCATCTCATGCATAAGTTAATCTTTCCCGTAATTCTTATTGCCAGAAAAGAGATCTTCCATCTCCTCTGCTCCCTTCTCTGCTCCTGGCTTGTCCGGGCAAGCGGGTTTGCATTCCGGTTTGTCTTCTGGTTTTACCGGGCATCCGGATATGAGCACTGTGATTGTCTGGCTTGGCTGAACATCCGGTGCCTCATGATTTTCTGGCTTTTCCATCCACTTCTGGTTTTTCCGTTTCCGGCAGTAGTGTTGCTGTTTCCGGTAGGAAGAATGCATATCCGGGTCTGTTGGACAAGGCCTGTTGGACCTGGCATTGCATCATTCATCTATTTCCGTTTCCGGTTTTTCAGCTTCCTCTTCCGGTAGTAGTGTTGCTACTTTCGGTAGGAAGAATGCTTATCGGGGTCTGTTGGACCTGGCATTGCATCATTCATCTATCATTCATCTATTTCCGTTTCCAGTTTTTCAGCTTCCTCTTCCGGTAGTAGTGTTGCTACTTCCGGTAGGAAGAATGCTTATCTGAGTCTGATGGACCTGGCATTGCATCATTCATCTATTTCCGTTTCCAGTTTTTCGGCTTCCTCTTCCGGTAGTAGTGTTGCTACTTCCGGTAGGAAGAATGCTTGTCTGGGTCTGTTGGACCTGGCATTGCATCATTCATCTATATTCATTTCCGGTTTTTTCAGCTTCCTCTTCCGGTAATTCTGTACATCCGGGTTGTAGGATCTTGATCGGTTTCCGGTAGTCTACTTCCGGTTTACACATTTCCGTTTCCTATTTTTCCGCATCCGGATTTCGTACAGCCGGGGATAAGGTCATTTCCGGTTGTCATGGATCTTTCTGGTGTTCTAGGATTATCTTCCGGGTCTGTCTTCCTGTTTTGGATTTCAGGTGATAGAGAACTTCCATGGGTTCCAGTTTTGTTCTTCAAGTCCGGTTTACATGTTCGCTTTCCTAGTATCTTGTCATCTTGTTGCCTAAGATTAAGTCTTATTTCCGTATTTGGTTAATATTGGAAATGTTTAATGGCTGAAAATATTCATACCGAGTCATTGCCAGTCTTTTAGTCTCTCTTGGAATTGTAGTCTATTCAGACATGTATTCGTTTATCAGTGACAATTTTCAACGTAATTAAAGACTTCTGACTGGTTGCCGTATGGGTTTATCTGTTGCAGATTATTTTATATGCGCATATCATCAGCCGATAAGTCAGTCTGTATTCTACGCATTATCACGAGATACGATTTTTACTTAAATCCAACATTAGATGGCCAGTTGTCTTCGGGCCATTCAGCCTTTCTTCGCGCTCCTTTTACCTCTTATGTGGGCAGGGTGACCCGCCATCATCACGACAGCTACCATCACCACAACATCAGCAACATTGGCAACTACTAGTACCGCCGCTGCTAAACAGACGGATATCTTGGAACCAGTGGTAACTGTGAGAGACATCATGGATGCCCATATTTCCGCCACAATCACTTCGGATGTTTCGGACAGTGCCAATAATAATAATGATGAGAACATTTCAGCAATGCATCCACGTGACCTACCACCATCAGTCGCGGGACCCAAACTCATTGGGGAAATTTCGCTGCTGAGGTGTAATCATGTGTAATTCAGCAGAAATGTTAATGGGCGATTCGTGGAAATGTGTTAATTTTTACTTTATTTTTTTAATACTTTTCTTCTTATTATATATGTTAGATCAATTGAATCCCGTCCCTAGGATGAAAATTCCCGGATTTTATGTCAAAATGTTAATTCATTTGGTGATATCTCTGGCAATATACGGGTGAGCAAAATTATAATTGGTCAGGCAAATAGCCAGTTCTTTCAGCTTTAAGCACACTCCAATTTAATGACAATACCAAAAGTTACAGTCTGCAAGACAAAAACCATATCATGCGGCATTTTACCGAAAAAAGGATAACATTTTCTCAGATCGTATCTTAGATGAATAATTATTTTTATATATTCCAATCTTCTGAACCTCTTGCCCGATATTAACATCCATTATATCATATTAATCCCGAGGTCGGCACCTTAGAGATCATAGAATCATTGGATGCGCCTCAGCGGTTCGTTTGCTATTATCATTTACGTATACTTTCTTAAAATATATACCGGCATCTATTGGCCTCCCTCCTTCAGTCGTAGCAATAGCGGTGGTGCGGGGCTGACGTCGCCAGACGCGATAAAATGGCAGCGCCCCGATGTACGAAAAATTGTCAATTTTACCGACTTTATCTAGCGATAGTTGGTTACGCTATTTCTATCTGGTTATTATTCTGAAGGAATTTCATTAAACATGTAATAATCTTTCAAATAAAGTACACTTTTTATCATCCCGGAATTTGCCCTTTAACGTTTACAATTAAAGGTTTAGTTGTTGCTCTATGATGGCATCTGAATTTCTAGATGTATGCTTGTTGTGAAATAATGGAGGAATCCAGTTTCTCAGTCAATAATGATGTCATAATCCACTACGTCACATGTAGGTTGACGTCATAATCAATGAAAAAATTCAACCTACATGTGACGTAGTTGATTATGACGCTATATTATTGACTAAGAAACTGGATTCCTCAATTACGTCAAGAATGACGTGATATAGTCCGTCATAAACGCTTAATAGTCAGTCAAGATGTACGCATTGTATGTGTTTACTATTTAATAAACATTTTGATGACTATTTTGAGACTAATTTTACTAGCGCCTAGTCAGATTAGTTTCAATATATTCAACATCTTTACCTGTATAGTATTATGTAAATCGAGAATAAGAGCGTGCAGGAATCGATTGATTTCAACATGGGCAAAGCATGGGTGGGGCTTAGCTGGGATGGGCGGGGCATAACTAAAATGGATTCCTCTGTTTTATACTGGGTACTGTCGTGTTTAGTGTCTGCCTATACGCACGCACGCACGCGCACGAACGCACGCACACACGCACACTTCCAGATCGTTTACCCAATGTGTCGTTTTATAGTGATGTGATAGTTTCTTCATAGTTTGATTCCTAGGATGAGGATGGATATACACTTCCTCTCTATTTCTACATTCCGGACAATGAACCCCACCTTACTTTACATGGAACGACGTAACGCCAGGAAAGTTTATGTGCATAGTAAATGCAACCTTTTACAATTTCCTCGATGGCAGGACAGAATTCCGTATACATGACCCTAGAGAAATTATGATGTTGAATAAAGTCGGGTAGTGATTTCGCGCTGGACACTGATCACTATTTCTGACTCTAACATATTATATGCCTACTAATGTACAATGTTTTAGTACCTAATCATACTTTTGTCTCCATAAACATATTTGACCATCCGTAGTGTAATAAACAACTTGGCTGGAATTCAACAAGGATCCTAAAGCGGGTAAGAAATCACAATGTAATTGCAATGTTAGTTTTATAGATAGGGCGATATTCCCCACTTGTCATCGGTTTAGAGCTAGGCCAAGCCCCAAGTGGTGTGGCCTACATGCCCAAATATGGTCATTCCTTCTAAATGGGCGGGGTATCAAAGAGCCTCTCCCACTTCCCAAGGATGCCCATACGTTGGTGTTTAGCCTCCCCCTCCCTTGAAGGGTGTGTGGTCTGGGTCTGAACTAATAAAATCAGGAGGCTATCACTCTATCTATAAAACTAACATTGCAATTACTTTGTGATTTGTTACCTGGTTTAAGTTAAACCGGGTTTAAACCTTATTATATTCCGACCCGTGAGTTATGTACCATACAGTGCTGGATAATTATCAAATAAAGTGTGGATTCAAACCTGTATATTGTGGACACCTAGATGTGAGGCTACATTATTGTGGTTCCTTAACCTCTCGTGTGTCAACCGCGACTCAAAGCGCTCAAAAGACTACTTTTATCAATTAAGCCTTTACTGTGTTAAGAGTTTTCAAACAAATTGAAATCTGTTCAGTGAATCGCCATTAGCCGGTCACGAAGACTTTTTCTTTGTAAGTTTATAACTGGAATTTATGAAAATCGTTTTATAAGAGATATTTTTTGACCGGTTTGACGATTAAAGGGTTAATGGTCAAGAATGTTGAAATTTTTGAAAATGTATCACTAGAATGACTGGCTCGGTAACCGAGCCAGTCATTCCAATGGTAAATTTTCAGAAATAGTCTTCTCTTAACCTGCAAATAGACAGTCTCAAGACAACTGCAGAGGAAGTATTGGCAGATTTTACCATTATAAATCACAAGTTGACACAAGAGTGTAAATAATAAATAGATTGTAGATTCAATCCTGTATATAGTGGACACCTAGATGCGAGGGCACATAATTGTGGTTCTTTAAGATAGGTGGTCATAAGACCACATGTCTGAAAGAACTGCTATCTTGCGGTAAGATGTGAAATACAGAAAAGGCATTTATATGATAATGGATCTATTCGATCTGTCAGTCAAATATATGACATCATAATCATTTACGTCACATGTGGGCTGATGTCCCAGCCAAAATGTGTAATGAATGACATATCTAGCTGAGTCATGGATATTTAAAAGTCTGTTAAGTGTACGAATTGTATGGATTTGGTTTTTAATATAAACATATTCCGAAAATAACTTCACTCGTTGCTATTGCTGTCCTAGGCCATCAAATTAGTTTCAAAATATTCAACAGGTTACCTGTATAGTTACTCTGACAATGTGATTCTGAGAGGTCAAGGTTCAAAGTAGACATTACAAATGGATCTCATCACATGCACGACGTGGGCGGTGCGTAGCTAGAAATGGGCGGGCATAGCTAGAAATGTATCCCTCAATTGTCTTATCTATTAATAGCCTAGTTGTTGAGCGGGATGAACATAGACACAATTCCAACATACAGTTGTCTGGTGTCATTCGACGCATAATGTTACCCAGAATCACATACTAAAAATCCCCATCGACCCATTTTGGTTGGAATTTTTACAGGGTTTTGAAATTGAGGACCATTTTTGACATCTTGTGTGAAATATGATACGGTCGTGGGGTAGAATAAACTTGCCTCGTCTGCAATTTTCCAATCAAATGCAATGTTCAACACCCTGAGATAATCACTCATATCGAATAGATGTGTGATAGACTGTACTCGACCTACTTCCCGACATCACCAATAGCAAAAGGGACAGAACACTAGTCTGTATAACTGCTAACAAGTGTGATCGAATAAAAAATCCATTGACATTATTTAGAAGTCTAATCATTGTCACTCAGCAGCTGAGATGCCTAGATATCAAGCTAAATATAAACACGTTTGTCACTGAGGATAGCATAGAGGTGCTCATCAACATATTGTACGCTTTGATGTTGGGAAGTGCCCAGCGATGTCATGACATTATGCGTCAAAACCATCAGTTTCTTCATCACATATTTATCATGTGGTCGATGTTGCTGCAGATCTGACCTCGGCACCATGCACATGCCATCAAACATTTCGATCCGTTTTGTTGCATAAGCATTGCTTGGTAACACACAGATTCTTTGTTGTTGCTTTACATTTGAAACGAATGAAGCTGAGCGCCTTCGATGGTTCAGCATCAAGATTTTCCATTTTCCTCTTTCCATCCCCAATCATTCTGGTCGAGTTCATCGTTGTTAAGAGTTAGGCATCCGACAACGAAATAAGCTGTGGGCTCAGTTGGCGGGAATTGTCGCGGATCTATCTTACTCCCACTCGCAACAATCTGCATGTATCAGGCGTATCTAAGAGAAGTAAGCATGTCCTTATCAGTGACAAAATGCAGGCAACAGAATAGGCTACGTTCCACGCGGCAAACTTCTTCCTCTAATTTGTCTATTTATCTGACAAGTCCTGCACCTCTTTGAAATCTGAACTTAGCCACGGCCTTCAGAAGATTTGTCGTGCCGTGGCCGAACATGGCACACCCACTCCAGGCATGGATTTTCAGAATATGCTTCCCTATCTCTGCCGGAGTTACACCAGTAGCTTCTTTGAGACCATAGCTACCCTCGCTTCGATCATTTCGCATTCTTCTTCAAGAAAATGACAAGCTATCGTCCCAGTTATCCAGCAACATCTTGAAGATGTTAGAATCCTCAGCAACAGCTAAGCCTGGCTGACCATCACTAGCATTGTACATTGCCATTAATACTATCAGTGTCTCTGCGGCTCCATTACTTATTTTCGTGACATGGCGCAAGGCTTAAAAATTACCTAACAGAGAGATAATTAGCCGAGTCTTGTTTCGTTCATTCGAGAGGAATGCCTCCTGGTCAGCATGAGCCGTGGCTGTATCTACAACACTACATCAGCAGAGATCTTACCTATTTGCCATCGACCGTGCTCATGGTCCATCCTAGAACTGTACTGTTCAAGCACCTGAGCATATGGTGCATTTTTGCCATCTTATATGGTGTAGCAGCCAGCCTCCGTCTATCACAGGAATGCTTTGCTTGAGTGGCGGGAACTTCGTCAATGTTTGTCAGATTTTTCTGTATTCTGGTCAGTTTTGATTTACCACTTTGCTCAAGGAGAAATCTCTGTAAAAGGATGTAAGGGCTACCATCATTTCGTGTCCAAAGTAAAGAAGAATATCTTCATCCTGTCTGCGCTAGTGCGGCCAAACCGGATCGATCACTTCGCACAGCTTGCTATGTGAGACTTATTCATGGATGTGTTACTTACAGATTTACCATCCATGCTTTGTTGTAACTCTTCATCGACTTTCTCGGCTCTGTCACAGTGGATGCCATCCTCTTAGCATGCGATCAGACCACTGGCCAGAGATCGCACGTGCGGAACATTTGCATCTAACGGGCCGTGCACTTAAAACCAGTCTATGACCTTTCTCATGTCTCTCCAATCATGGTCCAGCGCTTCCTGCATCCGCATGCGGATCGTTTTTAAGGTGTCACTCCCCATCAGACAGACTTTGGCAGAGTTGTTGCAGTCTTAGTCAGCAATGACTTTCATTCAATTTGCTAGATGTACCTTCTGAAAGTATCACTAAGTTGAATGTCATACGGATTATTTTGAGAACAGTTTGATTGAAAGTTGTCGCAACAGCAATTTTCAGTTATATCGTTTTCAAAATGTTAGCCAGTGACAATTAAATTGTCTGCTGATTGTTTTGCGAACAATTTGATGGAAAGTTGTTGCTGTTATAAAAATATCACGCCTAATGTGTTTCAATTCCATGCTACAGAATACGCTCTGACGAGGTAACTTTGCTCACCTTGGAGGCCTGAAAGCCATTGCCCTAGAGCGAGAACAATATAATCTCAAATAAGGGCAGCTACAAATACCAAACTAAAATGTCGGTTCCAAAGAGGAAGATCGTCAATAAATTTTCCTAAATATTTCCTAAATTTATAACTTCAGGATAACTTTAAAAAAATAAAATGGTTAAATCTATACATTTTAGAGGCTTAAATTGCGTGCCTAGATTTGATGGAATGAAATAAATCTTAACATATGCTGATTTCAGTCCATATAAATTAATATAATTTTTAAGATGTGAAATTTAATTAGAGGTACGAGTCGCTAATTCAAATTTACAGCTAAAAAATTGTATTAAATTTTACGGAACGAAATTATTATATGTTAAGTTTTATTTCGTTTCATTACATTACATCTAGGCACGCAATTTAAGCCTCTAAAAGTACAAATTTAACAATTATATTTCCCGGCATTCCGCTGAGAATATGCACCTTTAAGAATAACCTTCTAGATCTTTAAATTTCTTCTTTCTGCCCAACTTTTCCGGATTTATGTCCTAAATTATTTCATTTCCTTACCAATTTTATTAATTTGGATCAAAATGTATTGGGTTTTCAGAGTTTAATATTCACATTTCTGGAAGAACCTGTAGATTGTCAATGAAAACCTTTTCTGCTGAAATTTTTGGATTGGAAGCCACTATCTTCATATTTCCCAAGGCCATTTTTTGCATTTCTTGCCAATATATAACTCTCAACTAGGAGTTTTGTCTCTAATACCAAGGTCCACATGCCATAGAATACAATAATTAATCAGTATTTCATATTATTGCTAGCTCACCTGGCCCAAATGGTCAAGTGAGCTTACGCCATGGAGACCGTTTGTCATTTGTCAGTCGTCCAATCGTCCATCATCCGCCCTTCATCTTTCGTTTTAAAAGATTTTCTCATAAACTACTTGGTGGATTTTAAAGCAAATTTACTTGGAAGGATCATATCGTGAAAGGCTCTAGAACTTCTATTCAGAACTTTGATTGGTCGATTGGAAATTGTCAAAGGCATCTCCTCCTTAACCACTTGATGGATTTCAACCAAATTTGTCTTGAAGGATTCCCTGCTACGAGTTTCCAGAATAGCAGTTTCTGTGCGGGAAGCTGAGATTTTATTGAAAAATCTACTGACATTGTCAAAATGCCGCTCCTCCTTAGCAGCTTGGTGAATTTCAGTAGAAATTTGTGTAGAAGGAACCTATGGTGGTACGCTCCATAGCTTATAGTAAACATGTCGATTACTTAGATTTTGGAGTGAAAATCTTTAGATTGTATGTAAAAACTTACCGGAAATTATGGATTGATGGATTTCAGCAAAACTTGGTTACCAAGACATGTGGCAGGCTCCAGATCATCTAGTACGAATTTTGATTGGTTTATTTTTTGGTGAAAATCTTACATTTTATGAAATAATTTAGCAGAAATTTACCGAAAATTGTCAATTTGTTGGGGAGAAATCTTTTGCTGGAAGTATCCTCTGGTGGGAATCCATAAGATATAGTCAGAATTTTTACAGTAAAATCCTAGAATAACTATTTAAAGTCTTATGCAAACACAATTTTAATAGCTATTTATACAATATATTTGAAACACAATCAAAATCTGTCTCACACATAAAGTGTGCTAGCATACGGTAAGAAATAAGCAAGAAATGCAAGTTTGAAAACACGCAAAACTGGAATTCTGATTTCAACATTTTCAATTTCGCCAATCATAAGCCAACGCCCTATACGTCACTCCAGTGACCGCTAACGTAGCCCTGCATAGGAATCAATAGTACATAAGGCAGATATCAAAAGCAGTGTCGCCGAAATTACCTTTGGTACACGCGATATTTGTAGTCGGTTCTAGTACAGTTTTTCCTGCTGAATATGCTCGTATGTGTTTTTTTGTATTACACAGACTGATTTCGTCTAAATTGAGGTATTTGAAAAAAACGCACATTTTGCTAGTTTTCATTGAAATTATGGTGAAAGGGAGATAAATGTCGTCTGAGCAAATAAATTAGCGTGATTTACGTCCCATAGAGGTGATACATTTTGAGCTGGGAACCGATCAGGGCGTTGGTGGCAGTCTGTCAGGTATGGGATAAAAGGTTTTTTTGCTATTATCTGAGACCGCTTCAAGCCGGTGTGTATTTTCTGAAATATTGACACGTGCGTGATCTATTTATGCAAAGTTATACCAGTCGTGTCAACCGCATTTTAAGGCAGCCTGTGTCTTAAGTAGGGGGCAAAGGGGCATTGCCACCCCCACCCCACCCCTCCTCGTTGAGGACGCATGCATACACCCATGGATTGTCATGGATTTATACACTTTCTGCGATTTGAATGGAAATTGAATAGGCACCGTGCCTGCATTCAATGGACGATTTTTAGCTATGCCCCGCCCATCTCTAGCTATAAGCTCCGCCAACACCTCGATCGTGTTGGGATCGATCGATCTCTGAACTCCCGGACTATCACTCTCCAGAAAACTATACAGGTAAGCGGTTGAATATTTTAAAACTAATTTGACTGGGTGTTGTTGCTGCCTATGGCATGTTTATTAAATGGTAAAGACATACAATTTGTACAACGTGTCAGACTATTAAGAATTAAAGACGGGTGGCATAGAATCATTTATTACTTAATGATTATGACATCACCCTACACGCCACTTAGCTGATTATGACTTCATATGACGTCATTATTCTGGGGGAAAGGTCAATTAAATTGCCCAACCCCCCAACTCAAGACCAAATTTCTGGATAAAATGCTAGCAACAATTTTCAAAATATGTTGAATATCTTAAAAAAGATTTGTCTGAAGGACATTTATTCTTTAAGCAGAAATGGCGTCCAGTCTACAAAGCATTTCAAATTCTAATGTTCCAGGTGAGCGGCGCGCCGTTGGGCGTTGGGCCTCTTTTTTGTAATAAGTTACCTTATTTCTAAAAAACCCAGATATTGTTGAATGGTTTATTTCATATCGTCATTAGTTTAGTTATTGTTATGTTACATACTTCAGTATCAATTTTCACCATCAATCTAAAATTAAGGTTCTTATGCCACATAATATTGCTATATCTAGTTTGTGATGTTTCTTACTGAACTATGAAATCTAATGGCTTTTCTATTGCATTCTTTGATGATGTATGTATTCAGCAGCTGTAGTAGTAGAAACATCATACAGCTGCAATCAATCCTTCTTCAATGCTGACCACTCTGTCTTGTCCTCAGGCAAAATCTTTAGCTTCCTCATTCTTGATCTGAATGTACTCGAGGTCACCTCGCAGCAACACGCTTATCAGATTTATGCAACGGCATCAACTCCTGGCTTTATATTTGCTGGCTCCTAGTATGGAGAATTTCAAGGTTCTCTGTGTTGGTGTGTCTTCCGGCATCCTTAGCACATGGACGTACAGAAATTGGCAGTGGAATTCACATAATAAATGAACAAGCTGTCCGTCTTCTGGATAAGGTGGGCTTGAATGTAAAGAAACCGGTTGTTGTTCAGACAGGGGCATCGCAATAACATTGAATCAGATTCAGTTAATGACTAGTATAGAATGAATGTAATTATCCTTTTCTTAGACCACATTGTACCATGTCTTGATTCTCGATTCAGTAACCTATCGGCCACTGCAGCTAAACTGCTAGACCTCCTTCCCTCCGTGTTTAAACCCTTTTTTGTCAACTTGTGGTTTATAATGGTAAAACCTGCCAATACTTCCACTGCAGTTGTCTTGAGATGTCTATTTGCAGGCTAAGAGAAGAATATTTGTGAAAATTTACCACTGGAATGATTGTCTCGGTTAGCGAGCCAGTCATTCCAGTGATAAATTTTCAAAATTTTTCTTCTCATGGCCTGCAAATGGGCACTTACTAAAAAAAACAACAACAACATTTCTTGACCATGAACCCTTTAATCGCCAAACCCGTCAAAAACACCTCTTAAAAACGATTTTCCTGAATTCCAGTTATATACTTATCAAGAAAACCAGTCTTCTCTTGGCCGTCAAATAGTCATTCACTGAGATATTAGAAAAAAAAATTCAATTTGCTTGAAAACTCTTGACAAAGTAAAGGCGTAATTGATAAAATGAATCTTTCGAGCACGTTAAGGCGTGGTTGACACACGAGGGGCTAAGTCGGACGAGCAGGAAGTTGACGTTGGTCCAACAATTGAAACACATCGAGACGATTTGCCATCTCCAGAATTGGTTGACTCTGAACTACGCCGCTGAAAATCCTGTTAGGAAAATGTAACAATTGAAAAATGTCCATCACCTCCAGCCAAGGCGATAAAGGAGTGCAATAAACTATATTTCCCCCAACATCCATGTCTTCTTGCTTTAGGTTAATTTAGTTTATTTTCGATTAACCTCTTTTGAAGTATACGAAATACAATTAATATACAATATAATATTTCATGAAATAAACAGTAATAATATACTTCAGACCACATGAGGTTTATATATCCAGTATAGCCTACACATATGTTGAGAAATATATAATATAGGGACCCGTTTCTAGTCATACCCCACATATTTCTAGTCAAGCTCCGTCCACCCTTTACTCGTGTGGAATCGAGTTAAAACCCTGAAACCTTGAATTCCAAGAAGCTAAATATCGGGAGTTGACATGCACTATTCTTGTGACATCATGTGCGTGTGTACAAAGTGCACGTATGGTGAGACGGCTCATCAATTGACCGTTTCAATTTATCCATCCATCATATGACGTCATAATCAACTACGTGACGTATATAATGACATCACCGTCAATGACGTCATTATGGCGTTATGAATGACGTGGATAAGTACGTCACGTACGAATATTTGAAGATGTGTTGTACGATTTGTAAGTCTTTACTATTTAATAAATATCATGTTGAATACTTTGAAACTAATTTGACTGGGCGCTGTTGCTCTCATAGGCAGCAACATCACCCAGTTAAATTAGTTACAAATATTCAACAGCTTACCTGTATAGTTTTCAGGAAATTGATAGTCAGGGAGTTCAGAGATCGATCGATCCAAACACGGGCGAGGTGTGGGTAGAGCTTAGATATAGATGGGTGGAGCATGGCTAAGAATAGAAAGGCCCATTGAACTTTTCACATTATCCCTCCATCATGTGACGTCATAATCAAATACGCGAGGTATAGAATGACATCACAATCAATAATGTCATGAATGACGTCGATAAGTACTTAACGAACGAATATTTGAGACGACTATGCGCTGTTGTACGAATTGTGTCTTTGCTATTTAATAAATATCATCTTGAATATTTTGAAAGATAAGGCCAACAGCCCTGGAAATTGATAGTCAGGCTGTTCAGAGATCGATCGATCCCAACACAGACGACGTGTGGGCGACGCTTAAATAGAGTTGGGCGGGGCATAGTTAAGACTGGAAAGGTCTATTAATCTAGACGAAGTGGTGGGCGGACATATATGCGAAACTTCATATCAGGCGTTCTCACTAGACATAACCGGTGTATAGAAAACCATAAAGGTAAGCTGTTGTATATTTTGAAACTAATTTGACTGAGTGATGTTGCTGCCTATGGCAGCACCAGCGCTCAGTCAAATTAGCTTCAAAATATTCAACAGCATGTTTATTAAATAGTAGAGACATACAATTCGTACAACGCGTCGGACTATTAAGAGTTAAAAATGGGCCTAATAGAGGCATTGATGACTTAATGATCATCCTACGCGGCTTAGCTGCGTATGACGTCATATGATGTCAGATCATCGATGGATACTCTGGAATGGTGAATTCTGTTCGAAGCAGACTCCTGAGATATGCTGATGTAACCCTTGAAAGGCAGTTGACGCATATTGAAGATTTTGGTGCTGATTTGACTGAAAGTTGTTGCTACTATGGCAACAACGGGTTTCATGCTGAGACCCTATCAGGATACCATAACTGCTTACCTTTATGAATGCCGACTAGCTCTTTGAAGGGAAGTACATTGTTTTCTCCATTACTCTCATTCGGCATTAGACCTCATAAACTGCTGATCATTTCAGGCATTTAGGGGTGATCGATTCTATATACTTATAACGCAGTGAAGCTTTATTGAATTACTTCCCTTGATTTTGACCGCTGTATAAGACCATGTGTATAAGATCAGAGAGCTTTTTCCCAACGCGAGTCTTCTTTCTTCTTCTTTTCGATCGCTGGTATCACACATGGAGAGCCGTTCTCAAGATGAAATCTGTTGTTTTCTGCAGTTCTTCCACAGGGCCATATAGCTTTTCAAGAAAAGAGGTTGACAAAGGCCAGATCTCTTCTCTCAGCAGATGATACGTACTGCAACATTGAAGTATGTGCTCTGTGGCCTGTTCTGCTTCTCCACAAGGACAAGTGGGCGATGTCGTAAGGTGGAAATGCCTGTACATGTGTTGGTTTAGTCTGTTGTATCCAGTTCTGAGACGAAAAATGGTCGAGTGATACAGAAATGTTTGAAAGATATAAAGTGAAGAAATGCTTTTTTAAATTTGTTTGTCTATTCATAAGACTATTGATATTTATGAGAATGAAGCTCGCTAAGCTATAACACTGTGCATAGTGTGCAGAAATCAATAAACCATGTCAAAACGAAATACAGTGGTAAACCGAGCCAAAATCGTGGATTTAGTACTCAGAAACAATCATTTCAGTCAGGGCAAATGATGTGGAAATGTCCATGAACCAGCATATGGAAAAAGCTGGTTTGTATTGTAATCGGGAAAAACACTCCGCTAAACTATGGCCTTGCTCTCACTAGAGTTAATCAGGAATAACGCCAGACTTCAGTATGACTCCACTTCGGCGACCAGACATAGCGAGACACAGTCCATCCCCGTAGCGGACTATAAAAGGAACACTATGGATCATGGACTTGATCCACCAAGTGGTTCCTGTGATATCAATATCCACGCAACGTCAGCAAATTCTTGACCTCATTTTGTGTGCGACAGATGCGCGATAGATTTGAATTTTATGACGAATTCAGAGGGACTAATTTTCTGTTAACTACTTGTCATACAAACTACTATAGACTTTATATCATCTCGTTTTACGTGAATTAATATTGTCTTGTATGAAGAGAATAGCGCTCGTGTCCTTTTAAGTTTCAGTTCTCTCTACCACCATATTCTGGTGGAAATCACTACACCGATGGCTACTCAATACATACGAGATACTTTTCTCGATCTCGAATCGAAGATCTCGCGAGATACGCATGGAGCCATACATGTCATATCTCAATAGTGATGATAATACATCAAATAGCGATAAAAACGTGCCTCCACATAGTGAGATGAAATCGTAAAGCCGCCACCATGCTCTAACACATTGTCTCAAGCAGTCATTCAGACATCATGTGGTCGGACGATCAGAAACCCGGCCAGATTTAAAGACTTTGTATATGTCGTTGTCGTCGTTGTTGATTTGGTTTCATTGGCCACTCACATCTAAATGTATTCGAGCCATGACATTCTTTGATGTGCTTCCCCGAAGGGTTGCCTTGGTTGTGTAAATAAGTCAGGACTGAAATAATAAAAAACTAAGAGGTTGTTAGGGGTGTATGCTTTGCCTGTTCACTGGACAACAGAGAGCTAAGCAGAGCGACAGCACCTACACCAAAAGCAAAACCGCGCCAATCACGACGACCGTGTCCACTATTCGTGTTTCATGCGCCACACATCAACACCCCAATCTAAAAGTAGAGGCGTGGCCTCTACGAGAATAGACCTCTAATGTATTGACCGGCCATTTTATTACGTCATCACAACAACTAGATTGTTACACAGACTCCATTTCGGCGACCCGACAGATCAGTACCCAGTCCATCCCCGTAGCGGACTGTAAAAGGAACACTATGGATCGTGTTGATTTTAGTATCATCTTAACCTCTGTGTCACTAGCTTAATACAGACATTAAAATCGACTCGATCCACTCAGTGATTCGTGTGATATCAAAATCCACACAATGTCAGCAAATTCTTGACCTCATTTTGTGTGCGACAGACTTGAATTTTACGACGAATTCAGAGGGACTATTTTTTTGTTACCTGCTTGTCATAAGGACTACTACAGGCTTTATATCATCTCGTTTTACGTGAACTAATATTGTCTGGTATGAAGAGACAGGGTTCGATCTCTAGTTATGTCCGCTAGTCCGAGAATACCTGATTCTCATACGGACTACTTATAGTTCGTTGGTCACAAGTCCAGTGGATTAGTGCAAAATTTATGTCAAAATTATCCGTTAAACTCGCAAAAACGAAATATTCCATGACGTTGAGAAAACTAATGCATAAATTGCAAACACGCAAGCTTATATTACCCGCTTAAAATTACCGCAGAAGCAATACATGTTAAAATCTATGATAGCCGTGCCTGTTCATAGGATAGCGATAGTCAGAACTGAGAAAATTATGCCATTACACGTACTTCAATTCGGTGACTGACCGTCTAATATCACAGCGCATAGTAGCTACACGGCATATGACACCGTGTAGCCTGGTTCCCAAATAAATGCCCCAGGGAATCAAGCTACCGCAACGGGTAAGGTGTACTGCAGTTCTGACAGAATTAACTTCCTGGTCACTGTGCTATAAAAAATATGCTCATGCGTGTCAAGATATTGCCATGACTTGCAAAATAGTAACGGAATTTGGACACATAATATGCTAATTCTTCTTAGATGCACGAAAATTTATGATCACGGCGCGTATTATTTAAGATCTGCAATGCGTTAATCCTGTATTTCGCTCACAAATTTAAAGAGAAAAATCTTATTTATCATGACTGCGCATATATATTCACATGCGTGATTGGCTGATGACTGGAACTACACAACAAATTACATGTGGTGCCTGGTTCCCTGTACCATATAATATTATAGCGCTAAAAGAATTGATAGCGGTTCCAAACTAATTATGCAATATCAAAACAAGCTAAACATTTTGGCGGGAAATGTGAGTACCTACCATAGGATATGTATTATGTGGTATGTAGTTTTCCGAACCCCTTTTAACAGGACTAGTGCTTTTATCTGCGGACTAGTCTATTTTCAAAATCACTAGTCCGACGGACTAGTGACATAAAAAGTTAAGATCGACCCCTGAGAGAGCAGCGCTCGTGTTGTTTCAATTCTCTCTACCACCATATTCTGGTGGAGATGACTACGCCAATGGCTACTCAATACATACGAGATCCTTTTCTCGATCTCGTATCGAAGTAGATCTCGCGAGATACGAATGACCAACACCCACGTCTGCGAATAAGGCAGTCTCAATATCCGCCAAGTTGTAGTCAAGTTGTTATTTTAGAGCGTTAGTTACTCCTTAAATCACTAACATGTATGTAAAGACATAGGTATTTCCATTTTTTATGGCATTAAGAGTAATTCAGAATAAAAAAATGAAAATTAAATAGTATTACCTGATTAACACATTGGACACTGGCTAAGAGAAATTTGAGTGTTCTTGACATTACACATTTGATTATTCTTGAAGAATATCCGTTTGCAAGACAAAAACGAGCTATTTTTTTAAAATTCAGTGGCAGATTTATCAAAATAGTCTTCTCTTGATCTGCGAAACATTTTCTTGAAGAAATCTTGGCCATTAAAGGGTGTTTTGGTATAAACAACAGGTTGAGAGCTTTGAGGCGCTGTTGACACAAGATGGGCTACCAGTGTCATGTTTGCTGGTGTTATGGCCCTATTGCAATTAATATGTTGGGATTCGATCTGTCCTTCACGTATTTGTCATAATAAAAATATATCGCTTGTTAGCTAGCTGTCTGAATTGTATATCTTTGCCTGTTTGGTGAAGTTATAATTCAATAGTGTTTATGACATTCCGTATAGCAACAAAAGCTCCAAGTATAATTAGTTTCAAAATATTAACATCTAGTTACCGTGATATTAAAATTCCAGCAATCGGTTGTTCAGTGTTAACGCTGATTCAAATATACATACAAGGTGGTCGGAGATAATATATCCCGAGATATCTATCCCTCACATTCAACACACACGCACGCGTCTACGCATGTACGCAAGAACGCACGCACGAAAACACGCATTTAGACACGCGCACGGACCCGAATGCGATACTTGTAACAGACCAGATCAAATACAATACATGGGGTATGCATATTTATGGGTGTGGGGTGACTCTTTGACAAATTATAGCTGTCTGGCCGGCTGACCGCACGATTGACTGACAGACCAACAGACTGCATGAGTCACTGAGCGGATGACCGACTGCATGAGTGGCAGACTGATGGACTGCATGATGACAAATCAGATGACTGACTGATTCCATGAGTAACAGATCGGATGACCGACTGCATGAGTGACGGACTGGTGGACTGCATGGGTGACAGATCGGATTACTGCATAAGTGACAGACTGACGGACATGCCAACTGACTGAACGAACGACTGACTGACCGATTGACCACATGAGTGACAGATCAGAGGACCGACTGACTGCATGATTGTCAGATCGGATGACTGACTGACTACATGAGTGAGAGATCGGATAACTGTCCCTCATGAGGGATGCACTAACGGACTGCAATGAGTGATAGATTGGATGACTGCATGAGTGGCAGACAGGCCTACAGATCGACCGACCGACTACATGTGCAACAGAGCCGATTACCGACTGACTGCATGCGTGACAAATCGGAGGGCCGACTACATGAGTGATGGACTGCATGTGTGCGAGACCGACGTCCATGCCGACCGACTGACCAACCAACCGACGGACTGCATGAGTGCACGATTGGATGACCAACTCACTCCCGGAATGACTGACTGCATGAGTGACTGGTTGATGGATGGCATGAGTGACATATCATATGACTGCATGAGTGATGGACTGACAGACAGGATGATAGGCTGACTGACCGACTGACTGAGACTGATCGATGACATGCCTGACCGATCAGATGGCAGACTAACTGCATGAGTGACAGATCGGATGACCAACTGCATCAGTGGCAGACTGATGGACTGCATGATGACAAATCAGATGACTGACCGATTCCATGAGTGACAGATCGGATGACCAACTGCATGAGTGACGGACTGGTGGACGGCATGGGTGACAGATCTGATGAGTGCATGAGCGACTGACTGATGGACTGCATGAGAGACCAATTGGATAACTGCATGAGTGATGGAGTGATGGGCAGGCCGACCATCTAACTGACTGAGCGACTGACCGACTGACAGATCGGAGAGCCACTACATGAGTGACGGACTGACAGACTTCATGAGGGACGGATCACAGGGTTCCATAAAGTGGACCAGATTGGCGTACTGGCCCGCTACTGATGCCAGCGTACTACACTATATATATATATATATATATATATATATATATATATATATATATATATATATATATATATATATATATATATATATATATATATATATATATATATATATATAGAAAGGGAGGACACTTCGGTGATCGGTAACCACCACCAGAGTTTTTGTAAATGCTATTTCCTCATCAAAATCACTAACCACCAAAGATTCAATAGCATCTCCTGAAAGCTGTTACATTAATTGTTGTAGAAATACGACAACTTTATTCATTCTCGCCGATTCTAGCGGTAAATCGCCAGTTACTCGAGCGTATGACAAACCCGTAAACCTGCTGGGACAGCAGCCATTTTAGAAATTAAGTGAACCGAGCTGCCGAATTTAACGCGATTGGTAGATGCAATATTATGACGTCAAAGTATTAGAGTTTTCTGATTGGCCCAGTTTAAATAGACCGAGTCCGAAATTGTTTTAATAAAGGTTAGCATTAGCAGACGAAACTTGATTTGAGAGATTAAATTAGAAATATGTCGGAATTTAGAACTTCCCAGGTACGTATGTCATGAGGACTATAGAATTACATTCTCCAAACAAATAAATACCATGCTAAATTATCACATAACACGTCGACAATACAGATCTATAACCTACTACTACCACTACCCATATAATGCAGCTTACTGGTTCGTCTTATTTGTCACAGAGATACCAATCTGTATATATAGATGGTATACGTTCTAGCCAAATGGAACTCACATGCGGAGTCCCACAAGGTTCTATCTTGTGGCCTGTGCTTTTCACTCTCTATACTAAGCAACTAGGATCGATTATTGATAATCACAGTTTACAGCATCATTTTTACGCTGATGACACGCAGCTCATGACAAGCTTCCCACCAACAGCCCACGACACAGCAACAGCTACAAAACAAATCACTGACTGCTGTGCTGATGTAAAGTCATGGATCTCGACAAACATGCTTAAATTAAATGATGAGAAAACTGAAGCCATGTTAATAGGACCATCACTTAGACGAGACAAAGCTGAGCTAACCAGTCTTGCTGTATGAGATAGCTCAATTCCAATCTCTAATAAAGTAAAAAATCTTGGTGTAATTTTGGACACCGACTTAAGCATGAAAGATCACGTTAACTACCTGTGTAATGTATGTTTTATGCAATTACGCAACATCGCCTACATTAGAAAATATCTGACAAGAGAAGCTACCGCTACACTTGTTCTAATGACAGTTATGTCACGTGTCTACTATTGCAATAGCCTTCTCGTCGGTGCGCCAAAAAATCTCATCAATCGTTTGCAATCAATACAAAACACAGCTGCAAGAATCGTGTCACTATGTAGTAAATACGATCACATTACTCCAATACTCCGTAATCTACACTGGCTACCCGTCGATAAACGTATCGAGTTCAAAATTCTCTGCTTAACTTACAAATGCCTAGAATGTCGAAAGCGATGTCGCTGAAATTACCTTTAGCACACGCGATATTTGTAGTCGGTTCTAGTACAGTTTTCCTGCAGAATACGCTCGTATGTGTTTCTCTTATATTACACAGACTGCATGATTTCTTCTAAATTGAGGTATCTAAAAATCCCGCACATTTTGCTAATTTTCATTTAAATTATGGTGAAAGAGAGATAGATGTCATCTTATAAGAACCGTCTGAGCAAATATATGAACGTAATTTACGTCCCATGGACGTAATACATTTTGAGCTGGGAACCGAACAGGGCGTTGGTGGTAGTCTGTCAGATATGGGATAAAAGTGTTTTTGCAATTATCTGAGACCATTCAATCTATTTATGCAAAGTTATAGCACTCGATTTTAAAACCCACACTTTAAATGTAGAAATAAGATTAAAGCGATGCTAATCTCATCTAAAATGTTGCATTGCACTGGTGGATTATAGTGTATAGATTCTATATCATTTAAATCCTGTCACATTCCCTGATCGCTATCACAATTATCTGCTTTCTAATATCAAGTAAATGCTTGAACAGTGATCTTCACCATTTTGTCTCCTCAAACTATAGTTTGTGATGTCATGTAAGCGCAAGTGCATGACGGACGAGAGGGCTGGTTAGCTGCGGATCTCAGGGTTGCAGATCCGGTGTTGCATCTCTCCATGGGGTACACAGACTGACTTCGAGAGCCGGTGGAACAATGATGTTTCAGTGGGGGCATACGACAATTGCCGCCTAGATTGAACCACATGGTGTCGTCCCAACTGCTTGTGTCACCAGTGTGTGTCGCTTCATACTAATTTAGAGATATGGAATAATTATAAGTGAAACAATAAAAGATTTTATATACTAAACAAACAATGTGAATCATTTGACAGTAAGTGAGCACAATAATACACGATATAGAGCCATATGGTGCTCTTTCTACGTGGAGTCACCGGAGGTACCACACATATCCTTAAATCTGCAGAGGTACCCCGCAAGAGAAGCCTTCCACAATGAAGTCACTAGGTAGCTTAATATAAGCTACTATATCTCTACCATACATAGTGATGTTACTGTTTTTGCGAGAGGAAAGTGCCTCGCGCGGGCCTCCATTACCGTATAATGTCCTCCTCCAACACACAAGAATAATGCTGTTGTTGCAAGAGGAAAATGCCTCGCACAGGCCTCTGTCACAGGAAAATGTCTTCGACGCAGAAGCGGAGGAAAAGAGCTGGCAAAAAGGGCCATTATTTTGTTCAACAGAAAATGTCAAGTGCTGAAATCGTAGTGAAGCCATAATTAATGTGCTGCGTGCTGGTTTACGTGAAGACGTGACAAATGATTTCTGAAGAATTCCCAGGTCACTGTCTTATGTAGTTGCAAAGTTGCTGTAATGGTAGTTGCTGCTTTATATCTGCGGGCCTTTTGCTACAACCTAACCTATCATTTAGTTGTTAGAAACAAAAACTAGCTTTGGCCGCAATTGGCAGGGATTCCTACCTAGCTTTAGATACAGTCGCCCATTGGGGGCAGATGCCCAGCTTCCCATAGGTCGCCTTTCCTTGCATCTACCTCCAAGGATGGCAAGCATACATGTTCCGGGACAAGGCCTCTGAATCGGATAAGGATCCGGCTACCTTGCCCCGCAACCACATAATACATCACCTCGACAATGGTCGCATTTCACACAAGCAAGTTTGATCACCACATGTCTTTTTGGCGGGGATAGAGAGACGGATATTCATCACGAGCGTCCTTCGCGAAGGGGCATGGCGGATTCCAAGATCTCACCCAGACACTCCAAAGAGGTGGATGAAGATCTGCATCCTGTCCGTCACTGAGTTCTATGGCTCTAACTATTGACCTGCCATTAGGTTTAAGTTCCATGTTGCCCAGAAGTTGCACTGCGGGCCGATATATCTAACTCACTTTCATATTATATTATTAATTTGAAGTACTTCCTACATTGGCGGGGTTATCTAGCTAATAAGTATCTGAAGATACGGGGGAGATGTATGTGAATCCACACTTTAACTATCACTGCTCGGAAACCTCTGATAGTTTCCCAGCGTCGGATCCTGTCAACGTGCGGATGGGATTTCCAAACAATTATTATTACGCCTTGCAGCTGGTGGATCGTGTAAAGAGACAATAACTTTATATATATTTATATATATATATATATGAGGCCCTATAGGTAACTAGCCAATTTTACACAACCTTGCCGGAGTGTGGGGCTACATTGCCACAACAACCTGAAAGGAGGCATACACTATGCGTCTCTAACAGAGAAATTGTCCCTAACCACTTTAACCCATCCTATCGAGCTAAATAGTAAGGTCTAGTCAGTAACATGCCAGGCTCAAACAATTAAAGCACGGTCAGTGACCTCAGTGTAAAATTGTTGCTGGTGGGGTTCATGATGTGGATATATCTGTTGCTGTTTAGTATTTCCGTGTGCACTGCAGTCCAGAGTTTTTACAAATAAACAAAACATAATGGCTGGATGGCCATCTGCCATATACACAACTAACGTATACATATCATAAAGACAATCAGAATTAGAGAAATATCGCAGGTCACTAAACCTAAGTGGTGCCATTAGTTGAGGTCACCCACAATAAACAAGGATAATATTCACAGGTAAAACAGAAATTATAAATTGCGGTCCTAGGACCGGCGATGCACCTATTAGTCATCAGAGCTAAATACGGAAATTAAGAGTGGTACAATAGTATAGCTACTTGAAATTCTAATAGTCATTATTAAGGAACAGGCTCGTGAGTTACTGAAATTGAGGCACTAACATAAATATAGTGCAAGATGACACGTTCTCTGTAACTGGGAAGATTTCCGCAAACAGGTTTCCGCAGGTGGATTTCCGCAAGCTGGTTCCGCAAGCTGACTTCTCCAGGCAGGGTCGATATGGTACATTCTCAGGACAGTGAAACAAAGTGGTTCAGGAAATGTCTATTACATAGTTTCTCAGCTGACACATAATTTCTACAGTAGTTGAAAAGTTATCCGTCTGGCGACAGAAATAAGAAAGTTAAAGTCTGCCCGTAACAGAGATTGAGATATAGATTTTGTAGAATACATGCAGTCCACAATCTATCTAAAATCTTTTTCACACATCTTCCATCCATTGCAATAGATCTGACAAAAGGCATTGCCTCAGGCTTTAGACACTGACCATTTCACGAGTCATTAGGACCCAACCCGATCCAGCTACCATCACCTGATCTGACCATGGCACTGACATTGTTGCAAGTTATACCAAAGCCACCCCTAGCCAACACATTAGCCAAAGATATAGGCAGCTGTCTCTGATTGGGCGAGAGGGTGATGAAGTCATCAATATTTGTATTAGGACATGGCCACTTTTTTTCTCCTAAAAATATTTGAATCTGATTGGTTGAGAGAGAAAACAAGGTTTTTTTTTTATCTCAACCGAACAAATTCTAGTATTTTTGGAAGAAAAACGTGGCGTGGCCTAATTAAAAATATTGATGATGCCATCACCCTCTTGACCAATCAGAGCAGCCGCCTAAAACATCGCCCTTCTACATACGCCTATATAAATCCATATGTCTGATAACAGGACAATGCAATACACAGCAAATAATAATGTGCAGAGCAATGCACACTGGGAATCTGGGCTCTGTTATCCCAAAACCGGATCCCCACCTCTTTATCGCCGATGGCTGTTGAGGGTCAATATGGCTTATGATTGTTTATGACTATAACTGATGATAGTAGGTAGAGTGTGGTATCAACATATGACACCCTCTTATGCTGTTCAATACTGCTATTGTAGAATATGATACTTTGAAACAGATGGCTATACTGAATGCACACCTTGTGAATGCTCAATATTATGCCATTTTCTAGTGAATAGCACTAGCATGTGATGTGCACGTGGCAAGTGTGTTCATTACGGTGGTGTATCATTCATCAAATTGACATGTCCATGCCTCGAATTCTGTGCCTCGAATGTATCTATGCAGGAATGCATCAGTCTCTCATTTGATCAATACCATTGTCCGGTCAAAACAAACAAAACATGCCTTTGACGCTGCTGCATACTCATGGTTTTATTTTTATTTTCCTTACACTGGCTGCTTCTACCTCGTCAAATTTGGAGAACCTAAGAAAATTTGTATCTTATTAAGTTTGAGACAACTTAATAAAAGTTTGACTTATCGAACTTAACACAGCTTAATAAATATTCTTATCATTAAATGGTCTTACTATGTAGTCTCAACACAATAATCAATCTCAAGCAAAGGGTAAAAATTTAAACCTATTAATATATAAAGAAGAAAAATAGCCAAATGAGACCTGATGCTAACTGTTAGTAGGCTGTATTAGAATCTATATACATTAACGTCAATTCCAGCTTATATGGAAGAATTACATGCGAAGACGCAATAATCCTTTGATCATGCATCTGTTAACCATCTCTGCATATCCAGAATAAGTATGAACTTTGCCAATTTCCTGTTATCATGATCAGAGTATATTACCATACGATTGAGCAGTTTCTCTGCTGACTGCTGGACCCAGATCATAATGGAATTGCAGTCATAACAATTTGTTTTCACGAATCCGAACTAACATGATTTCAATCATAAGGTCATCATATTCATCCTGGAATTATATGCATGGCTAAGTAACATAGTTACTGAACAAACACTCAAACCTTCACTTATATTTTCAGATCACATATTAAAAATACCAATTATCTATTAACCCACAATTTCCTATCCAGATTTTGCATTTATACCCAAAATCTATCGCTTTCTTAATGTAATCATGATAATTCAGTCAAAATGTCGCAACTCTCAAGGTGTTTTCTCGGCATCTACAGAATAGAAATATTATTTCTAACCAGATCTGACGCACCATCAGCACACAAAAGGCTGCTACACAAACCCTAGCTCTTCATTAAGTGAGACCTATTCTGCTATGCTGGCCATAGAATAATTTAGTACAACAGTTAACTGAAACTAGCATTCACATTCATTTGACAAAATATGGAGCAATGGGGAGGTGGAGACAGAGGGAGTGATCATTTGGTACCTCATTCCTGATTTAATCATTATTTATATTTCCACCTCCTATTAGATTGTTGGTTTACAGGCCATGATAATAACACTACATCATCGCACTGGACTAAGTGAGCTTTAAATCGAATTGCACTACAATAATGATGGAATACTACTGTTTCAAATTACTTCCCTTGAATGACTCTCTCGCAACGCTGTACCAAGTTTTTAACAGATGCATGCCAAAGCATATGTTAAGTCAGTAAAATGGTTAATGATGAAATGGCTAAAAGTTCATAGTATCAGAATGTGTTCATTTCGGCAATGCTGCCTTAAAATTCAGTGTCAATATTTCTTTACCACACGTCAATTTTGATGTAGATCGTTGTCTGACTGTAGCTGCTTTGTTTTTCTTCTATTCATGTGACCAATAATTCGACACAATGTCATACACTTTGAGACAGATGAGTTTAGCGTCTAGAAAATTGAATTGAATTAACGTTCAGACGTTAATGGTCTAGCTAGCACTCTGGCCTAAAATATACATAGTTATATTTTACGCACGGTAACCTTTTTCCCAATGAACTTGCCCCAGAGTATAGAATTTGATGATGTTGCAATGAGACTGTGGGGCTAAATCTGACCCAATCATCATTGATACTGCCTCGTAATTACCGAGAACCCAACCCTCGGCGAAGCTTGTCAAATTATTAAAATCTTGTCAGGATATATGTAGACCTGCTACATGCTCAAGGGTAGATGATTCGAGCTTCAAACGCTCAATAGGTTGCGATGTTGTTGCTGTTGTTGTTGAATATTTTGAAACTAATTGAGTCGAGGTCTGCACTTCCATACTGAAGCCGTTACATTCCTTAAGGAATCCCCTTAATTCCCTCAAGGGCAACATGGTTCAGGGTTGCGAGGTTTAAAGGATCGGGAAAATGGCATTCAATAAAGTTGTCAAATATTTTGAAAGCTAACTCGTCTGAAGTGTCTGTGACCCATGTTGATTTAGAGTGGTGAGAGTCAGTGAGATTAATTTCATCTGTCTAATTCATACTATTGAAACTTATAATTCACCATTAAGCTATTTCAACTTCGTGCTGTTGTTCTTGGGTTCGTCAGTGTTTGCCGCAGATGGTCATCAACTCTAGAGAAGCCAATTTAAAATTACTCTAATGCATACATATTGCCATTTAATTAAGCATTCTTCTGAAAATTATTTTGTAATTAATGGGTCACAGGTATCTGACGATGTATACCTCCCCGAACCACCCACCCCTCACAACCGTACATCTCACTATGTCTGCATGCGTACACCCACCATCACTCACCCAAAACTTTGAAGAATACGAAACATTATGTTGAATAGTTTGAATCTAATTTGACTGACAGGTTATCAAAATTAAAACCCTCAAATCAACTTTCTACAAACGTTTGCCAACTATTCACTTTCCACAGGAGCGAAGTCATGCTTTTTAAATACTACCTTAATCCTAGATGCCTCCCATTTTGTGATCCATCGCCCTCTGCAGAATATTTGATCTGGTATATGTCTCACGAAATGCCAACCAATGATGTTTACTCGCCAGTTGTACAAATTGTGTGTTTTACTATGTAATAAAAATTGTGTTGAATATTTTGAAACTAATTCAGAATACCCAGTTTGGCAGAGATTCGGCGATAGACTCCATTGAGATGTGACATTGTATTCTGACCCTGTCAGTTACCATTTATATAAGCGGTTATTCAGCAGGGTTCAGGGTTAACACTTGAGGCAACTCATTTTCAAGACATATTTGAGAGCGAGAGAGCGAGAGAGAGAGAGAGAGAGAGAGAGAGAGAGAGAGAGAGAGAAACAGAGACAGAGGGAGAGAGGCGTAGGTATGGGCATGCTTACAGGTACCTGAGTTGAACGAACAGACACCAGGACAGGGTGACGCCCAAGACTAACCTGGTAGAATATCTCTCAGACATGCCATAGAGTTATTATTATTAAGATCTAGTTTTTTGGCTCCAGTCCAGTTTAATGGGTTATGAAACCTGTCAAACAAAAACTGATAAAGTGATATTAAAGCTAAACCAAATTATGCCGAGCTCAATGATTTATGGTGATTTAGGCAAATTCCACATTAAAAATAATCGTCCAGTGCAATATGAACCGAAATTTGGTAAGCATGGTTAATGTTGGCTACAGCAAACTTTCATCCTCTCCTTTTACATATTAGATGCAAACAAATAATATATAGACTAAATGGATAATTAATATTAAAATTATTCTTGACTCAACGGAGTAAGGCAACGTCTTTAGTTTAGAAGATATTAGCTAAAACGAACTTGCTAGATCAACCAGACAATGCCTAGAGAATACATATATGGACAAGTGGAAATATGATATTGACCCATCAAACTCATTAACATTTTACACATTAAGAAAACAGGAATTTAAATTTGAAACATACCTAAAGAAATTAGATAACAGAGAAGCTTTAATATATACCATCTTAGAACACTAACCCATCACTTAGCAAGAGAAGCCAAATGTTGGGTGGGAACTGATAGAATCAAGAGATATTCCAACTATGCAATGTCCTAGACGTTGAAATAAAGTTCTTATTTGTATGCATGAGATATGAAATAGAAAGTTTTAAATCAGTGCATGACTATTAGAAAAGTAATTATACTGATGACAAAATCAAGGAGCTATTCCAATTATGCAACAAACCTGCTTTAAATAGAATATTACATTTTTTATTAAATTCAAGATAAATGTGTAGATAATTGTCTAGTGTTGAACAAACAAACCTGTGACCAAATATTATGCCACGCACCCCAAGGCCATAGACCACACCTCATTCACAAGTCATTAAGCCTGACAACGAGGCAGCTGGTGTCAATAGGGATTCTCTACCATCAAATGTCTAAATTTATATCACACCTCATATGCTACAGTTGTAGCCCGAGAGAATAAATATTACTTGAGTTGACTTGGGAATACAAGAATTTAAAACTATGGAAATAGATTAGACATTCGAGTGAATTGAATATTTTGTTGTTGTTTTTGTTGTTGTTGTTTTTGTTGTTGTTTTTGTTGTTGTTGTTTTTGTTGTTGTTGTCACTGTTGGTATTATAGTTGTTGGCATTGTTGTTGTTGACATTACTGGTTCACCAGCACGTACACACGCACACAAGCACGCACACACACACACGCGCGCGCATGCACACACACTTGTGCTGGTCATGAACCATGGATAGAGCATTGGATTAGATGAATTGCATGTCTACACTGTTTAATAAAATATTCTGCTGCTATTCGGGGTTGGAGGCTTGACACAATTCGAGTGAACACATTGTTTTCAGTCTTTTGAGAGAGAGAGAGAGAGAGAGAGAGAGAGAGAGAGAGAGAGAGATGTAGCTGATAGTGTGCACTCGGGAATCAGGGTCGAATTAACATTTATCAGATGTGCTCATAGTGCTGTGAGTTATTATTATTATTATTATTATTATTATTATTATTTTTTTTTTTTAAGATCCCGTTATTTCATGTTCAGTCAGTTGTATGCGAGAGTTTAAAACTATGGGAATGGATTAGCTATTCGTGTGAATTGAATGTTTTAGCATTTATAGAGGATTGTGATGAGTATTTTTGCGAACATTTCGACTGAATAACTCCAGACATTGTTTCAGCAAAGTTGATATATCTAATCAAAGCCAGCACTCTAGAAAGCAATTAAGTTAAGTATTTAGGATTTTTAGGAAAAAACCTCACCTGGTAGTTTTCTCATACCTGCTCGACATTATTATTAGAGGAGTGGGATGAGCATAGTGGGTATGAGATCATCTAAATTCTGGGGAATAGATTAGACATTCGGATGAATTGAATGTTTTAGCATTTATAGAGGTATTTGATTGGTATTTTGAAAATGGTTTGACTGAATGAGTCCCGACAAATTTTCAGCAGAGTTATCATATAGCGACTCAGCCACAACTATCTATCAATGTAGATATTGGTCTAAAATGTTATTAACTTAGGAGCGTGTTGGGCCAGTCATGTGTAATTCGTATATATATATATAATCCATTTTTTGGGATAACCGCTCAGCTCAGTTTTCTCAGACATAGTGTTTCTGGTTATTATAGCGGCTGGGTGGGGTGTAATGTGGAAGAGAATATTTAAACTTTGGGGAATGGATTAGCTGTTTTAGCATGTATAGAGGGTTGATCCACAGATTTTTTAAAGCTCTTTGCCTGAATGAATCCTGATATATGCCAGAAACACTACAATGACCGCCCGGATTACTCTCATGTAAATAGAGGTGAATGTGTGGTTAGTACTATTAGTACTATTATTAATATTATTATTATTATTATTATTATTATTATTATTATTATTGTTATTATTATTATTATCATCATCATCATCATCGGTTGCTAGGAAAAAAAGCCTACCTGGAAGTTTTCTCAGCCCTGGTCGACATATTGTTACTGGTTATTAGAGGGGTGGGTGGAATGTAACGTATATGAGCTCGTTTAACATCAAGGAAATAGAATAGACATTTGGGAGAATTGAATATTTTAGCATTTATAGATGTTTGTGATGTGTATTTTGAAAATTTTGACTGAATGAATCCTGACATATTTTCAGCAAAGCTGCAACAATGATAACCCTGCAGATTTCTCCTGATGTAAATCTTCATACCCCAATAGCCATTTGTAGTACAGAAAGCATAATATGTTTAGCACTAGGAATGGAAAGTTATGATCATTTTCATTCCTAGGTCCCGCCTCATTATGTCTGCCAGACGTAAAAAACATGGCAATGAATGGCTGTTAATCTGATCGGTAGAGAGCATTATGACATCATCAATATTTGAATCAGGCCACGCCCTAAGACCATAGGCAAAGCCACTTTTCACATGTCATTAGGCCTAATAAGGAGGCAGCTAGCATACACCGATCTGGTAATTACCGCTGACGTCACCAGGCTCCCACACACACCCTCGAGCGCTCCAGCCTAAAATTAAAACAGGCAAGTTTATAAGCATCCAATCTGAAGAACTGCCTCGCGCTAATTAAAAGGTGAGGCTCCGCAAAGGAAAAGTAGTATCACATTTCTATGTTGATCGGAGGCTGTTAAAAGCGCGAAATTGGGACAAAGTTAAAAAGCCATTCTTCCTATAATTAAAAGTACTCCCATTATATGGGAAGAATTAATCCCTAGACGTCTAGAGCGGGAAAGAGAAAACTTTCCATATAGGGCCGACCGAATCACCTGTTAAAACTTCCAGGTGTGGTCATCCGCCGCCTATGACGTCACCAAATAGTATAAAAGGAGGAAGCGCGCTCTGACACTTTGTCTTCCCATCAAAACTCGACACCAGGGAAGAGCAGATAGCATTAGGCTTCTTTCGTGTCGAAAACCAAATTCTGCTGTTTTATTATGAGTTCATTATTGTACTTGGCCTGGAAAGTTAAACACAATGAAGAGATGGGGCATTAGGTTTTGAATAAGGTTCCCGCAGCCAACTACCATGCAGGCTTCATGTTAATAAGGATCATCTCCTCCAGTCAGCCTTCTGCGTGACATGTCAGTATCTCTACACCGCTACTCGCTATGGAGTGACCCACGCGCGCCGTCATCATCACGGTGTATTAGAAGTGACATTAGCTCCCGGGAAAGAGACCGAGGATCGTGCCGATTTAGCCACACATTTCGAATCTTGGTTTCCGGTCAAAGTTCTCCCGACCAAGAAGATGGCCCGCATGAAGAACACTACTCATAGATATCCCATTAGTCATCGTCCTCCCGTGGCTACCTTAAGTAACGTACCGACAGCAAGATGTGAAATCCTGCCCGCAGCCACGTCGGGGAATGTTACGCCACTACCAGTCACTACATCTACACCAGTCCTGAAGCAGAGTAAGAAGCGAAAGTCTCCCACAGAATCCAGTCCGTCATCACCTGCATCAGTAATCAGCCATCCAACTACAGCCACTACACCCGCACCCTTAGTGTCTGAAGCAGTTTAAGCCAGTCAGCCGATTTCGGTAGTCATTACGACACCTGCGGGAATAGACATTCCGAGTTACCCGCAGTCACCATCTCCGCCAGACCTGACCATAGACGAGGGACCAGGACCGTCGCAGCCTGCATCGATTAGCATAACTCCGACTCCTGTTAAACAGCATCCGCCTCCGAGCCTTTCCGACCCTGCCATCAGAAAGAGAACCACGCCGGAACGACCATACGCGGGAAAGAGACGTATCGCCCACACTCAGGACATTCAGCCCATACCTAACGTCACCGCAAATCGTCTGTTAAAATATGGTAAGTCTCGGAAGATGTCATCTCCTGCCATATCCGCTCCCGCATCATTGCCTCAGCCTACGATACAGCTCACCGCCATCACCACGACAGCCACTGCAGCCACCACGACGACTACCACCACTACAGCATCAACCACGTTAGCAACCACCAGCACCACCGTTGCCTCCCGGACGGATATTTTAGAACCAGCAGTAACTGTGAGAGACATTATGGACGCTCATATTTCCGCCATCATTCGCGGGACCCAGACTCAATGGGGAAATTTCGCAGCAGATGTGTGATCATTTGTGATACAGCAGAAACATCAGTGGTGCGATTCATGGAAGTGTATTAATTATTACTTTATTTTTTAAATACTTCTCTTCTTATTATATACATGTTAGATCAATTGAATCCCGTGCCTAGGATGACTACGGTTATCTGACACAGCCGCGCACTTCGGTGCCCGGCTGTGTCCCACACAAAATGAGCACTGCGGACTCCGCTGTTGTAAGAACGTTGTGTGCGACGTAAAGAATACAACATCCTGTACTGCAATAATGCCATAATATTTTTCTTCCTGTCTTAGATGTCAGGACGACTATGGGGTCAGCGAGAGCTGCCCGTTGCAGAATCGCCACAACGGGCCGCAAATATATTTTTAACAATAAGAGATACGTGTTGCATACCCCTTTATTTACCCGGGGTGCGCAAGTAATTCGGAAGTAATTAACTAAATACCCCATAAGGGTATGTTACATGGATTTTATATGTATATATATATATATATATATATATATATATATATATATATATATATATATATATATATATATATATATATATATATATATGTTTATATATATATATATATATATATATATATAATATTATTATATTTAAAAACTTAAATTGTGGTACGTTGGAGCTTGGGTGTTCTTTGCGGAGATAATGATTATCCGCACCCAAAGAGAACACCCATGCGAGCTATTGTTTAGAATCATTTACTAAATAAAGTTACAGCACGCACCAAAATATTAATAAAACAAAACAAAAAAAGAAAAGCCCTGGAAAAATAATTCCAGGTCAAAAATTGAAAACTAAAAGTATGCCTCCCCTCTCCTCTTTGGCACCTCTATGTGCTCTGTCTCTTGAATACGCGTCTATTGTGTCACTACTCCTCTCCGGCCACACGCCTACCCAGGAAGTCTATAATTCCCGCCTAGCGTACGTCCGTGCGTCAATCCGCCATTCGCGATCGTTTGCCGCGGATGTCAAACTAGGAGGGGGTGGTGTAGTTCGGATCGACCAGGCGGGTACCGGCCGTACCAGCTAAGCTGGGTACGCGCCGGCCGTCCTGGATTCGTTCCCTGAACACGCCCCCTTGGGTAGACCCATACGCGCATATAGGCATATGAGAGATCGCGTTGTAAAAACGACTAAGTTCGTTAAAACGCAACAGCCAATCAGCGCGTAGCTAATAATGACGTAGTCGAATGTTCTCGAACATTCTAGAATTTCTGCGTACACGTGGTTACGGCGTCACGGCAATATTTTGAAGATAATCAAAAAGGGGATTTCCATTGATAACTCAGCCATTTCTTAACCGATATTGAAATGGTTTACAGATTCGGAAAGCCCGTCGAATTCTGGTCTTGAGTGATGCCAGCGTCGGCGGGAACAAGTAATTAGAAAGGATTACAATGTACCTACTCGGTACACTAAAACCGCCATCCTGTCGTGGTCGTGTAATACGTGCTCTGTCAAAAATAGTATTAAGCGAGCGCATGCGCGCTACGCACTTTAACGAACGTCGTTTTTACAGCGCGATCTCTCATAGGCCCATATACGCTTATAGGTCTACCCAGGGTGGGGGAGGGGGGGCGTGCTCAGGGAACGAATCCAGGACGGGCGGCACGTACCCAGCTTGACCGGTCGATCCGAACTACACTTGGTTAATCCATCCGTCTGTCTGTTTGTCTGTTGGTGGCCAACCTTGGTTAAGTTGGTTTAAGCTATATATATATGGCCTTATATCAGGAATCGTTAATGATATTGCAAACAAGGTTAGACTCATGATTACCTATGTTATTCCGCTGTTTGATTTGAGACAAATTGAACCACACACACACGCACGCACGCACGCACGCACGCACGCACGCACGCACGCACGCACGCACACACATACATACTTTCTCTTATGCAGCGAGTGAAATTAGACGCTTGTTTACAAAAATACACAGTGGCTTCACTGTGAAATAGATATACTGAGGCACTACAGGTAACAATAACACATGTTATGCTAACCCTCTAATGTCTAAGCAGAGAAAATGGGTCTCTGCAGTGGTCTTGGGGAATGTCCATTGGCAGGACAAAAAAGAGTCATTTTTTATATTCCCACTGGCTTAATAACCCAGCCGATCATTCAAGTGGTAAACCTCTCTTGACACATGAATGGACATTCACTAAACCATAAATTGTAATTTAAATTTTCTTGACACATTTTGACAATAACAATCTCAAAGGATTAAATGTTGTTCTCTATGGCAGCTTCAAATCAGATTCGTTTCAAAATGTGCGCTTGCTTTAAAATTGAATTATGAAGCATATCTGCAACGCATAGATGTCACGTATTGGTTTGTTGGAATATGTGAACTTTAACTATTCATCCCCACCCACCCACCTGAGTTTGTATATTGGTATTTATTCTCGGTTGAGCTTTCAGTTACAGGTCACCGAGTTCTATAATCCTGTTGTTATTTTTGCGGACCTGGTTGGTAAGGCCTTGCCATTCTAATGTGCAAAGCATAATTTCGTTCAGGTAGTATCGCTGGATTACCTGGTGCCAAATTTGATACGGTAGCCATGCCTTTTTCATGCCTCAGGTATGTAGTCGCGTTGTTATTGTAATGTATTGTACTATCTGTAACCACTGGTGTTTCTGCTACCGATGTGCACTGCTAATCTATATATTGAGTAGCACATTATTTTATTGTACAGACTATCTACGAAGTTATGTAAGTTTAACACAATGTATTGGTGTCCAGTTTCGAAATGCTTTTGCTAGAAGCTGTGCTTCCTATTTTAGGAAGCCGCTTGTAGCAATATGATTTCAAAATGAAATCACATTGCTGAAACCTTTTGCTGTTTAATTATAGATCAGTTTTGTCATGGCGTAATTTACGAAATAAACTCGGTTATCTCGAAAGTTGTTGTTTATTAGTCAGCCTGGCGCAACAATTAATTTTGTTCACGGAATACTGGTGTTGCCTTACAATATTATATTGTTACGTCAATTTTGTAAATTATGTTGCTGAGAACTACTACTATTGAGTTATAGATCAGCTCTGTTGTAACATCACTTCCAAAATGAGCATGTTATACATGATATAACTTTAATAAAGTACAGTTTGATAAGCTATGTGCTATATATAGTGAAGATTTAATTTGTGTTTCCTCACGGTTCATTTACTTGTTGTGTTATGGCACATAGCATATGACATTTGGTGCCACATTCCCACGTGCACGCTTCTCTTGATGTCTTGTTCTTCGCCAACTGCCGGCATGACATGCCCACGCGGATTTCATTGCACAGATCACCTGCATGATCGCTGTCTACGTTCGTGTTTGTCTTCACAGAGTGTACAGTTTGATGCACGGCATATATAGCCACGTGAATTGACTTTCATGTCGGATCACCAATATGGACATCAAACAATAAGTTGCGTTACAAACACACACATCTTGATTCTTCATTGCCTAAATGTTTGTGTATTGCTCATCTGTCACATTGACTTAGTAAATTTATATATTTTATTTAACATTGGTTTCTCATTCGTTTACTGGTATCACGTGACCTGTTGATTTACACCCTAGTTGCAATTTAATGTTGCCGTCCAGGTCAGGCTCTCGAGCCAACCCTGATTTTGTGACAATAGATTATAATATCTCTAGTGTGGTGCGGGCCATACTGCATCATCGGCATACCAGCGGACATTCCCAATGATTGTTAAGTGGCGTCATCAAGTGCCTCTTGAATCCACAAAGTAGACAATATCTGAATGGCCTACGAGGTGGACGTGCTTCCAAAGCTGCGTCCGAGGTCAAAGGTATGTCTCTATTACATAGCACTGTGATAGATTAATACGTGGTGCAAAAGCACCACATTGGTGTCAGGAAAGATTTGATGACGCCCATTATTAATTAAATTAAAAAAGAAAGGAAAAGTTTGCGGCTCTATTTATTTCTATCTTTTCTCTGCCTTTTAAATTTCCCGCCATCTTGACATGTGATTCTAAAATATTTCTGTGTTTTCATTGTTTTATTGACTTTCAAATGTTCTGCTTTAGTCTTCTTCTTCAATCTTCAAATATTGTGGTGGTAGGAAAGTAATATGATGAAATCACGATTTTGTTACTGTTCATAAATATGTGGTTAAATCCTCAAGAATCTCGAATAGCCTTGAGTTTCCAATCGAAAACTGTGTTGTCAACATATTTTTAACAAACTATTTCCGCACTGCAAGTAAGGCCATAAAATTATCTAAATTAGCCAATTTCATCAAATTTGAAATCTCAACAAACCTACAGCTTTACTGTTGCAATTGTCAGATAATGTATTTGGTAATTTATAGGAATATTTACTTCCAAGAAGCACACTGCTTAAAATGTAATATGTTTTTGTGACAGTGAAATGTGTGTTTGCTAAAATTCAAATTCATGTCAACTTATATGTTTCAAATGTAACATGCATTTCTCATGAAACTGTGACATTTCGTGGGTCAATGAGTATAAGTGTTGGACATTGGAAACAAGTGACCATCATTCAATCATTTCCAATTCAGCAAATGTTTCCTATTTATTGTTGGTAATCATTCAAACTTATTTTAAGACCACCTATATTCCATAGTTATGGTAAGATTAAATTTTGTCATTGATGTCTTGGTGTAGCTTTCTTGCATTAATTTGAAGTGATTGACAAATTTCCTCGCTTTGTGATTGTTAATGTGTCTAGCTAGACCAATCCATCAACACTATATGAGTATATCTAGTTTACTTTGATAAATTTGTTTGTGACATCTGTGATGTGAGGTGACATTGCTCAGTTAGTGTTTTCACATACACCCTGTATTTTCAGTCGCATTTCTCTATTGGTTTCAATTTGACTGAATACCTATGGCTGTGCATGTAAATATCTATGGTCTACTACTCGTGTCCCATTGCTTAGAATGTCATCTTTCCTCCAATGCCATCACAACTGCTTCATTCATTTGATGGAAGGAGGAAGTGGCATTATTGGTGTCCATGCTCAAGCTATTTCCCCTTAAGTGGGCATCATGGAGATCAGTGACTGGTTTGAGGACATGCGGTGTTAAAGTCGCATGCTGCATGTCATAGAACAAGGTGATTTCTCTTTGGTCAAGTTCGCCGACGTGATAGATGCTATGACCGTTGATGCCTATCCCATCACTCCAGATGATGTCCATGAAAGCATCGCTGTTGAGAGCTTTCTTCAGGGTATGAATAATTGGAAAGTGGCCATGCTAGCCATGGATCAGGAACCATTGACGCTGCTGATGGCTTAAGATTTGGTCATATATGTCAGCAGTACCAGAACACAGATCCAAGGCACAACCTTCCACATCATTCTGTGAGCAGAATTCTACTTACGATTATGGATGTTGCATAGTGCTTCTGGACAAACTTCTTATCTCATTATCTCATTCCTACGTGATATCTAGGCCTGAGAATTAAAATCTTCTGCGGCAAGGTCACGGTGGCCCGTTGATAGTAATTCTCATGGACATTTTCAGGTAATCATCTTTGAGGTGTCAGTAGATATTCACAAGTGTCTATATTGATTGATTCAATCGTTTCTCATTTTGTACAAGTCCTCACCAATGCTATTCGATTAGCATGCTTATTGAGTATGAGATTTTAATTCTCAGGCTGTATTGAATTGAGATCATCTCTGAAGCTTGGTCATGCTGGCTCTTAAAGGGTCATTCTCATTGTCTCGTACTACAAATCCTAAAATCATCTTTGAGGTGTTAGTAGATATCAAAATGTGTATGTGTTTGCATTACTCATTCATTCACCTCTCTATTTGTATGTATTCTTGCCAGAGTTACACGTAGTCAGCTATAATACCCAGTAGGTTGTTTAACCCTTTCTTTGTGGATCAAATTGTACTGGCTCTTAGAAATCCTTTTCTGATTTGATTTGGCCTGGTAGTACTTCATGAGACTTGATTATTCTTGCCATATGATTATTATCTTAATAGCCTAGTAGTTGCCTTTCCTCCTGGTGGCTTGATTGATATAGACTTGGGAATACTCCCTTAATATTACTTGGTTTCTATGGGCATAGGTGAGAAGCCTTCTTACAACTCAAATGTACTCCATGTAGGTAATTCTAGTGTTGAAACAAACTAGCAAGTCCAACTAGCAAGTGATATCATGCTCAGTATACTATTTCGTTAAGCATAAAACTTATTGATGATCTACATTACCCGTACCTATGTGAATATACCTGATTTACGTATCCATGCTTGGACAGCCCAATGAAATCATATGTTCAGTTTAATACATCTGTATTACACGGTTATCTCTTAGACATCAGACGTGTGCAAACTCCGGAGTCAAAATCTGTCTTGGCCATGGTTATCCTGTTTGATAACATCCACAATAGGTTGCCGCTTTTACATGTATTGTATCTATTCAAATGATACAATATACATAGCCAGCAGTATGGCCTCAAAGACCAGCAAACTGTTGCACATGTCGATAATACGTAATATTCATGCATATTCGCATCCATCATTAAAGGTCTGATTTTAATGAGGTCACATGATGTTGATATGTATGTAAATGCGCATCTGTTTGTACAGTGTCAGTAGCATGTCCTGGGTTATGAGTAGCCTAGTGTGCGCATGGTACTTGAATCTGTGTTCCACCAGTTCCAGACTATCTCTGCATTGTTTCTCCCACACTCGAAGCTTAATGTCACTAACACTCTCTTCTCAAAATTTAATTGTGTTCTGTACATCTATGAGTTACATGCACTACATGTAACAGGGAAAAGTAGTTCCTAATGGATGTTCTTTAGAGTTGTCTCCCTTCTCTGAAGCTTTGTCACGTTAGTTCTTAGAGTGCGACTCGTATTTATTTCAATGGTTTTCAATGCAGTATTGTTTGGTTCAAGACTGACAGGTGTATAGTTAAAGGAATATATATCCATAGGTCAGTGTTGTGTATCTTTGTGTACTGCACGGCGTGAACAGAAATTGTGTTCTTAAGGATGGAAGAATTATCACAATGAGACTGGAGAATCTGTTGTGCTACTCGACTCATCTTGTATTAATTAAGTGCTGCCTTCATTGGTTTGATTCATATGCCAACTCGCATCTACCTCCTGAAGCTTGGTCACGCTGGCTCTCGAGGGATGTTGCAGCTTTTCCTAACACCTACCTGTATCTACCGCTTGAAGCTTGGTCACACGGGCTCTTGAGTGATGTTGCATTCCTAAATTAACCTCTCAATTGTCTAAACGCCTGGTTGACTCTAGATGTGTCTTTTATATTCTCTACTAATAACTGAACTCTTATTCTGCAACTTTTAGTACACTGCTCCTTGTTGTGATTCTGTCAGAAATTCTATTGCATTGTTGCTGTTCCAGAAGTTTGTTAGAATATCATGAAATTGTACTAGCTGGCTTAATATATTACAGGGTAAAGGAGAGAGAGATAGTGTATATAACTTGTTCATAGCTTCCTATTCCTACGGCCTCAGTGTGTAATTTAGCGTATATGTTCCACCGGATTTACAGGCTGTAAACTTGTAATCATTGCTTTGAATTCTTTATTTGTAGCATATGTTGAATGTTATTAGAATATGCTCTCGACACTTTGTGCTTTAAAGATTCACCAGTTTGTGAGGATTTATCCTTCCTTGTCAGGAATGTTTCTTGTTGTTTCTTACTGTGTGTAACCATCTCCTGAGGTTTGGTCACGCAGGCCCTTGAGATATGTTACGTACCATTCTCTAAGGTCCTTACTGGCATTTCCATCGTATGTGATAACTGCCTCTGTGGCTCGGTCATGCAGGCCCATTGGTAAGTTGTTCACCTCACTCTCTTCCTTGTGTCCACTGTAACATATGATTTCTAAGGCTTGATCATGGTGGTACTATTTAGATCTCTTACCATCTGCTATCTCTCAACCACAAGCTTGATTTATCCCACAGTTAAAATGTGAGAAGACTAAAATATAACGGGAAAGAGTGTGGTGCGAGCCATACCACATCATCGGCATACCAGCGAGCATTCCCGATGATTGCCGAGTAACATCATCAAGCACCTTTCGAGTCCAGAAAGTAAACGATATCTGAATGGCCTACCAAGTGGACGTGCTTCCAAAGCTGCGTCCGAGGCCAAAGGTATGTCTCCATTACATAGTACTGTGATAGATTAATAGGTGGTGCTAAAGCACCTCACTAGCGATAGATAGATAGATGGATATTGGACAGGGTTCCTCTGTTAGTCTGGTCAATATAAGAAAAAACTGACCTTATACACAAAAGATGCTTCAAAGGGGCTTTCAACGTTTTCTGATAGGGTTTGGTGGATTAAAGAACATACTACAAGTCTACCACAATCTGACCATCAAAAGTTATCATTTTCAAGATGGCCACTAAAACCATATAATTTCCACAAGTCGTTACTATACTTGTTCATGTTGGTGTTTATCCCCAGATTCATTCATTAAGCCCCAGTAGAATGCTCCAGGGTTATTATATATTTAGAAATCCAAAATGACATCCAAGCTGATCGTCAAAACCCAAAAAATGGTATACATCATTAATATTCATATTAGATTGGAGATTTTTGTGCCTACTCCCGGGTTATTGTAGCTTAGCAACATAATAACACTAGATAAAAGGCTGTTGGATCACAAGATATTTGAACAAATTCAGCATGATATCCAAGATGGCCATCACAACCTGAAAAATTGCTATAAACTATTAATCGTTCATACTTTACTGTGGAAGAAGGCACTTTAGCCAGTAATAAAGGTTGTATTGTTTCAGGGTGAGTAATTTGTATAATGATTCGCTATTTATTTTCAAGCACTTTCAAAAGTGATTCCCTAGTTAAATTTATTTAATTGCATTCATCCAGTTTCTACAAGGTCTGCCAACATACATTTCTGAAGGCGAGTACCACACAAATACGCACATGAACAATTTTAGATTTTAGACACCTTTTACACATGAATTAGGAATAGGCAGTACGCAGAAATATGGAAGCTGATGGCAAATCCCTGGTCGTTGTTAATTATAACATAATATATAGACAGCAATAGTTTTAGAAAACTTAGAAAATAAAGTAAGTTTGGAAAAAAAGTAACTGGAAATTTATATTTGACATCTCATCTGCAGCACTGTCAATTTTTAAATTATAATTGCTTGCGTTATTCTGTTAACCAATCACTTCCTTCCATTATTCATTTTGTGGCCAAGATAAAATGAGTTAAGATATATAACTCACATCATATCGCTTTCTGGTCTGACAATGAGTACAGTCAGCGTCAGCCAAGAAATCTGCCTCATCTGCAGAGAAAATTGGAAATACCAGTAAAGTTGTTGAAATTCGTCAAAAAGGATGTGGTACAGGCAGCAAGTATTAAAAGAGGTTATGTTGCTGTAACAGCTGGTAGTAGAGTACATCCGAAATGTGATAAATGGTATAGAAACCCAAAAGACATAATAAATCAGGTTGTAAAGAAAAGCGTTGCTGGTCGGTTTTGATGGTGTATAGTTCTGGCCCATGTTAAACAGGTCCCATTCATGTCAGGTTCAAAACGATATATGTTTCTTTGCTGGGCTGAATTTTTATTCTTGAAATTGTGATTCTATGCAGTGTTGCGTTTCTTGACACCAACAACCATATATCGCCGAAGCAAAAAAGGGTAAGGATCAGGGTTGACCTCTCCATGTGAAATGGAGAAATGAAGCTTGCTGTGGTGAGATAACCATTCTCCGTGAAGCATGTGATCCAGGTCTAATCTAACTTAATCGCCGATTCACCACATTTTTCAGCCGCTATGCCTACTTAATACTAATCTAACCATGTAGGCCTTTCGACCTATTGACCCTCACAAAAATGGGCCATTCAGTATATCCATGACACAGTGCCCTTGAGTCTAAAGCATCCTCGATCATAGATCTAACCATCTATTCTATCGGCCTTTCCGTCGCCGATTATTTTAATTTTGACCTTGTAAATTTATCAGTTGGTGTTCCGTATTAATAGATAGAAGGATAGAATAGATTAGATCACAGTTCGGTTAGTATAGTTAGGTTAGTATGGGTATGGGGTGGGAGTTGGTGGGTGGTGGAGTCGTGTGGTGTCCAAGTTGTTACGGGGAAGATTTATCTGATTCTATATATTTGTTATCATGCTGTGTGTTCTATTGTTGCTTTCGTAGATTCTCGTTTATCCGAATGTCACTTTAGGGAATTCACAAAATGCGGCTGCGGAAGAAAAAGATACCCTCCATTGCAGTTAATGGAAGCACCAGAGCGTCTCCAGGTGCTTTCAATAGCAAAACTGACTGCCTTTCCTGTAGATGCAGGGTCACACTAGAAGGCACAGACTATGCTTATGTTAGGACGAATCCCTTCATAATTACACCTCTGGAGTTGTGTGATAGTCGTGCTGATGGTTGAACGTTTACTGTAAAATGTCCCACACTTAGGTCTAAATGCTGGGCCTCATAGTGGTGCAGGGTTGTAACTTCCTGGAAGTCAATCAAGATATGTGGGTGTGGGGCGGGGGTGGCTACCGACCGCATTATGCAAATTGCTCTTACATAACAATGACAATCAACAATTCACGCCATGGTACTCACCCTGTGGCGAACCCAACCCATTGGAATACAGAGGCAACAGGAAGCTTGATAAGGGCAGTTCAGATTATCTGTCTGTGAACGTCATCACTCCAGACAAACAAGAATTGTACATAGTTAACTACTATACACCACCTGGCAAACTTCTCTCATTGGAAGGCATAGTTAGGAAAGATAGCAATTTTCACATTGTCGAAGACTTTAACGGCCATTCCCAAAGCTGGCAATATGGCGGCATTGATTAGTATGACCAGGAGCTCCAAGATTGCCAAGATGACAGACAGCCTATTGTCATCCATGCGGGACATGATCATCCAAGCTTCTACTCCAGAAGATGGCATACACCATCCAGTCCAGATCTGACCTTTTGTACAGATGACGTTGACAAGGATATTGAGTGACAGGTAGGAGATCAGTTCGGTGGCAGCGATCATCGACCAATCATGATGCTGACTAACGGACATTATCCAAGATGAGTCAATGCTATCAAGACGACCAATTGGAGGCCTTTGAAGAACTCACCAACAAGTAAGTCCGGAAGATTGTGGTCAATTCAGATACTGACATCAAAGCTGTCATCAAGGTTTTAACCCTGTTACCTTCCAGAGGTAGTCCTAGAAGCTCAAGAAGAGACTACAGACCTTTCTGGTCAGGTAAACCGGAAGCGCTCCAAAAAGATCTAACAAATGGACGATCACTTGCAGAGTTTCAGCCGTCTAAAGAGAATAGCATCGATCTTAAGAGAAAAGCTGCCAAGTTTCTGAAAGAAAAAACAAGGACGAGTTGGAGAGAGAAAACAGCAAAACTCAATCCAAAGGATGAAGAAAATAACATGTGAACTCACATCAAGCAACTGAATGAAGAGAAAATAACTATCCATTGCGGGACTCTGATCAAAGATGATAACACCAAACATGAGAAAGATGTTGAGAGAGAGAGAGAGAGAGAGAGAGAGAGAGAGAGAGATAGAGAAAGAGAGACATAGAGAGAAAGAAAGAGAGAGCGAGAGAGAGAGAGAGAGAGAGAGAGAGATTGGCATAAGCAATGAGCAGAGAAAACAGGCATACCTTTAACTCAACAGCCTGAATCTCAGTGTAACGACAGATGAGTGCATAGAACAAGACATAACCAAAGATGAGGTGCTCAAAGCTTTAAGGAAACTCATGAAGAAGAAGTCTCCTGGACCAGATAACTTCACCAATGGAATGCTGAAAAGCCTGAGAGATGAAGCACTCAACAAACTTCCGGAAATCCTTAACCACGCTGGAAGTCTGGAACTGTCCCACAAATCTGGAAGGATGCAATCATGGTGCCCATCTACAAGAAAGGTGAAGCATTGTAAAAGCAACCAATTACAGACCAATCAGCTTGACAAGTTGTGTAGGAAACGTAATGGAGAGAATTGTCAACAAATGTCTATCGTGGAATCTAGAAGTACACCATGTGGTGCAACAACAGTCTGGATTCTACAGTTTCAGATCGAGCAAATGCCAGGTCACACATCTTTCTAAAAAGGTAGCAAATTCTTGCCAGGAGAAAAGGGGTGTTGTTACAAGCTGAATTGACCTCCAAAAGGCATTCGACAAGGTATGGAAGGACGGCCTTCTTGTGAAATTGAAACGAACGAAAAATGTTTCGATGGATAAGGCAGTATCTACATGTCAGAATAGCCCAAGTGAAGGTGAATAGCATTTGAAGCAGAAACGTCCTTCTAGGGCATGTTGTCACGCACGGTGGTGCTCTGTCACCCAACTTTTTCCTGCTGTTTATCAATAACCTCGTCAGTCAGTTCCTAGAGGCATTGAATGCGCACTTTACACATATGATCTAGCAATATGGAGCCCTGCAGAGAAAACCACCACGGCCAGGTACAGAGTACAATGTGCCTTGGATGTGCGGAAACAATGGACAGATCGATGGGCTGTCATTGTCAATAAGGAAAAGATAACCTACACCATTTTCAGCTTACACAGCAAGATAATGCGATGCAGAACCCTGCACCTCGGAAACCATGAACTCAAAGTTGAGAGTGAGCCAACATACCTTGGTACCACCTTTGATTAATGACACTTGAAAGGCCCAAATCTGGAAAGCTGAAGCAAAATCCGGGCACAAACCTCTATTATGGAGAAGTTGGCAGACACCTCAATGGGGGCTGACGAAAGTGTACTGAAACAAGTATATACATCAACAGTCCTAGAGTATGGTATATATGCCGGGTCAAGCGCCTCAACTAGCACCCTACAGAGTTCAAAATTAGATCTTGAGGATTGTCCCAGGTGGCATGAAGTCAACACCAATTGCATGCATGGACACACTCACAAGTGTTCAACCACTTCAAATACGGAGACAATCCAAAGTCCTGATTCAAGCAGAAAGGCACAAGTGCCTTAAGAAACATCAAATTCACAAATGCTAGACTGGAAACTCCCAAAATCGATTAAAGAGAAAATGTTTCCTGCATGTACCCCGAGCACTACATAAAGAAAACCTCTCAGAAACACTTGATCCAATCCAGGCTGCCCCAAACAGAATGCCATGGTCACAGGAATGTAAGGATTTAATCATCTGTCTCAGTGTCCTATGCATAGAGTCAAATGATGAACAGAATCCAGCTTTGAAGAGTGACATTTCCTTGGAGTATATTGACGGAGAATATCCAAGAACTGAATGGGCACAGACTTACACAGATGTTTCAGCAACCGAATCAGTTGCTAATGGAGGTTCGGATGGCTATATCCACTACCCAGACAATACAACTGAAACGAGAAGAATAGCGGCTGAGAGAATCCGCACTAACTACAAGGCATAACTATAAGCATAGAATGAAAACTTAGTCCCCACACAGGAAACGCCTCACACCAGAGATTCTGACAAAAGCTCAATCTGCCCTGCATGCTCATCAAGGAGATTATGGCTGCCCTCAGCAGCTGAAAGATATGCTGTCGTCCATGACCAAACACAAGACAATCATTCTACAATGGATGCATGCACACTGCAGAATTCCAGCAATGAATCTGCTGATATTTTGGCAAAGCTAGGAGACCAGCATAAATAATTAGAGAGGGGAATGTCGTTTGAAGAAGCCAAAACTATCATCAAAGTAGTCATAACTAGACAAGTTAATGAGAATGATGTCTACCATCTATTAGACAAACATGAACCGGTGATTCTTTGTTGACTGAGAACAGGGCACAATCGCCTCAAAACACACCCTCATTAAAGGTTTCAACTTGTGGTCTCACATATTGCAACACTGATCACTTTATGCCCAAAAAAGAACTGCCTTCTGGCCCAATGCCACTGTCCTACACACCAAACTTTATGGATCATATATGGAACTGGTCTTTTCATAAAACAAATATGTATCATTGTATAGGATCGTCATATATGTGAAGGCAACAACAACAAAAAGAACAACTGTAAAAGGTCGAGTTGACTAGTATTGTTGTATTTTACATGGTGCAGATTGTTTGTATCATCATTCATATAGCGGACTTGATGTGGCTCTACATTTATGGAACATTCCTGCATTTAAGCAAAACGAAGACCAAGGGCAATCTTTTCTGAAAATATGCTCATATATTGAGAGTCACGATGAAGAACAACTGACTGTTTCAGTTTTGAGGGGAAAATATCTTTCTCATTAGCTTCCCAAAAAATGAAGGAATTTCTATCTAGTGTTGATTCTCTTCCAGACGACAAGTAGCATCTCAAGAGCCAGTTGCAAAAACGGTATGGAAACTCTATCTGTTTTGCAGATGAAGGAGGCCCTATTGATATTGTGATAACGAGAGAAAAAGCACGACGCATACTGAGATCTTACTTCCAGCAAACAAGCCAGGAGAGTGATGGATAATCACGAAAGGAAAATCATTGAAACAGCTGCTAGGCTGTTTAAAAGTGACATTAAGTCTAATGTTTCATCCATTACAAATCAATTCCCAAGTGCCCATACACTTGAACTTCATTCCACTTTGTCATTCATTCCTGACACACTTTGAATAGTATTGAATATCCTGTTTGTTGGTGCATATATTATTTGGAATGTTGCATGTATAGGTCATGCTATAATTAAAGCAGTTTGGCCAGGAATGGTGTCTGTTCCATTACAAGTTGGTCTTGCTGTGCAGACACATCATTTGTATCTTTCTAAATTCATCATAGGCACAGTTCAGATCGGAGTTTGTTCCTCGTACATCGAAGTCCTGTTATTTGAGAAGAATGCCACTGATTGTGTTTCCCGAGACATATTACGTCGAGACATTGATTTGTTCGGTTCGGCATGGTGCTGCCCTTTGCCGACGACAATATTGGCCATAATATTATCGCAATTATAGATGATAAATGGACTTTTCATGGGATCAGGATTATAGCAGCATTGGCACCATAGCAGTGGATAAACCATACGATTCCTAGGTGAAATATTTCAGAGCTGAGCAGTGTAGAGAGAACAAAGGTCACGCTTTGTCTCGAGACAGAAATATAGGAGGAATGATCTATCTCATGAGTGTGAAGATTAGGAAAATGGGATGCCATGTCACCAATGCACCATGGTACGCATATGTTGGCATTGTATGCGGGATACTCCAATTGTCATGTATATACTCCACACTGTGGGAAAGATATATATCTTCTTATCCTTCTCCTTTACTATGCAGAAACAAACAGCAAGTACATTTATTTCCATTCAGACATTCAATAAAAGAAACATCCACTCTCTGAAATGCATTTTGGTAAGGAAGTATGTGGTCAGTTACTATTGATGCATGCATTTACTAGGTGTAATAGTACCTCCAGGATCTTTGTCATCGGAAATGTTAGGTTTTCAGAAACAAGTGAAAGTTGATTCAAACCAAACAGATAACATGGTTACGGACCATAGCATGTAAGTGATGCCTGCCATGGCTAGTAAAAAGTTCAGTGAATCACTTTAATCATTGCGCTATAGGATGTTTAGTAAGAAAGTGGTTTCAGCTAAATCATTTAACCCATGAACGTCTTCCTCCTATGGTCACTAGATTCCACTGCCTAATATCTTATTACCAGCTTTTTGTGTGGAATGGTAGAGAAAAAGGCACAGATGCCTAGAATTGAAGTTGGATGCAGGATGGAAATAAGCTGGTGCCAGTTATGTCAAAATGAATGCAGTCCCTGACAAACTTCTAAAGATGATCCACTGCAATAATCATTGTATAGCAGGTTGCAAACCATCCCGTTTCAGATGCAGATGATACTGACTATTATGTACTACTGCTGCCTATGGAACATGCCAAACTGAATCTTGTGACAATCCGAACAACAACCAGGCTATTGAACAAGTGTTTGATAGTGATGATTGATGTGAGGAAGTTTGGTCTTATTGGATTATCCCGCATCCCACCACAAACCACCTGGTAGGCAACAACGTTGCATAGAATTCACAATATCTTAAATTTCTCTATTAACAAATAACCCCATAGCACTCTACGCATTCTTACCTGATTGATGGATAACCAGAGTCCAGAGGTAGACACCAAACTGACCAGTCTACTGTGAAGTTTTATGGTTATGACGGCCATTTTGAATGTCATCTAACTTTCTCAAATATCTTATACACCACAGCATTTAGCTAGGAAACCCGGGATTAAAATGAGTCAAAATTTCCATTCTAGAATAAATAGTTAATTGATGGCAATTTTAGGGATATGGCAGCCATCTTGGATGCCATGTTAGATTTTCTCAAATATTTAATGAACCCGCAACAAGCTGTCTGCTATTAATATGTTGCTAGACTCCAATAATCTGTGGGTAGACACCAAAATCCCCAGTTCTGTATGAATAGTTAACAAGTTATTGTAATGAAATTCGGAGTCGGTCAACCTTCTGCGGATATGTTTGTCGGCGGAGGCCGGACTTAGCTTCGGCGAGCGTTTGTGTAGACTCTTTATATGGACACAGCGTTTTATTCTTAGTTTATTATTTATTTATTATTATATAACCGGATTACTATATTATGTCAAACATAAGTTTTTAACACATACATAATTAATACCACTACACTTCTGGGAAGATGTATTCACTGTCCTGGATTAGCAGTTTTAACACAATAATTCAAAGGATTCCCTATTTAAAAATATTAGAATTGCTAGTATTTGACAGTCCAGTCCATGCCTCGGATTGGATTAAGTAAATGAAGATACTTCTTTGAAACATCTTAGGCACTGACGGTACCTATTTATTCTTCTTATTACGTTATTAATCTGGAATCTGCATGTGCTTTTCTCCTCTTCTCGTAGTTATGTTCATTTTTCTGTTCTCTGACAACCTCCGACTGACATTGACAGACAGCAGTGACACGTCCTTCCTTGCAGATAGCCCTCCAATGTAGGATAGTGTAGGGTTTCGCCTAAGGTTCAAATACTGATTTCCGAGGTGACGTTTGGGGATGCTTCAACTACTTCCTGGGTGATGATTCTGGACGCTATTGTGATAAGTTTATATTTAAGTAGCTTAGACATTGAAATCGATTGCACAAGGGTTTCTGAGATCGGCACACCTTAACTTATATTAAGTTCTCCATACTGCGGGGGTGTTATATGTTATATGTCTCCTTCGTTGCCTTTCGCAGAACCTGTTGAAGATCTCCTTGTTACCATCCTCTTCATGATCCTCCGAGCTGGAACGTATGTTTCCATAGTATCGGTAACTGTGACTTACCTGGACTTGGACGATCTTCTCTAGATCGTAGCTCTGTGCTATGTGCACAACTAGATGGTCTTGCATCCGATACTTCTCTGGAATGAATTTACTACCACTCGAGACCTGAGGTTCCGATTTTATATAGTTTGAACATTAAGGTTAGAGAGCTTAATTGATAGTAGTTCACAGTTTTGGTTCTTCATTAGCCTTCTGTCACATGAGACTACCATTGGGGACGTCCCTCACTCAAGTATTGTCGTGCAGAGCTTTGTCCGCCATTGTCATGTATGATTACTGTATTCTGCGGCTGTAGTAGTAGTAGTAGTTGTAGAAACGTCATACAGCTGTAATCAGTCCTTTTTTGCTTTTCCCCACTGTGTCTTGTCCTCAGAAAAAATCCTTAGCTGCCTCAGGTCTATTCTTGACATGGGTGTACCGAGTCCTGCTTTCTCGAGACTGATCATCTCGTAGCACGCTTAGCAGACTTATGCAATGACGTCCTCACCTGGCTTTGTATTTGCTGGCTTATGCTGTTTCGGTATCGGTGTCCAGTAATAGTGCGTAGGTGTTTGGAGCTGCCCAGCTGTTACAGTTATACAGCATCAAGGATACGCATTATATAAATGTAGTTTCTTTTATCAAGTACATCTTTGATCTACGAATCCAGATCTTCAAGAAGGACTGGAATGCTATGTTCCCCATGACGCAGCGTGCAGCAATGTCAGCAGTACTGCAAAACAGTGAGCCCCTGATTTTACTTTTTCCTCCATGGTTCGCCGCCACGAAGTGGATGCTCATTTTCCTGTTTCGTACTCTGTATATAGGTATATGCAGGTGAACTCTGTTTTGGATTCATTCATAAAAAGATTCTCAATTTTTAGTTTGCTTGCAGCTATTGGGAAAAGTTGGTCAACGGGTTTCTTTTCCTCGTCTATGAAGTCCACATCCTCGGCATATTCCATCTCTAGCAGCATATCCAGTATTGGTACTAGGGGTTTTTGTCTTGTGGAACTTTCGGGCACATATTTCAATGCAGCAGCATGGTAACAGGTGAAAAGCACAGGAGATGGGGAGCCGATTGATGTCTCAAACTCTATAGACTTCACTGACTTGACACGTACTATCAGTTTGGTCCCTGCAAGCAGTAGTCTCACTAGTCGTAGCACATCTTCATTGCAACTGGCTTGGCCTAGTGCATCTAGGATCTTTGAGCGTTTAATTCTGTCGAAGGCTCGTGACATGTCAATGCCCACTTTGACGAAACACATTTCTTGCGATTCTGTTTTTACAAGGCTGCACCAGTGAAGGAGATGGTGTGGTCTGCTTAGGTATGGATGATCTGGTTGATGGCGATGGAGATGTCAGTGATCCAGCCTAACTACTTCTTTTCCTACTCGCTCCAGTACTGAGTCTGTAAAATATTAATATAATACCAGAATGTTCAATCTATGCCACGTCACTGCAAATACGCACGTTTTCAACGCCTTGACATATTGACCCTAGCCCATGATCCAAGTGGTGCAAATTTTGTCTCGCAATCCTCAATCTCAAATATAACATAATAACCAAATTTGATTTAATTCACCCAATTGTTTTGGAGCTGACTGACAGTTCTTGAATGTTTAAACTTCAGCCCACCCCACCCTCTCTGATCACTATTGGGCAAAGCCAATACATGTAATCTGCAATCCTATGGGTAACCCATATACCAAATCTGGTTAGATTCGAACAAAGGGAGAGGACAGACAAACGAACAGACGGAAGGGGATTTTAATATCCCAACAGTTTTATTTTCGAAAGGTAGTGATAATAATTATTAATGTTAATATCCTAAATACATGAAGGGTAATGGGACATTACATGCCACTGTCACAGTTATTTACACTTTCACTTTATCTAAACATTTTGAGACAGTGAGACGAACACAGAGAGATGGACGGACGGAGGGACCAACGGACGGCAACATGGACAGACGACAAAGCAGACAGACAGACATACACACAGACAGACAAACAGACAGACAGACAGACATGACTGTCATTATAGTCTGCCCAAACATCTTTATTCAATAGACGTTGCAATTTGGGGGTTAGTTACTTACCAGTCAACACCTCCATGCGGCAGCCCATCTTTTTTGCAATCTTTCTCCAACAGTTTCTGATCCATTGCTGATCTCCATATTCCTTAAGTGATGGGTTATATAGGCGAGGATTATCTTTTAGTACTAAGAGAAGTAATTTTTCAGTTGTTTCCAAATTCATCTTGCTGGCCATGCTGCCTTCCAAATGAAAGGAAAGTGAATTATAACATGCCACAATATGCTGACATGCCGCAATCTGGTTTGTGAATTTGAAAAACGAAACCAACATTCCGAGAAAATACCCACTGGAATTAAAAGAAACGCATGGACTGTCACTCTAATTATTTCCATGTGTGCGAGCTACGCGATATCTGGGACGACACGCGACCAGAAATTGCTCCAAAATCAATTTCCGTGTCGCTCGGCAAGGGTGGTCGCATACATGGAAACAGATGACTGGACCTATGAAGGATCAATAATTGTCGCACCAATTGAGAGCGACAGTCGTGCACAAAAGCGCCGACATGGAAATCCAGCTACAAGGTTACACATACGCGACGCGGCACAACACGACGCTACATCAAATCACGTGTTTTGTCGTTCACCATAGATTTGCAAGGTACTGTTCATACATCGACGAGGCATCAATGATACATAACCAAAATCCAATTCGGGGCGATTTTTTCTCTTGCCTCTGCGACGAACTGACCAGATAACCAATCACAAACACTTGTTTCCATGTCAAATCAAGGTCAAACTCCCGTGCGTGCGTGCGTTAGTCTGTGTGCGTGCAAGCATGCATGAATGCGTTATGTGTGTGCATGTGTGGTTGAGTGGTACGAGAGGGATAGCGGAGAGGTATGGCGTGTGCGTGTGAACGGTCATGCACGTGTGCACATTTGTACCAGAGAATGACGAAGTAGAGAATCAATCAGATGAAAATCATTTTTCAGTAGACATATCTATATTGAGGCATTCAATATGGAAGATAAAATTATTGAACTAGTTGAACAGCATCCTGCATCGCGCCTGCCTTGTAGCGCATGTCTGTCACCAAAGTAAATATGTGTCATGTCGCATCGCTCAGTCGTGTTGTGTCGTATGTCTGACCAGTACTGGATTAAGTGTTTCGCTAACCCTAGGCACCTGAATCCGGAAGGGGTGTCTGGTCCTCCACCCCCACCCCACCCCTACAACCCCACCTCCCCAAACCACAGGAAAAAAAATTTGAAATCTGGATGCTGTCTAACATTTCCGGAGATAAATATGGATCATGAGTTGGTTGTTAAATTATTACATTTTTGTCACTGGTTAGGAATTTAATTCCACCCATGAGCTTGCCATCCAGGCAACTCTCTCCACCCACCCACCCACCTACACACACACACTAAGATACAGAGTGGACGAGTGGACTGACTCACTGGAGGGAATACCAAGGAGGGTTTTTTAATCTAGATGCTCTCAGAGACCATATACTGTCTGTATTTCTGGGCATAATTTATATAATTATAGACATTCTGGTTATTAGCAGTGAGGTACGAACATTTTTATTTTGTTCATTTTAAAGTCTACTAAATTAAGTTGGTTTGTGCTCCATTTCTAATATATAACATGTTTAATTTAGCAGACTTTAATGAACAAAATAAAAGATTCTCTGATAGAAACATCCCATCAGTTGAAAATGCATGCCTAAATAGGCCCACTTACACATATTTTTAAAATAAAAGCAATATTAGATATTGAACAACCACTGTATTTCTGTATTTCAGTTCAAACCAACCATAGTGATACAAACTGCACAATTAGAATTGATATACATTTGTGCTACCTAACATTTGGCCCCACTTGTGAAATGCTTTTCAATCAGAAACCCCTCACAGCTACTTTTGTCGAAATTATGCACTACAGTTTACAGAAACTGAACAAATTCCAGAAATTCACACTGTATACTGACGGGCAGTGGTCAGTCGCAATTTATTTGATTCCCTCAGTTTCTGTAGTGCATAATATCACCAAAAAGGGTCTGCGAGGGATTTCCCATTGAAAAACATTTACTGAATTATGAGTGACCGACAAGCCATTATGAGTCATGCATTTCTAAGGCTGATCTATTTTTGAACAACCAACATGGTGACAAAACAGGATCTTTTAGATCAACCAATCGACAGATAATTTCAGACATAAATAAAATTTTGTATTTATGTTCCTTTAAAATAAATGGATTATTTTGTGTATTATATATGATCATGAGGAATGAACATTAACACCTTTATGAAGATATCAGGCTAAGCTCCTCAATGAGGAGGTCTGGCTAAGCTCCTCAATGAGGATGTCAGGCTAAGCTCCTCAATGAGGATGGCAGGCTAAGCTCCTCAATGAGGATGTCAGAATAAGCTCCTCAATGAGGATGTCATGCTAAGCTCCTCACTGTGGATGTCAGGTTAAGCTCCTCAATGAGGATGTCAGGTTAAGCTCCTCAATGAGGATGTCGGGCTAAGCTCCTCAATGAGGATGTCAGGTTCAGCTCCTCAATGAGGATGTCAGGCTAAGCTCCTCAATGAGGATGTCAGGTTAAGCTCCTCAATGAGGATGTCAGGATAAGCTCCTCAATGAGGATGTCAGGCTAAGCTCCTCAATGAGGATGTCAGGCTAATCTCCTCAATGAGGATGTCAGGATAATATCTTCACAAATGTGTTAATGTTCATAATTCACCTTTCCAGAGTACCCACCCCTCATATGACATCATAATTAGCTGCGTGATGTGTACAATGATATCATAATGAATGACGTCATGAATGACGTCGATAAGTACGTCACGAACGCATACTTGAAGACGGTCTATACCATAGGCAGCAACAGTACCCAGTCAAATTGGTTACAAAATATTCAACAGCTTCCCTGTATAGTTTTCAGGAAATTGATAGCTAGGGCATTTGGGGATCGATCAATCCCAACACGGTGAGGTGTGGGTGGAGCTTAGCTAGTGATGGGCGGGCATAGCTAAAAATGGAAAGGTCCATTGCATTTATGACATTAACTCAGTCACTGAGCATCAGCGTTGTTTATATTTATTTAAATTGTTTTAAATCCTTTCCAGCAAACATATGAAAATAAATGCATGTCAAAGAGACTTTTCTGCTCTTTCTATTGGTAAACATTTCAAAAATGTCATCAGTGTTCATAGAGGGAAGTAAGCCACATTCAATGGACAGGCTTAACAGGAAATAAACTCGATTGTGTCCAGTTGTTGATCATACATAATTCTTCACTTGTTTTAATTTTGAGAATTAAATTTCTCCTTCACAACTTGAGGACTTGTACCACAGATGGAAAGGTAAAATCGTAAAACAATATTCAGGTTTGGAAAACTGTTGACAACATTGTCCTTGATTTGTGACTGCAACATTTCGACTACACAGCTTTTGTCATGGTATACTTTTGAAACGATAAGAAATTCATCAACAAACTCATCTTCTAGATAGATCTAATGGGATCTAATGCTTTGCATTTAACATCCTCCACAAGTAATTCACGATCGGTGAGGTATTCTGAGTGATAAACAACATCCTTATTTTGCTTCTAAACTTTGTCTATTATTTACGCATAAATTTGGCAGAAATATTGACTGATTCCCATTAGGGATTTGTTGGATAGTGGTGCCTAATGACTAATTGCAGACCAAGATTAGATTGCTTAGGCCTACCACTGGTTTGACTGATTCTGCCGCTCTTGTACACTACCGAGTCAAAAATTCCAGTGGCAAATTTTCAAAAAGTAGTTTTCTCTTGGTCTGCAATTGGGCACTGAAGTTGAAATAATTTAAATTAAACATAAAAATGTCGACCATTAACGGATTAGGGAAATTTGATTTGGAGGGCTATCAAATAAGATTTGTAGAACAAGCCGACGAGATATGATTCATAGTCCTCCTTAAAAGTAAAAAGCCAAGAAGATAAGACAAAAGAAAGTCATAGGACTGGCTACGACTCAAATCCCAGGCAATCGGTTGCAAGTTTCATTAGCTCTGCATTGCGCAGCTATAGCTCGCACATCGAAACAAATAAAAAATAAATCACATGCACGATGTGTAAGTGTAATGTGTTTTAAATACCACGTGTGTTTCATGTGCCTCAGCCTACGTGTGCGTGTGCGCGTGCGTGCGTGTGAGTGAACGTCTGTCTGCGTGTGTTCATTTGGGCATGGGTGTGTGGAGGAGGGTGTCAATGAGTGGTGGTGGTTAGTTGAGTTAGGGGGGTTAGCTGGCTGGTACGGTGATTACCTTTGATTTTTTTCTGATCTTGCTTTTCGTGGTTTTCTTCACAGCCGACTGTTTTGGTGCCTTCTTGTCTGCTATGAATTTCATGTGGGGCGAACTTGTTAGATTTTGTGTCGGACTCTTTTTAGGTTTTTTCCTAGCAACAACTTGTTTGATGAATTCGGCGAATGTTACAGTTCGAGGATCTGTTGAACATGAAGGGCCAGAAATCACGTCATCAGTCACATGTTGGCTGATGGGTTCCTCAGGTAACTCGGTGAAGGTTACAGCCCAGGAATCAGTTGAGCCTGAATGGTTGGGAATCGTGTCATATGTCTCATGCTGGTTATTGGGTTCCACTTGCTCAGCTAATTCAGAGAAGGTTACAGCCCGGGGATCACTTGAGCTTGAAGGGTCGGGAATCACGTCACATGTCTCATGCTGGTTATTGGGTTCCACTTGCTCAGGTAACTCGGCGAAGCTTACAGCCTGGGGATCAGTTGAGCCTGAAGGGTCGGGAATCGCATCATGTGTCTCATGCTGGTTGTTGGGTTCCGCCGTTTTAGAATCACACGCTACATCGGGCATTTGTCTCTCACTGTTTTACTAGGTAGAAAGGCATCACTGGAAATGCGAGTGTGGTTGAAAGGATATATTTCGGTTCGCATGAAACCATTTCTCACGTTTTCAGATGTGAAGGCAAAAGGCAGGGTCACGTATATCAAAGCCAATCTCTCATCTTTACTCAGTAGCCGACCACCAATAGCATGAGTCTTTTCTTTCCCAAGTCTATTCCAGTTTTTCTTCAACGACGAAAACACGTTCTTGTCCAGTGGTTGTTGATGATGTGATGTATGAGGCGGTATACACCCCAGTATGCTGTTATTCTCTCGCATTGTGGTGATGAAATCTAGATTCAGTGAGTGTGTCGTATGACCATCGAGTATGAGCAGGTTCTTTTCAGCTTATGCACCTTTACGCCGTAAATATCTTACAAAATTACTGGCCCATTCTGTAATGAGTGAATCCTTTATACAGCCAGATTCAGACACACAGATAAGGTCTCCGGGTATAGCTTGTTCTTGCAAATCCTGAGGCTGGCATTTCCCCTTGAATATGATAAGGTGTGGAGCAGTTTCCCCACCAGCACTGATGGCACTGAGTAGGGTTGTTGTTTCTCCTCTCTCACGTCCGGTCAAGTTGAAGACGCGACCCTGACTAGATGCGATCACTTCAACGGATTCGAACACATCTTGCAAACCAGTCACATCTGTATTCCATATACGTTCTGGATGTCCAATTAGGTCGTTGTCGGTCATGACTTTAAATAGGCCATCAAAATGACTTTTCACAACAGTCTCATTCAAATTCATAGCCCGACCAAGAGACAGATTTTCTGGTTTACGTACAGAAAGCTCCGGATGGCGAGCCATGAAACCCTGCGTCCAGTCGTATCCTGCTAGTTCTGTTTTCTCGGAAAACCCTTTTATGTCTTTAGCTTTGGCATATTGATATGCTAGTCGTCTTACGTCTGTTGGTGTTAAACCGAATCACTGTTTTGATAGGCCAATTAGCAGAGACACCAATCCAGTTTCTGTTTCAATAGTAAATATAGTTTTGCATCCAATCTTAGGCGTTATGGTCGCGCCAGGTTCACATACTATATCTCTCAGTGTTGAGTGAGGCAGCTGATACGCTCGTGCTCTAATTGACAATTTCCTCTGATTAGGATTGAGGCTATCCTTCTGAGCGAAATATTCCGCTACTGCCGCCGCCATCCGTTCTTCCACTCATCTTTGCAGCGAACCACGCTTATTTTTTGATACCTTCTTTAACTTAGCTTGATTTTTCGACTCTAGACGTTTGGATTTAGCTTTGCGACCCATATTCTGAAAAATTAAAAAGGAGCCTATTTTTAATGTCTGCTGCTGCCGCTACTGCTGCTGCTTCTGCTGCTAGTCCGCTACTGCTACTACTACTGTCGCTGCTGCTGCTGCTACTGCTGCTGATACTACTACTATTACTACTGCTGTTGCTGCTGCTGCTACTACCACTACGGCTACTGCTACTACTGCTGCTGCTGCTGCTGCTACTGCTGCTGCTGCTGCTACTACTGCTGCTACTACTGCTGCTGCTGCTGCTAGTCCGCTACTGTTACTACTACTGTCGCTGCTGCTGCTTCTGCTGCTGCTACTGCTGCTGCTGCTACTACTACTACTATTACTACTGCTGCTGCTACTACTACGGCTACTGCTACTGCCACTGCTACTACTGCTGCTGCTGCTGCTGCTGCTACTACTACTGATGATGCTGCTGCTGCTGCTGCTGCTGCTGCTGCTACTGGTGTGACTACGTTTCGGGCAATGTCGGTCACAAGAAATTGCCTGACCGGCATTACCCGAACCAGTCGGATAATGTCGGTCAGCGCGACAAGACCCCCGTTACGCAGAATTATCAGTCAAAAGTCCTAGTATTTCTTCATAATATATAGGCATCCACACAAATAATAAACCGAAATAAACTTCAACATCCTAACTCTAAGTAGATTATACGATATACTAGTTAGTAATAGAATCGTAAATCGCTAAGCGAATTACGAAATATTAGAACCCTACCTCATGTTCCCCGTCAGCTGTTGACGCTCATGATGTTCTTCAACACGCTGAAATGACACGTAGCCACACTGGCCTGACCCCAATAAATGAGCACAGGACGCGATCAATAACCTCGCTTGATCACGTGATTTATTTTTACGGCATAAGTACTGACTGGCCGACATTACCAAATGACAGAGATTCCACCACTATACCCTATTTAATACCCACAATTCAATAGCGATACCATATTCTTCAGATCATGAGAAATAAATTCAAAACTATATAAGCAAATATCCACAGAAATACTAGCATTGGCGTATTGTATGAATTATAAATCAGACACATAAAAATGTATGCTTTATGCAGATGCAAATCTGACAGTTATTGAACGTTATTTTATAAATTAGTATCAACGATCTAGTGGAATGGTTTGTTAATCCTTTAGTGACGATACCGGTCAAAACCGGCCTCCTTAGTGGTCTACAGGAATGCCCATTTGCAGACCAAGAGAAGATTAATTTTGAAAATTTACAAATGGAATGACTGGCCCGGTAAATTTTCATAAATAGTTTACTCTTGGCCTGCAAATGGACATTCAAAAAGCAAATATTTTAATTTTCATGAACAAATTTCGTCACTAATGGGTTAAAACGTAGATGTCTGTGAGATAAGTCTTGGTACAAAGAGTGCGTGCGACGATGCCTACATGAAATGCATATTTCTAAAGTATAACATAGGGCCTAACTTGATTGATAAATACGTTTCTCAGCTGGGAGAAAGCAAGATGAAAACACTGGCACGTCGTAAGTAAATTTTAATTTATAGGTTAAAATATATAACGCGTATGTACCGCTAATACATACGAAATTGTATCCAGAAATCATAATCAGCTAAGCGGCGTGTGGGATGACGTCATAATCATTACGTCATAAATGATTCTTTACCGCCGTCTTTAACTCTTAATAGTCCTACACGTTGTACAAATTGTCTGTCTCTACTATTTAATAAACAAAATTTCAAAATATTGAGCAGCTTACCTGTATAGATTTCTGGAAATTGATAATCAGACAGTTCAGAGATCGATCGATCCCAACACGATCGAGGCGGGAGTGGAGATTAGCTAGAGATGGGCGTGGCATGGATAAAAATGGAAAGGTCCATTCCCAAAGTTCCAATTTCAAAGACACTACCGGTAAGCTGTTGAATATTTTAATACTAATTTGATAGACAACAGCTTCCAGTCAAATTAGTTTCAAAATATTCAACAAAATATATATTATATCTTAAATGATTTTTGGGTTTTTTCGAGTTCACAAAGGGGTGAGAAATGGTGAGTAATTCTAACGTCAAATTTGATTTCAATGTCTGTCTAAAGGTGCACTTTCCCACCAGAATGATTAAAAATATAATTTTCAAATTAATATGCTTTTAGAGGCTTAACATATGTACTGATGTATGTTTAATGAAACGCAGTAAACCTTAACATATAATAACTTCATTCCGTATTAATACAATTTTTAAAGTTGTGAAATTGAATTAGAGACACGAGACACTAATTAAACTTGCCCAACTAAAAATGATATTAATTTATATGAAATGAAATCATCATAATTATGTTACGATTTATTTCGTTTCTGTTTTAGCTACACAATGTAAGCTTCTAAAAGTACACAATTCCAACGATTTTATTTTCAAGCATTTGGTGCGAATTGCATCATTAATCCTTTAGTGACGATACCGGCCAAAACCGGCCTTCTTAGTGGTCTACAGGAATGGCCATTTGCAGACCAAGAGAAGATTAATTTTGAAAATTTACCACTGGAATGACTGGCCCGATAACCGGGCCAGTCATTCCAGTGGTAAATTAAAAAAAAATAGTCTTCTATTGGCCTGCAAACGGACATTCAAAAGGCAAATATTTTAATTTTCATGAACAAATTTCGTCGCTAAAGGGTTAATATACTTTTAGAGGCTTTACTTATGTACACCAAAGTAAGTCATAAAATATGATAATTTCATTCCGTAGAGATTAATATAATTGTTTTATGTTGTGAAATTGAATTAGATACATCTATCCTTAATAGAAATTCACAACGAAAAATGTATTCATTTATAGGAAATGAAATCATTCTATGTTAAGGTTTATTTCGTTGCGTTACATTGGTGAAATAGAGTGTAAGATTTGTCAGTCTGTCAGTCTGTCGGGCGGACAGTCGGTCAGCTGATTGGCGCGTATGTGCGTGTGTATGCAAATGCGAAATTGGGAGAACGGTGATTTTTTAAAAAGATTACAGTTGAACCTATATTAAAGGATAACTAATCTTATCTTTTGATAGCTATTCATGTGATCTAATTGGCCACTCATAAGCTATGCAGGTAATTTTAAGCCTTTTATCATCCCGTCAATGAAAGATGTTCACGCTTTAGGAGCTAAATGTTGCTACATTTCTACAGACAATGATGGCTATCATGATTTACATTTCAACCAATCAGAAAAAGCCTAGCCTGTCTGCCTCCAGATGTGTGCTCAGACATAGAACTACCAGCTATAGTTTTGCAATGACACAGGTAAGCTGTTGAATATACTCAAACTAATTCGACGGGAAGTTGTTGCTGCCATAGGCAGCAACAACCTCCCGTCAAATTAGTTTCAAAATATTCAACGAGTTGAGTGTTACATAATAAAGATTGTAATGCAATGGCACTTATATGACATCACGCACTATCGCTTGAGGAGACAAAATGGTGGCGATCCCTGTTCAACATGTGCGAGGTATTACAAAACAGATAATTGTGATACGGATAAGGGAATGTGACAGGATATGAATGAAATGGAATCTATAAACCATAATCTATCGGTGCAGTATAACATTTGAGACTTGATTGGCATTCCTTTAAGAGAACGTGCAACGGAGAATCAACAGGCGCTCGCATATACCAGGTGACCTCTTAATGGGTGAATCCAGTTTTAGCTATGTCCCGCCCATCTCCATCAAAGCTCCACCCAAACCTCGCCCGGGTTGGAACTCCCTGTCTATCAATTTCCGGAAAACTATACTGGTGAGCTGTTGAATATTTTGACAGCATGTTTATTAAATAGTAAAGACATACAATTCGTACACCAACGCTTAGTCCGTCATCAGTTACGCGTTCGTGATGAACTTATCAACGTGATTCACGACGTAATTGATTACGGCGTCATCCTACACTTCACGTAGTGGATTATGACATCATATGATTGATAGAAAAACCGGAATCCTCCATTGTGGTACAAATGAATTGTTTAATTGGACTTGCGATTTTAAGAAAGTAACGTCGTGTATGTAGTTTCCTGAATACAACTACTCTTTATAGTAGGTTTGAATTCTGTTGTGAATTTGTAATGTATGGCAGAATAGTTCACTATCGTTGATTCTGATTACAGTTTCTGAGTCTAGCTTTACTTTCAGGACTACAGAGCTGTGTGATGAGGGTATATAGCCATCGCTTAGTCGTGTTTTCTCTACTGAGCTGTGCCGTAGTAACAGCGTTGTGCGTATGGACAATGGGTTTGCAGTCCCTAACTGATATCTACAGATCAAATACAAGACGAGGTAAAATAATATGAGTAGATAAATAATAATAATAATAATAATAATAATAATAATAATAATAATAATAATAATAATAATAAGCGCTAACTATTGGTCGAATTATTTTCAATATCTTTAACATAATATTCATAAAATTGTTAAAACATTTTAAATCGTGCTTTCTGTTTCAAAGTGTTACGGAAAAGGTTGTATACGGTCTATGGGCTTGAAAGGTTCGTCCATATATCACGTATCAGATCCATGTGGGTTTATCAAATTCAGTACTTCGAGTCAACAAGCATCATTATGGAATGACAACAGCAACAGCTACTGCAGCAGCAGCAGCAAGAACAACAACAACAACAACAAAAACAACAACAACGACGACGAAGACGACGACGACGACGACGACGACAACTACTACAACTACAACTACAACTACAACTACAACTACAACTACAACTACAACAACTGCAACAACAACAGGAATAACAACAACAACAACAACAACAACAACAACAACAACAACAACAATAATTACTACTACTACTACTACTACTACTACTACTACTACTACTACTACTACTACTACTACTACTTCTGTTGCTGCTACTACTAGTACTACTACTACTACTACTACTACTACTACTACTAGTAGTAGTAGTAGTAGTAGTAGTAGTAGTAGTAGTAGTAGTAGGAGTAGGAGTAGTAGTAGTAGTAATAGTACTACAACAACAACAAAAACAAAAACAACAACAACAACGACAACAACAACAACAACAACAACAACAACAACAACAACAACAGCAGCAGCAGCAGCAGTATCAACGACTACGACGACGACAATGACAATTAATAATGATAAGAATAATTAAAATAATGGGGATTTTGATGATGTAAATAAGAATGATGTTCATACCGATGGTGATGAAGATGATATTAATTATTTCGGCCCTAATTCCACTTCACAATAAAAAAGCATAAGTATTTGTACGGACTGAAGTCATCATATGTTTTATTTAATTCGCTTCATTACACAAATTAAACCTCTAAAAGTATGCAATTTAAAGAATTTAATTTGTATGTATTTTGGTGGGAATGAGCCCCTTTAAATTGTACATTCACCAGAGACATAATATTCGGTGGGCTGGAACTAACAGAGCGGTACGCGTTGCGACCTCTGTAATAAGAATGAAATCGGAGACGAGTTCCACTAGTTAGTCATTTGTGACTTCTTTCAAAATAAGCGAGTAAACATTTTGCCAAAATATTATCGCAAAGGACCAAATTTCTTCCGGAAAGGGGAAATAACAAATGCTGTTCATTGGTAATTTCATACAATATTAATTAAACTACCATCGTTAAAAATGGAAATGAATCGGGATTATTTAAGAACGGGCATTTACTAAATCTAGGAGCCTTAACTTGGAGCCAATTAGTGAAGCGGCTGATGCTTCTCACTCCGCTGCGCGTCAACTGTGTGTGCATGTATACCGCATAAGCATACCTGAATATAATGAAAGCACACCTGAATAAACTTTTGTAAGCGGTATGAATAGTATGCTCTATAGACGACGATGTAGCGCGATTAACTCTCTACTGCTAATTCACCATTGCTCCTTTTGAATACAATATAATTGAAAGTCACTTTTTTTGTTGGGTATTATTTATTCTCTCGGCATACACCAGAGCGCATAGCACCAGCTGCGTCACTAATCGATTCGCGTGAGAGTGACACAAATGATATTTAGCTGCTTTTTTCAAATTATTCTGATTTTTTTAAATTTTACTGGTGGCTATAGGTTCATTATTATATAAGGCTATCATTCAAGGGCGTATGTTAGTTCTCTGGTCATTTCCTTTAATTACAGAGATTACAAAACATTGTCACAGCTGATTGAATTACTATTATTACTACTACTACTACTACTACTACTACTACTACTACTACTACTACTACTACTACTACTACTACTACTACTACTACTACTACTACTACTACTACTACTACTACTACTACGTATATAGATAAATGTTCACTACCGCTATAAATGTAATATTATATGTTACTCATATGCTGTGCATAAAGTGTGAATAAAGAATCTGAATCTGAATCAATTCAAACACTTTCCTGACAGGATATTTACGACTTTCGTGACGGTACTACGCCATTTTAAGTGGGGCGTCAGATAATATGTGACGTATTTGCTAATGACGTCTGATACCCTATTTACAGATCGAATCGCTGTATTACGGCAAATTGCTTGTACTCGCTATAATGTGGTAGTATAGAACAAGTGTTACTGCAGACTTAAAGTTCTCATCTATTCTTAAAAGATACATATCCTAGCTAAATTTAGGACTATTTGTTACTTTATGGACACTTTGACTAAATTGGACTGCAGCCGCCATTTTAGATAGATATTTGCGGCCGCCATTATTTCAGACTCTATTGTGTTCGCCGGTGAGCAATTGTTTGTATAAAATCATTCTCGTAAAGCTAACGCTAGTCATTCTTTTGCTGGCTCTCAAGGTCAGCGCATAGTAAGCTTAGCGTAGTACAATACTAGTACTGTATTTCTTATGGTGTAAATAAAAACAAATATATTTTATACCAAGTTACGGAATGCTGTTGCTGCCTATAGCAGCAACAGCTTTCCGTCAACTTGTTACCAAAATAATCAGCTGATAATTCAATTGTCACTAGGCAAAGTTTTGATAACAATTTGCCTGAAAATCCTTGATGAACAACTTTCAATCAAATTGTTCTCAAAATAATCAGCAGGGCAGTCAATGTTGCAAGACCAGCTGAAGATATTTCGAGCAACTTTATTGGCAGCCATTTCTTACTCAGGCAGCAACAGCGTTGCCAAATTTTTCTCAGAATAATCAGCAGGCTTTCTTTTTTGTTAGCTAACAAATGCCTACCCAATAAGTTAGGCCTATGTGATATACGGAATCAAGACCCAGTCTCAGATATCAGGAGATACGCGTATTATTCTATTCACGGTAGGCATGTCAGAGGCGATCGTGCACGTGCTGGTGGACTGGTTGATCTTTGTGAGCATATTTCACTCTGAAATAAGACGCTATAGGCCTAACTAATTGTGTATGCACTTGCTCACAATCAAAACAGGTAGTACGCTGATTATTCTGAGAAAGATTTGACAACGCTGTTGCTGCCTGAGTAAGAAATGATTGTCAATAAAGTTGTGCGAAATATCTTCAGCAAGTCGTGCAACGTTGACTACACTGCTGATTATTTTTAGAACAATTTGATTGAAAGTTGCTGCGTCAACGATTTTCAGCCAAATTGTTATCTTTTTCTAGTGAAAATTGTATTATCAGCTGATTATATAGACACAAATCTGACGGAAAGTTGTTGCTGCTATAGGCAACAGCAGTTTTCAGTAAACTTGTTATAAACATATTTGTTGTCCCACTTGCACCATAGGAAATATACACAACTGGTATTTAACTAAGCTATGCACATCTATGCTCTCACCTTGAAAGCCAGCGGAAGAATGACTGGTTTTATACGAACGATTGCTCACCGGCGAAGACAAAGTGTGAAATAATGGCGCCAGCAAATATCTATCTAAAATGGCGGATACAGTTCTAGTTAGTTAAAGTGTCCATAAATTAACAAATAGTCATACATTTAGCTAGGATATGTATCGTTTAAGAATAGATGAGAACTTTAAACCGAGTAACGCGTGCGTGTATTCAGCGTAGTGAAGAGTGTTTATAACAGTGTGGGTAAATATAAATCTTTGTGTTTCAGATGCTGTAGCCATTCCTGGCATTACAATGCTGGATACGGTAGGCTAGAAGAAGAAGAAGAAGAAGTAGTAGTAGTAGTAGCAGCAGCAGCAGCAGCAGCAGTAGAAGTCGTAGTAGTAGTAGTAGTAGTAGTAGTAGTAGTAGTAGTAGTAGTAATAGTAGTAGTAGTAGTAGTAGTAGTAGTAGTAGTAGTAGTAGTAGTAGTAGTAGTAGTAGTAGTAGTAGTAGTCGTAGTCGTAGTAGTCGTAGTAGTTTTCAAAGCGAACAGACGTGTTTTTAGCTCTACCCTATCTACTCGTATTACTAGATTCTAGTAAGCTTAAGCTATGTATATATATTTTGTTCAGCTGGTTTCCTAATTGCATATAGTTTCATTGTTTGTTGTCAGTTTGCATATTTTGGATTATAGGCGGTCCAAATCGTGACTTGTATTTTCAGATTGAAATCTGAAATCGACTCTGTGGTTAGCCAATTTTGCTGACCACTGAGCCTAAACCTTTCTCTTTTCTCTTGGCCAGATTCGGGGCGTCTCAGTTGTTAATTTTGACTGTTGCTATTAGTAACAATGCTTTACCATGTGGAACTTTTAAAGTTGGCATTTCGGCGGTCAAATCTTTTGCTAATTAATCAATTTGTTAGTTCAGAGCGTTGACGGTTTTAAAGTTCTCATATCCCCTTAAATATAGACACATTTGCACGAGATATGCGATGCCTGGTGATTTCTGTTCAATTTACCCAGACTGCAATGTTACCCAGTGTGCAATGCTGCCCAGCGTTTAGTCTATTTTCTGCACAAGCCAGGATTTCTCAAACAAAACCAACCCGCTTGCACGTGCAAATAGTCATTTGTCCGCCAGCTCTGGAAGCGTAAGCACGCAGGTAGGACGTAATCACGGCAGTATATTCCAGTCTGCATTTTAATGCTGTTCAGGTGTGTCAATTTTCAGGAGAAAATACGAGAAAGCTTTTATATATACTGAGCCAAAAAAGGGTAGCAACAGTGAGGTCTGGTTTGTTGTGTTAAAACTATGCGTACATTTATAACCAAATTTGCAGGCATGTTTCGTCAATGTAATGTCTCGCTGATCATGAAGAAATGCAACTCATTTCTTGCATTTCTCGGCCGCACGCTTACTGCATGTGAAAATGCATATTTCATGCACTGGCCCACATTGGCGGGTAGCGAAGGCAAAAATCACCATATTGCAAAAGCAGATAATGAACGTTAACAGAAAACGCTTAAAAGTTTACCCTACCGAACATTGGCCGCCGCCCAGGGCTGCCGAAAATCATCGCCATGAAGCAATGGGAAGACTCGCTGCTGGGGATGAGCGTTCGCGCTGTTGCTCGACATTTTAATGTTCACGCCTCAACCATTTCCTGTCTCCGCCAACGTGAGCAGGAAACTGGACATGTTAATGACCGACCACGATCTGGCAGACCGAGAGCAAAAACACCACGAGAAGACGCTACATAGTGACGTCATCACCACGTCACAGGTTTGAGACTGCGCCGCAGCTGTCCCGTAATTTGCACACCGCTACCGGCACTACAGTGCATGCACAAAATGATGCTGGACTGCATGCCCGTCGTCCACTTGTTGCTGTTCCGCTTACAGAGCGTCACACCAAGAATCGGTTTGCATGGGCAAGAACTCATCAGCGATGGCGTGCTCAACAATGGAGCCACGTTTTGTTCAGTGATGAGTTATTATTTTTTCATATTATTTTACCTCGTCTTGTATTTGATCTGTAGATATCAGTTAGTGACTGTAAATTATTGTCAACGTATATAAAAGCTTTCTCCTATATTCTCTTGGAAATTGACACACGTTCTCTGAATAGTATTGAAATACAGACTGCCGAATGTACTGCCGTGATTACGAATTACGTGCGTGTTCACGCTTCCAGAGCTTGAGGACAAATGACTATTTGCACGTGCAAGCTGGTTGGTTTTGTTTGAGAAATCCTGACTTGTGCAGACAATAGACTAAATGAATATGGCGTCCAATACTTACAGCGATTATGGAGGCAGGGAATTGCATGCTGGGTAGCATTGCACGCTGGGTAGCATTGCACTCTGGGTAAATTGCTCGGAAATCAACAGGCATCTCATATCTCGTGCAAAAGTGTCTATATTTAAGAGGATGTGAGAGCTTTAAGCTACACCAGTTAGCTGAAGATCGTTGACTAGAGTAGACTGACGAATTTACGGCTGTTAATATCGCCGGCTATTTGTCAGGACGTTCTAAAGGGGCCACTAATTTTTTGTTATTTAGCTTTTGCGTGTGGTCCTATAAAGGGGTTAGTGAACCACACGTTCTAAAAGGGACACTAATTTATTAGTGTTTAGCTCTTTGCGTGTTGTTAAGTCTGGTTAATATTTGGCTTAGTGTTCTGTACACACACGCACGCACATTATGGCAGTATAATGTTTATTTATACTGACCAGGCGTTTTAAAGGGACGTTATTTTAACGTTTTTCCTGATACGCCGTTTTGATTAATGCTTTACATTTACCTCCACCCGAAATCGGGCCTGCAAACCACTCGAATTTGCCCAAAAAAAAAGTACAACTATTTCTGCGACCTGCAGACAGATCGCCGTTTTAATAGCACACGCTTAGAGATAGCGAGATAATCAGTGACCATTTCGTCCAAAATAAACTTGCCCAATGAGACTTTGCAAACAGCTAAACCTGACAAATATCAATATTATGAGTCAAAGCATTGGATATGGATGTACACCTATGTTTTACTAATTTCCGTCGCTACTTGTATTGATATATATATATATACGCCAGTAAATAAATACAATTTCCACGAAAACCTGCAATAGGAAGTAACCGCCAGAAATCGTAGAAATCGCCGCGCAGGCGTACAACTTAGCCATTTACGTAATAGACAACAATATGCTGAGAACACATACGCCTAGACTCGCTCCTGTTAGAGTAGTTTTAATCAACTGATATCTAGCGACCCGTCAACATAAGAAGGGATTAGAGGTTACATGGATTGAGAAGTCGGTCTCATATTCTCGGTTCCTCTTTGCTTGGGCCGTTACTACACATTAGACATCTTTCACTAACCAGGCTTTAGTAATTGAGATAAAATCTTAGGACGCAAAATATTCTTTTGTTTCTAGCAAACAACGGGCCGAAGTTATAAAGTATTAGCACAAGAAAGGATACATTTTAGACAGTTTAACATTCCCCTGTCCTATGACGTTAATTAAAATAAGTCTTATTTTATTTTTATTACGAGAAATGCATTCTTAAAAGTAGGCAATTTTCGTAAAAGTAATCGTTAGTTTATTAATTTCTCTAGCCTCAAAACAGCAGTTTGACAGATCCGGATAATTAAGAAAATGTTTAGTGTTTCCCATTTCCGCATAGGAAGAGCAGTCACTTATCTCGTTAGACAGATATACTTTTGAGTTGTGCTAATAGAAAGCAGATTATCAGCAAATACCGCATTATAGGTTTTATGTTATATCTCAATATTATGGTATTGGCAAACTCAAATCGAAATGACTAACGGTATAGCTATGATACCGCTATATTGGTATATCGTGAAGCGCTATCTTAGGGCGTGTTTTCGCGAGAGGCCTACTCAGGAATAACGCGTTATTCCTGATCAACTCTCTAGTGAGAACACGGCATTATATTAGATGATAATCAATCTGTATTGGCCACTTTTAACCCCTCTTGTGTCAACGGCGGCTCAAAGCGCTCAAAATTATACTTATATCAATTAACGCTTTAATGGTCAAGATTTGTCAAGAAAATTATAATTTTTACAATACAATTTACAAAACCAACTCTCTGTTGTCGTGTGAATATATATTACCCAAGACCACTGCAGGCGCTTTATTGTCCAGCTTGACCATGAAAATGGTAAAGAAAATCCAGTTTTTCGTAGCTTGTCTTTATATGCTGGCTAAGAGAAGAGTATTTTTGAAAATTTAGCTCTTGAGTGACTGGTTCGGTTACCGAGCCAGTCATTCCAGTGGTAAATTTTCGAAAATCATATTATCTTCGATACAAAATTGGACATTCCTCAACACCACTACTTAGTCTGTTTTTGGCGGTCTTGACTATTAAAGTTATCACAAGAGCTAGAGGTTAAATGAGGGACACTATGTCAGCTTTATATACCAGTGTATTCTTTATCATATAAACTAGGTCTTCTAGCCCGTTCCATATTTTTCGATATGGGCACACGTGCCATATTCAATGGAGTATTTTCATTGGCTGTTGGGTGCGCAACCCATTTAAATCGACCAATTAAAACATCGATTGATGAGAGCGTGACTCGTAGGGATTACTACGCGGTAATGTGATTTGTTTACTACGATTTGTCATTCATGAAACGTCATCGCAAAATGTCATCGCTTGACAGTTTATCAGTCGGCAGCGAATTAACGATTGATGGCCGTAGCTCTGTGATAGTCTTGGAAGAAAGGTGTAGTTTACGGCTGACATCGCCAGATTTTTTGTTTGTTACTATATTTTGCTGCGCATTCAGTATCTGTTATCAAGTTCTGGTGAGTCACAGCGGCGGTATCGATTTCGTGAAAATCAACAATGAGAAATCAGATAAAAGTCACATCAGCAACTATTGCCAAATATTAAAAAAATACTGTTTATATGATAAATAAAATCTCAAACTCGGTCACTTTTCATATCACTATTATGAACTTCGTTGAAAATTATCAATTTTGCACTCGCTAAAGATCGTGCAAATTGATAATTTTCAACTTGGTCCATAATAGTGATATGAAAAGTGACCTCATTCCTGATTCTCTATATATGTATCATCTGTTTTTCAGAGAGAATCCCAGCTCATTCATCAACAGAATACATGCAGATGTGACGTAACATCGAAATCGCCACCTGTTATTGAGAAGCACGTCGATGTGTACACGGAGAGAAGCAACATCATATTGGATATATGTAGAAGAAATAATAGTCTATTACAACGCCGAATGGAGTCGAGCAAAGTTTTGAGCAATCTTCGTATCATTCCACGCCACCGACTCGTGATGTGTTTGATAGCAAAGACGGCGTCAACGTATCTAGGAAACATTGCACGTTCAATGTTGCGTACACCTGGACGATTTGAACGTGGGAGTTCTGCAACGTGGAGTAAACAATTAATAAAACCAGCTAAGCTTGCCTTTGAGGATAACCTTTGGCTCATGAGTAATGCCCTGAAGGTAATGTTTGTCAGAAATCCATACACACGACTATTGTCAGGATACGAGGATAAAATCCTTATACCAAATACTCTCTTCCAAGGATTTGGACGGCGTGTTCTTAATTTTACGAGAGCAAATTCCTCAATGAAGGCGCGTGAATGTGGGTTCGATATAACATTTCCAGAATTTGTTAAATATGTTAACTATGTCGTGTCCAAAGGAGTAGCACGGACTGTGATTACTGGACATTTCACGCCAATGTTTGACCACTGTGCCGTCTGTGAAGTTCATTATGATTTCATAGGAAAATTAGAAAACATACGGAATGACATAGAGGAACTACTTGCTAGATTCAACCTTAAACATTTGATCCCCAACACGCCGCATTATATATGGGAGTTTCATGATCAAGTGAGATGGATGTTTTCTTTTAAAGATACAAAATCAGTCCAGAGGTGTATGTCGTTTACAGATATAAAACATAGATACTGGAAGAAGCTTCAGGTTAAAGGACTCATACACCGTGACTTGGTTATGCCATATACCGTACTCCATAATGACTCTATCACCGAGAAAGATATGCTGGATTTCTTATTGAAGATGGGTGAGAAATCGCGGCAGATGAAGGATTTGAAGATGAACAGAATTCTGGCACTTCGAGAAGCATATCAAAGTGTTCCTCTAGACGACTTACACGAATTTCAAAAACTGTTTAAGCTAGATTTTGAACTATTTGAATATCAAATCGAAGATGAGAATATATTTTCAAAGCAAATGGATAAAATGGAGTCGTTGTTTTTCGCCGTACCACGGATCATCGAATGAACAGTTATGTACTTCTTGCAAATGTAAAAACTGAATGATTTTGGTGTTTTAATTTATTGTCTCTCGTCGGAACATACTGATAGTTGTTAGTTCGCTTGACGTCGGCCACTGCATGCCATTATTGACTCGTTAAATATATTGCCTAACCTACGTTTGAAATATAGCGTCCAGCCTTCTCTAATGGTCGGTTTATCAAGACAAGTCGCCACTAAATACAAGCACACTTCCCGCGGTATATACCACTTAAATGGATAAAGTAATCTCATCTCCAATGTTGTGTTGTCTTGATACATTATCCTATACAGATTTTATTGCATTCACTACCCGGCTCATTCCTTTATATGTATCACACTTATTTACTTTAGTTTAAATATTGCGATAGTTGCTCTCGCACCATAAATGGAAGAGTTATTGCATTCGTGTCCGTCCGTCAGTCTGTCCGTGCGTCCATCCATCTACCCATTCATCCACCCATCCACGCACCCACCCACCTACTCATCCGCCAGCCCACCAGTACGCCCGCACGCGTACAAGCACGCGCGCGTGAACACGTCGCACATACACACGCCCAAACATCCGTCTATCCATCCGTCCATCAGTCCAGTGATGCTTCTGACAAAACTATTTATCAGATTTTGCTCAGATATTAGTGCAAGACGAGCTCTTCCTGTAAAGTATGAATTTGGTAGACCCAGTCCATCTTTGGTTTGACCTAATAGAAAAATGTTAAACAAATCTGAAAACCGGGAAAGTGAGAGGGTTGTTAATTTCGTATTGCTCTTGTCTTCTTCTTTTCGTTCGCTGATCATACCGCCAGTCCTGTAAGTGACTATCGACATGATCATAAGCGTTAAGTGCGTGGATCCATGGTTTATTAGAGTGCGCCGTGCGGCCTGGAACCTCCGTCTTCAGAACTCGAGGTTTCTGTCAGGGTTACCTCACCCTTACCTCCTTTAGTCGCCTCTTACGACACGCAGAGGATACGGAAGGTGTATTCTAAGCCCCACCTACAGGGCGAGTATTGCTCTTGTTATTTTGTTACATGAGTCGCATACACCCATAACATTATATATCTGACAGTAGCTAGACCGCTATACACATGCACAGTGAATCAAGTATTTCACATATCACAATATCGCCATTGTCATCATCATCGCCATTATGGTCGTTGTTGTCGTCTCCGCAGCCGTCACCGAGATTTGTGTTTTGCGTTCAGAGCGTATCCTTTTATTCAAGGATCTTGATTTACAATATCAGCTAACTCCGAAAATGAGTAACTCTCAGTGATTGACCTAGCCTGCAATTCTTTGTACGAACAGAATTCTGTAGATATTTATTAAACATTCAATACTTTAAGAAATAACATGCGCCATTTTCTTCATAGTCTGCTACGGCAGCATCAATATACGAACGCTTGTGCCATAATTAGTGTAGATCTGCACCCTTTTAGTCTGTACATGTATCATAATTACAAGACAACCAGGTATATAAACTGCTGACTATTTTTAATGTTTTGGATCCAATTTTACAGGATTCATTTGCAGTCACAAGCAGACCAAATCAGCCAAACCTGTCTCAAATTATTCAACAAGATAGTTCTTAAACTGCAAACCCCTTTTTCATATCTGATCTTTCATAGGCAGCAACAGCACCCAGTCAAATTAGGTACAAAATATGCAACAGTTTCCCTGTATAGTTTTCAGGAAATTGATAGCTAGGTCATTTGGGGATCGATCAATCCCAACACGGCGAGGTGTGGGTGGAGCTTAGCTAGTGATCGGCGGGGCATAGCTAAAAATTGAAAGGTCCATTGTAGGCTGGCTATATGTAAGCTAAAGAATGTTTTGAAACAAATTTGACTGGTGCAATATGTGACGTAATCCAATATTCATGACGTTATATGTCTTACGCATGTTATCCATCCCTCCATTGCCCAAGCTTCGCGACACACAATAGAGTCAACTAAGCTAACTCAATAACAAATAATGATTTCAGGTGTTGATTTCAACATTGTCACATTGGTTGAATTGCATAATTCAGCCACTTTGCATCCACCAATGAATTCATTAGCTGGCCGCAAGCTCGTATTTGGACGGCAAAGCCAACCGAGCACGTTTAAGATTCTCGGATAGAAAGATATCAGTCTCGAATCAACCAGTGTCGGCGAAAGACATTTTTAGTCTTGCCTGACAAAATTACCATGAAGTTCCAATAGACTCAGCAAAGATAGCCCTAACATCTCGGGCCCTTTAAAAAAATAATAAACGTGAGCATGCTGCAGCCTGCAGTGATGTTACCTATTTTATGTTGTTAGATGGTGATAGAATAGCAGCTATAGCTTAGGCCTCGGACCGGATTTAACCTGCTAAACGGCACTCCGTCGAGTAGAGGTGACTCTTTCACGATCAGTAGTTTATACTGGTATCATACCGTCGACGCTAGGAAACGATTGGCCTGTCTTCACCACTCTGCCTATATATCTGTCTAATTATCTACGCTATCCAACCATCCTTGGTCCATCTAAGTTCAGGACATTCTTCAAGTCATCACCGCACCGCCATGATTTCCGAACATTTCAACCATTGCATGTTGAAATTGATAAGCTGATCAGTGGGTTGTCATTCCGAACCATCGATCTATCATTCAATTACGTGATCGTGTTTCTTCTAAACGAACACTATCCAGCTATCTTGTCACGTCACCACCAACGTTCACTGCTCTGACATTCTATCCTAGTCAGTTGTCGACAGTTAAATCCGTTTACGTTTATCATCACCGTTAATAACTGATTTATCCAGTTCTGGCTTTCGCAATATATTCCAGTTCCGGACTGTGATTGCAGTTCTCTTCATCGTTGCTGCCGATCCTGTCTCTGACGTTGGTTACTTTATGACATCATCAGTCATCGTTGTCAATGATAACCTCTGTGAAGATTTGGCTTGCCCATGAACCTTACAAAGTGAACGGGTCAAACTTATAACCTAAGCCTCAGTGCTATCCTCATTTTGTCTCCAATACATTTATACTCCCTCACGCATATATCGGTGATATACAATGGTCATGTGATCTACCAGTCTTTCTCAAATCTGCCACTGGCGACGATTCGATTGTCGCCATTTTAGGCCTCGCTGTGGCAATGGGTCTTTAATTCAGAATTAGGACACTCATTTTGGTTATGGATGGGTTAGATAAAGTCAGCCACATGAGCGGTTTATATTTCCAAGATTTTTAAGTTCAATGTTTAACATAATTATACCACGCCGAAAGCTGCGTCCGTCTGTGCATCCATTCGTACATAAATTTGAAATTTTTCAGTAGGTATATGAGGCGGAGACAATCGACATGTCTTGAAATCCGTCCATATTTGCCAGAGTTATCTCCCTGAATAGCATGGAAATTGTTTACCCAAACCCGTTCTCTACGAGTTTTGAACCTACATCTGAAATTGTTTTTAAGGTGACATATTAGCTGTAGATAAAGCATCATGATTTCACTTCAGCAGTCTGTAAATTTTTGCCAGAGTTAGATCCCCTGAAAAATATAAAATGTGTCCAAAATTTTGTCTCAGGAGCATAATCTTAAAAAGCCCATGCATTCGCTAGAGATTTGTTAAGTCGATACGTTGGGACAAGATCTCGCTTATAATTGCGTTATGGGAGGATCTGCCCATATGTTCACCAGAGTTACGTACCTTAACTGAAGGACTTAGAATTTGAAAAATAAAATCCATTTTCTGTGACATAATTTTAGAGAATTTCCGAAAATGTTCTTTTCACGAGAGATCGTGAGGTGGGCCTAAAGACCCGCAGTTCCCAGCACAGAGATTAGGAAAAGGTAACAATAGATTTGCGCGAGACGACAAAATTCTATGGTTTAAATCAAATTATTAATAGCCATGCCAATCGTGCGGCATGACAAAATGTTTGACTTATAAACTGGGACTAAATATGCAAGTCGTAATATGTGTGTGCACTAAATGGGACATGCTTACGATCAGGTGCGATTTTGTCCAGCGCCCGTAGTTTATATACAATGGCTCTTGTCCAGTATGAAATGTACATACAAGGGGTTGTCTCGCTATTTTTGGTTATATATTTTTCGTTTAGTTATATGGACTGGACTTCTTCAGATATACACGTGAAGAAGTCCTCGAAGCAATTCGGATGGGGACTGCTATTGCAACAATATTTGAGAAATAAGCAAGTCCGATTTATAAAGGATCCATCAGCAATCATCGACAGAACCAATATGCTTATTAAAGGACAATTCCGGGATTGGTAAAAGTGCACTTTATTTGAAACATTATTATATGACTAACATATTGGATCCTAAATAAAAACAATAGACAAATAATACGAGTAATTATACCATCGTAAACATGGGATTATTTTATCTTCCGGACGCCGCCATTTTCTTGCAATGAGAGCGAGATTTCACGAAATCCTGACGTCATCCCTGCACCAACGCTATCTTTGCACGAAGGCTGTACAGTAAATATGTATATGCATGGAGGCCTAACATGTGATAATTTGTAATCGTTAGGACATTGTCCAGTTAAGCTAGTAAGTTTTTCAAGTAATTCTAGTATCCGAAGTCGGTGGGGAATCGTTAACCCCTAGACTTAGGGTATCAGAATGTGTTCATTTTGGTAACAATGCTGCTGTAAGTCATTGCTGTGCACGACAGCAACACGTTTCAGCAACATTTTTTTTCAAAATGTACCCCGGCACTATCTCTGTAAGCAGGCTTTACGCATTTTACACCATGCGATAAGGGTTAAATGAAGTGGCACACTTGACACGTGCGTATTGTCAAATTACTCAGCCGACTCAGATACCGTTATAGCGTGTGTCACAGGCAGTGTAAATATATATTCCAAGAAAACATATGATATGATAATATTGCAGGAACCACAGAACCGATTGTAATAATTCTAATGTCTACCTGTAGCTGCAAATTCGAAGATTTACCAAATGCTAGGCATGTTAGAATCGGCCTAGTGGTTCAAAAGATACACTCTGCGGGAAAAGCTAAGACAGCAAAATTTCAGGATACGTTCTATCCATCATCCCATATTAGAATGAGTATTACAGCTACAATGACAGAATTTGCTGTGCCGAAGCTTTACAATGTTATCACATAACGAGAAAAATTCCATCAAAATATCTTAATTTTTGAAATTACTGCAGCTTGCCGGGAAATATTGATCGGCGATGAAAATTCCCAGATTTTATGTCAAAATGTTAATTCATTTGGTGATACCTCTGGCTATATTCACGTGAGCAAATTATAATTGGTCAGGCAAATAGTCATTTCATTCAGCTTTAGGCACACTCCAATTTAATGACAATACGCAAAGATAGAGTCTGCGAGACAAAAACCATCTCATGCTGAATTTTACCCAAAAAATGATAACATAGTCTCAGATCGTATCTTAGATGAATAATTTTTTACATATTCCACTCGTTTGAACCTCTTGCCCGATATTAACATCCATTATATCATATTAATTCCGAGGTCGGCACCTATTTAGAGATCCTAGAATCAATGGAATCGCTTCAGCGGTTCGTTTGCTATTATCATTTACGTATACTTTCTTAAAATATATACCGGCATCTATTGGCCTCCCTCCTTCAGTCGTAGCAATAGTGGTGGTGCGGGGCTGACGTGGCGAGACGTGATAAAATGGCAGCGCCCTGATGTGCGAAAAATTGTCAATTTTACCGACTTTATCTACGCTAGTTCCATCTGGTTATTATTCTGACGCAAATTCATTAAACATGTAATAAAAAATCTTTCAAATAAAGCACACTTTATCATCCCGGAATTGTCCTTTAAGCTCGAAATACATTGGGAAAGATCTCAGTTTGCTGGAATACTGATTAAGGACATGAGAATATGCAGCGTGTCTGGTTGCTGACACAGGGGAAGCAGGCACAATAGCTTTACGGAATGGAGAAAATATACTTCAAATCTGGTAACTGGAACTTCTTTTGCTCTGCTTGCAGGTGTCCATGGATGCAATGCGCAGAGGACTCAACAGTAGATACGTGGAAAGTATTTCTTTCCGTGATTTTGAAATTACTGCATCCAGAAGATCTTCATTTCACTAATTTTGAAATTACTACAAGAAACAGGAGAGAATACGGATGTTAAGTCCTGAAGATCAATGTGGGCGTTAACAATGCTACAGTTCACGGGTGCAACGATAAATATAATCCGTGTAAGGAAACTCTTCTGGTTGAATGTCGGTGGAGGAATAAGTTTCCGCTGATGACAGGGAGTTCACAAAGGGCCTGGCTTGAGTAATAACTTCTCCTTTCAGTTGGAAAGTGAGTTTATTTGGCCAATTTGACCGACTGGTACGACGAATTGTATTGATAATAGGCGCCCACTGACCACCTGGCGTGGAGTGTAAACTTCTATGAATATACACTGTGAAGAAAACGTGTTCTCATGAAATTTAGTTATTAACACCGGTTATGCCCTCTTTAAATGCATAATAAACTGGCGGCGATATAATTGTCCATGACGAGGACAGGCGTAGATGAAAACCGTAGTCGCGAGAAGGACCTGAAGTTTTTCAGACTCACAACGGCTAACAGGCCGCTATGTTAAAATGCATACGAGAAGATTGCAAAACATCTCCTTTTGTAGAAGCTCCCAAAGCTCGAAAAAGCCGCAATTCTAAAATGAGAAAGCCAATCAGCGTGTATGGGATGAGAAAGGAAGACGACCCAGATTCAGATTTGCAACGGCCGAATAATTCTGTACCGGAACAATATAAATACGCTTCCCATTGATGCAGTAATAAGGAAACGAGAATTAATTCTTACATGTTCTAATTATCCTATTTATACCACAGCTGACATGTAAGTCAGCGGCGTACAGATACATGCCCTGATAAGCGCAAAAATAGTACGCTATTCGCGGTAACGTTCTTCCAGTCACCGGACATGTAGAATGTAACATGGACATTTGACTCCAGATCCTGCCGACGGAACAATGTGGGGAGGGCCGACCGACTTTGTTTTATTTTTTTTTTTTTTTTATTACACGCAATGGCATAAGCTCACTTGGCCATTTTGGCCAGGTAACCTAATACTGTTTGCGTAGCTGGATGTTTCATTGTTAATCAGTGAGAAGTATCAGTGATAGAAACGCGACAATCGTAAATATTTACAGTTTTCTCAGTAAAGTATATCATAATGTAACACTACTCGTAAATACGTTTTTGTTATAGCAACACACCTATAGCAGAATTTGATCTTAAGGTTTCTAGTACAGAAATATAACGTCCAACATGTCACCTCCTCTTGGGGTCAATGTGTAATGGCTTCGATGCAGTTTAATAAAAGATCATCTTTCTTAAACAACTACTATCCATTGGTCCGCAAATGCTATTTTGTTGTGACGTATATTGACAGACGATGAGTATTTTGGTGCTTAAGGGTGGACTTAATAAACAGCTTTAACTATATATATATATATATATATATATATATATATATATATATATATATATATATATATATATATATATATATATATATATATATATATATATATATATATATATATATATATATATATATATATATATATATATATATATATATATATATATATATATACACCTGTGCAAAAGTTAAGCACCAGCAAAAACAATAGAACGTAGAAACATGATGGTACAACTAGGCTGCCATACTTTTTGTCCCCGCGTTAGCTGACATAATTCCAAGTACGAAATGCACATGCATGCATGACTTCACGCCGCTTGATGTCCGTGCGTGGCGGGAAACAGCACACGTGTTCAGTTATGTAAAAGTCCAGTTTGAGGTGTAGAACATTACATACAGATTTAGGCGACAAGATTAGGAATTTTGTGTTCATGACCATGGTTTATTTGTACAGAGAGAATTAGCTCTTGATTGTGAACCGCTATGGCAAGACGAAGGTTAAGTGATCGCGTGAAATGGCAAATCATAGGCATGCATACCACTGGTATGTCATGCAGAAAGATTGGCAGACAGCTGAACATTAACCATACTGTAATCAGTCGTTTGATTGCAAAACATGGGCAAACTAACGAGGTGAAGGACAGGCCTAGATCTGGAAGACCGAAGAAGACTACTGCCCGTGATGATCGAGCCCTAGTACGCCTTGTTAGGGGATCTCCATTCACCAACAGCAGAGTGCTCAGCCAGCAATGGGAAACGCGCAATAGAGTGTCAATGTCTACCGTCAAAAGGAGACTGTATGCTGCTGGCATGAAAGCTAGGAGACCTGTCAGACGTCCTCTCCTCACTGCACACCACAAAGAGGAGCGTCTGAGGTGGTGCAACGAAAGAAGACACTGGAACATGAGATCCTGGAGACGGGTACAATGGTCCGATGAAAGTCGGTTCCTGCTTCATGCCACAGATGGTCGAACTCGTGTATGGAGGTCCAGACGCACGGCGTACGACCAACGTAACATCATGGAAGAAGTTCCATTTGGTGGAGGTTCCGTTATGATATGGGGGTGCATCTCATTTGATTGTAAGCTGGATCTGTTGACTGTACCTGGAACACTAAATGGACAAAGATATCAAGATTCCATACTGGATAGAGTTGTGGTCCCTCATTTTGTAAATCATGCACCTGGAACCTACTCTATATTCATGGATGACAACGCCCGACCACATCGTGCTAGAGCTGTGCATGAATACCTCCGCCAGAATGCCATCGAAACCCTACCATGGCCAGCAAGGAGCCCTGACATGAACCCTATTGAGCATATCTGGGACATTCTGGGAAACATGGTGAGAAGGAGGGATCCTCCTGTGCAGAACCTACAGGAATTAACAGACGCACTCCATCTTGAATGGCAACGAATACCACAATGGCGTATCAGTCGGTTGGTTACCAGCATGAGACGTCGTGTCCAGGCCGTCATCCAGGCACAAGGTGGATATACCCGGTATTAATAATGACAGTCTCAAACTCGTGCACAGATGTTAAACTTCGTTTTCAGACACCATTAATGACAATCTAGCCACGTGTGTCAACTGTAGGGCAATAGTTGTCAGTTGTGTCAACGTAACCATATTCAGGCCTCGTTTTCAAGTTCAAACAAAATCATACAGTGTTTCCCCACCATCATAATCAGCATTCCTCTAGTTGCATTATTACCTCTTGCACTAAGATGGATGGGTACATAAATGTTTATGCTATTGCTTTCTTCATAGCACATGAATATACCCTCGCATGTGCGTAAAAATAGGGTGGTGCTTAACTTTTGCACAGGTGTATATATATATATATATTGGTTACCAGTATATAGGACAATGGGCTGTGTACGCATTTGTAGATAATGGGATTTATAAGTTTTCATATCAAAGGAGAGAAATAGGCACACTATAAATGTGCGTTTCAAACTCGACTGTTGACTATTAAAATTGCATTTAAGATAGATATAAAAACTGAACACTGAAAGGAATGATATTTGTAACTGCGAAACGCTGGTTTATTTGAGAAAATGTCCACGCTCAGAGATGGCCATTATCTCACGGAATCGAGACCAACAGAAAGGCAAACAAATTTGAAAGTGGTTTAGCTTATTGAGGTGAATCGGTAGTCGTCATTGATCATAAATTATTAGTTGGCATGATTCACTGTCACGTGAGCACGTGAGATTTGCTGACAGTCACAAGAAACAAGTTGTAATAACTAAATATAACCAAATGATGCGTGTGATCATTAGTCATTCGTCACGTGTTGGTGAAGTGTTTGAACAAGAATTGTTGACAATCGCGGGTAATATGTCTAAAAATAATAGATGACTGAATGATGGAATCGATGGAAATAGTAAATGACAGAATGACTGACCATTGAATGGATAAGTGAACAAGTTGTAATGTCCCAAAATAATACATGACTGAATGGTGGAATCGATGAAAATAGTAAATGACTGATCAATGAAGGGGTGGAAATGGCGAGGGCGACGTAGTACGGAAGTCGTATAAAGCGAGATCCAAGACAGAAAGGGGAGCTCATTTTTCTCTGCTTTTGACGCATATCAACTTTGACTCAAATTATTTTAGAGATCCGGTTTTCTGTTCCGGGCAGCTATTGAATGGTTAATAATTCTCATAAGGAGAATTTGTCAAGATGTCACCTTTAAAGGTGAATATTCACAGCAAAATTACTGAAAATAAAATTGTTTAAATTATACACTTTTGGAGGCTTAAACTCTGAGCCTATTTGTAATGAAACGAAATAAATCTTAACATCTGATGATTCCATTCCATATAAATTAATATAATTTTTTAAGCTGCGAAATTGAAAAAAATGGCAATGGCCTCTATTTCAATTTCGCATCTTTAAAATTAGTTATTAATTTATATGGAATGGAATCATCATATGTTAAGATTTATTTCGTTTCATTACAAATATGTACATAATTTAACCTTATAAAAGTATGCAATTTTAACCATTTTATTTTCATTCTGGTGTGAATATGCACCTTTAAGCATACCGGTAAGAATATTGAACAATCCTACATCGTCAATATATAGAATCTAAAATCGTACTGTTTATATCAACTTATTAGAGTCATTAACCAGTATCAGAGATTCGAGGTTTTGATTGAATAGAATCTAGAGAACGGCCTACCACCTTTCCCTTACCTGGAAAAGTATGAACACAGTCAGATCGACAGTCAATTAGAATACACCCACCACGCCCATAGGATCGAAAATTTACGATATGAAATGGAATTCAAGAGAAATCTGAAATGTTTGCGCTACAGTGTCACCACTGTAGTGCAAAACACGTCAGATTTCTCTTTTGAATTCGATTTCATATTGTAAATTTTCGAATGGTTGCTGAGTTTAAGAAAAGATATCAGTTATGATTTTGTGTCTGGTTCGACACGAAAGTTTCATTTATGTAGCTAAACATAGCCCCCCCCCCCCCAGCATCCTTGAATAAACCATTTTTATTAGTTTTAGGCCCCACTTATTCTCTGTGACATTCCCCATCACAAGAGCAAGGATGGCTTGAAGAAAGATCTACATGGACACATTTATAACGTCGGCTGATGCAATTAGTATGTCTTCATGAACCGTGGATGTATTTATTCTGTGCGAATTGGTGGCCATTTTGAATATTGGAGGCCATATTGGATGTATGGTATGAACAAATTGGGTCCCATCCAGAAGTGAATCAGCACGCATTGATGTATATCAAAAAGAAAACGAAAAGCAAAGATTCATGCTTTTATCTGGAAATGCAGGATCATTATGCTTTATCCCGCCACTAAGGGGTATCCAATCTGTCACGCAATCATCTGATGTCATAATCAGATACGTCATATGTTAACTGACTTCGCAATCAAAATGACGTATAGCTGCGTCACGAAAAACGAAAGGTCCGTCAACAGTGTACGAATTGTTTTGAGTGTTTGATGAATTTCAAATTTAATAAACATTCTGTTGAATATTTTTATAACAGGATTTAAAATATGATGTTTTTTAAGACTCATTTTTTATGTCGAAAAATAATAAATTAGTCTTAAAAGATATCACCATTAAACTCCTGGTATTATTAGCTCACCTGACCATATTGACCAAGTAAGCTTATGCCGTGGCAGTCGTCCGTCTGTCAACTTTGGATTGGAAACGCATCTCCTCTTAAACCGCTTGCCAAATTTTAACCAAATTTTCCTGGAAGGATCCTATGGAAGTCGGCTCTAGAACATGTATTCAAATTTTGATTTGTCAATTTTGTGTTCAAAAATCTTAGATTTTATAAATATTTGCCAAAACGCATGTCCTACTTAGCCTCTTGATGGATTTCAACCATATTTGACTAGAAGGATCCTATCGTGGTAGACTCCAGAACATCCATTCAGAATTTTGATTGGCCAATTTTGGGGCTGAATATCTTTGGGTTTATGAAAAATGTACCAGAAGTTGTCAAAACACATCTCTTTAACCGCTGGGTGGATTTCAATCAAATTTAGCTGGAAGGTTTTTGCGGGTGTAAGCTTCACCTGAACATATTCAGAATTTTGCTTGGTCAATTTTTTGGAGTGAAAATCTTAGATTTTTATGAAAAATGTACTGGAAATTGTCAAAGCGAGGATTAGCTGCTTGACATACTTCAAACGAATTTGTCTAGAAGGGTCCTGTCTTGGTAGACCCTAGAACATCTAATCAGCATTTTGCTTCGCCAATTTTTTGGGGGGAATCTTAGATTACACTAATTTTGCTTGGCCAATTTGTTTAGGGGTGAGGTGCCATCATGGACTTTCGAAAAAATTATCCATTATGCCTCTATTTAAAGGGAAATGGTTCGAATGCTAATGGTCCAGGTGAGCGTCACAGGACCTTGGGCTTCTTGTTATCAACACACTAACACGACTACCACAACTTCCTGGCTTGTTAAATATTTTGAAAATAATTTGGCTGTGAGCTGTTGCTGCCAGCAACAGCATCCAATCATATTAGTTTTAAAACATTCAACATAGTTTACTACCTGTATATTTAACCTTGAAATTTAACTGCTGGAAATTTGGGTTTCAAATTTTCAAATCGGTTCCCATGGGCGGAGCTTTGTTAGAAATGGGCGTGGCATAGCTAGACACGGATTCATCTATTGTCATGACAAGTGTCACTTATTTAACATGTTGTCGGTTGTATCTAACTTAATATTAAGATATCCTTTTCAAATCTTGTGCCAAATATTCCTGGTATAGTTGGTGGCCATGGATGGCGAATTTCAAGGGGGTCTACACAGAGAGCAACAAAACGTTCCAGAACGATTGTTGGTCCAATTCCTCACTCAATCATATGACGTCATAATCAACTATGCAACGTGTATGCTGATGTCATAATCTTGACGTCATGAATGACTAAGCCCGTCTTTAACGTTTAATAGTCCGACACGACACGTTGTACGAATTCTAAGTTTTTATCCATTTAAGAAACTTGCTGTTGAATATTTTGAAACTAATTTGACTGGGCGCTGTTGCTGCCATAGACAGCAACAGCACCAAGTCAAATTAGTTCCAAAATGTTCAACAGCTTACTTGTATAGTTTTCTGGACAATGATAGACACGGAGTTCAGAGATCGATCCCAACACGAGCGAGGTGTGGGGGGGGGGGGGGTGGGAGCTTAGCTAGATATTGGCGGGGCATAGCTAAAAATGGAAAGGTCCGTTGTGTGCCGCTGATTACAAATTTCTTATCTGTACATTTGTAAATTTTGTTGGAAGTGCTCAAAATTGACACTAAAGGGTATCCCTGGATTTTTGAAAGGCAAATTTGGAAATTTAATATTCAATGTCAAAAGAGCTTAACCACATACTGCTAGTGAACTTTGGATTGCCAATGTGTTTTTCTTACACACGCACTCACACGCGCATATATATATATATATATATATATATATATATATATATATATATATATATATATATATATATATATATATATATATATATATATATATATATATATATATATATATATATATATATATATATATATATATATATATAATAGTAATCACGAAATATCCATTGAAGGGACATTTCTCAGTTCCCGACATTTCGCCATTCTGAACTTAAAAACATGCACACTAAATCATTGTTATTGTTTTATTTTTTAAAGTGGAATCAGAATAATTGAGGCACACTTATCTTTTGCTATAAGGCACTATGTAGTGCTGGTCCCGTGTGTTAACAAAATACAAATAATTAAAGGGGCAATCGCCATCTTTAAACATGACGTTTTTTCCATCAAACAATTACTGTCACAAAAATTGCCATTTTTAGAATTATTGGTAAATTAGTATCCAGCATTTTCACTGTTCTTTGTTGAAAAACATTCTCAAGCAAGATGTATACTAAATATCAGCATTCACTGTTCATCACATGACATATGTAGGTCCCAGGTTTGACCTGTTGGAAATATATATGCACCATATTGTCGATGAGCCTTCTCTTAAGCAATTAAGATCAGTGTTCAGCCAATTATCAGAAAAATTCTCAGTGTCCAAAGCTAAGCTATATTTTGCCGGCTTCACTCATCATGAGAATGGTATAGTGCAGCTGCAAAAATTGTCTACAACCCCTGATACACTTTCCCGGGCAAGGGCGGTATGCTGATATTACGAGGTGCCTAGGTCTCAATCACAAGAACAGTGGCTACAAAATCATTGTCATTTCTGGCCAAATTCATATATGCTGGGAAAAAGTCGCTTTGGCTTGTCATCTTTTGCCGACACCGCAGTCTGCAATAAAGCTCTCACTTTATGGTGTCGGTATGTGTTATCTGTAGGTGGGAGGGAACGGCGGTGGGAACCAATGGCTGTCTACTGAGTGACCATAAACGTTTGATTGAAACAGATTTGCAGAAGAAGAATCAATCGCCTGGTTGCTTTCCATACAATACGACATCTAACATTTCGTTTTTAATGTCCAGACATAGGGAGACCAATTTGTCTTTCAGAAATTATCTGCTTTGGACAAAACTGTCCTTTCTCTTTACCGTAAAGTAAAACTTGTAGCATCACATTCACTCACTCATGCACTAGAGGACGTATTATGGTTTGACTCTGTCCCAACGTTCTGGACACACCGTGAATGGATCTTTCAAGTTTTTGCTAAGCCCCGCCCATTTCTATCAAAGCTCCACCCACACCACGTCCATGTTGGGATCGATCGATCTCTGAACTCCCTGACTATCAATTTCCAGAAAGCTATACAGATAAGATGTTGAATATTTTGAAATTAATCTGACTGCCTATGGAAGCAACATCAACCAGTCAAGTTAGTTTCAAAATTTTCAACAGCATGTTTATTAAATAGCAGACATACAATTCATACGTGTTGGAATATTAAGCGTTAAAGACGGGCGATATGGAGTCATTCATAATGTCATGATCATGACGTCAGCATACACGTCATTTAGTTCATTATGACATCATATGACGTCAGCTCATAGATGGATACTCTGGAAAGGTGAATTGGGATGTAATGTTCATTCATCTCTATGTATGTATGATTACTCTATTCTGCGGCTAGAGTAGTAGAAACATCCTACATCTGCAATTAGTCCTTCTTCGCTTTTGATCTCTCTGTCTTGTCCTCGGCCGAAATCCCTAGCTTCCTCAGGTTCCATTCTTGATTTGAGTGTAACGAAACATACTTTCTTGGCCACCTCGTAGCACGCTTAACCAGTTTATGCAATGACCTTCCTCTCATAGATTTATATTTGCTGGCTCCGAGTAGGGCGAATTCCAATTCTCTCTGGGCAAATGTGTCTTCTGGCATCCCTAGCACATGGCTAAACATGGACCCATCTTTGCTGGGCGACTTTTACGGACAACGGCGGTGTATTACACATGGTAAAATACATCATTGGAAATTATGCTGTCTGGCCATCGGTGTCCAGTGATTGCCCGTAGGTGTTTGCGTGGCAGGCATCGAGTCTGTCTAGAGCTGCCTAGTCTTCTCGTCATCGGATTCTTTGATCTACGAATCCATAGCTTCCAGAAGGACTGGAAAGCTATGTTCTCCATGATGCAGCATGCAGCAATGTCAGCAGTACTGCAAAGCTGTGAGCCCAAGATTGTACTTTTCCTCCATGGTTCGCCGCCATGGAGTGGATCGTCATTCTCTTTAGTTTCATGCTTTGTAGATAGTTATATGTGGGTGAACACTGAATACTGTTTTGGATTTGGATTTGCATTTTTCTGAATATTTTGAAACTAATTTGACTGGGGTTGTTGCTGAATATTCAATTGAGAAATCAGGATTCAGTTTCAAATAGATTCCACCATGTGCAAGATGTGAGGGGTGGGTGGGGGTGGGGTGGGGGAGGGTGGCTTAGCTATGAAAGCATCCTTCTTTTACTGTTGCTTATCAATATTTTATTTCCAGGATGAGGATGGAAATAAGATGCTTCTCTACTTCGACATTGTAAACAATAAAAAGCAGCCATACTTTACATGGGATGAGATAATATGCCTGGAAAGTTTATCTGTATAGTGGATGCGTTCTTTCACAAATTCCAAAATGAATTGATAGGAATTCTCACAAATGACTGGAGAGGAGATTCTACTGTTGAATAAACTCGAGTATCAGAGGGATCCGATAGGTCACTCAGGTAGCTGACCGTCTGGCTAGGCTTGCGCGCTTACATGATTTAATCGTAAATCGCGATTATTATTTAAATTGTGAAATTATATGATTAAAAATTTAATAATCGAATAATCGTGCATAATTTTTATTGCAAAACATATTTTTTAGTTACTATGAAGCAAGCGGTCTTGAAAATCGGCACTTTAGTCAGCGAATGTATGTCACGAGACTATTTTTGAAAATGTGTCACTGGAATGACTGGATCAAGCATCGAGCCAAGCATTCCAGTGATAAATATTTTAAAAAGGATTGTCTGGCCCTGCAAATGGAAATTTCTACACACCCATTGTAGTGTTCATCATTGTTATGCATTTTGTTGTTATGTTTGAGTAATTTATTTCCAGGCTAATTAATCGACTACTCACGATTATTCATAAATAACCGATAGTGATCAATCTACAAGCAATTTAAGTAAGCTTCATGCATTCATGTGTTATAACCAAAATGTGTGTTCTATACTCTGTGACCCTGTGACTTAGATATTTGACCCCGAAGCTCAAATTCCTTCTAGGACAACCAAATTATGAATACATTAGGCAAAGTTGGTGATTCTACCTTCTTGTATTCCAGAGCTATGACAAAAATATACATGTATTTCAGTATGTAATTAATCCTTTCATCGATGAATTCCACATATATCTCAATTTCAAGACAATAACATAACAAGAGCCATCAGAAGACGACATATCACACCCACCCCACCCACCCACCCCATCTGGATCCACACATTTCAGATAAACATACATCAAGGGTGGACATACATGTAACATTAATTGTAAAGGACAATATTTTAGAAAAACTAACCAATGAAAAATGAAATCCTGACACTGCATCTCGCCTTAAATAAAGATAAATTTCTAAGTGCAGGTTCAATTCCGTTCAACTATTATGTCCGGACAAGAGAATTTTGATGAATTCTATGTTTTTCAAATGGAGATAACTAAGGATAATACAGATGAATTTCTTCAAAATGGAATCATAGCACTGCTTCTTCAAGTAATATATTCAGTGACAAAGGAATTGAGCGCATAGGTTCAAAACTCGTCAAGATCTGACACTAACAAGACAATTTTGAGGAATTTTTAAGTATTTCAGGGGAAATAACGACCACAGAGCCCCCTAGGGTTGGTCTGTCGTTTTATTAACCACTCCACGCATCTGAATGGAGTAGACCCCCTTAATGTCAATCAAACAGAGACTTCTGAAATCCTAGCTTAACTGTAGAACTTGTGTTGACATTTTGAAATGATTGCCCGAGATGTACGGACCGACAGACTGACATACATACATTATAAACAGATGCATGGGTGTACAGGCATACGCATAGTACATCTTCAAGTGGTAATGAGAACCATTCACAAGTTTCAAAAGAATCACAGCTAAATTGTAGGAGTTGTGTTGACAAGAAATGATTGATACTGCAGTTTATGTATCAGCTTAACGGTATTTACAGGGGGATAACTGTAATGAATAATTTTCTGACCGCGAAAAAAGCACATGCACATCGTCAGATGGTAATGACTGGATTTACACGTTTCAAAAGAATTGTAACTAAACTGTAGGAGTTGCGTTGACAAGGATGGACCGACAGACGCACATACATTTGGGACAGACTGATGGACGTACAAGTATACGGATAGCACATGCACATCTTCATGTCGTAATGATAACACTTACCAAGTTTCAAAAGCTAAACTGTAGGAGTTGCATTGACAAGAAATGATTGACAATGCAGTTTATGTATCAGCTTTAAGATATTTAAAGGGTGATATCGCCGTAATGAAATTTTTTGGGGGGCCGCAAAGAAACACATGCACATATGCACATCATACTAATAATGTGGAGGACAAAATTTTGAGTTAATCCATTGAGACCGCTAGGAGTTGCGTTACCAAGAAATGATTGTCAGAAATGGACAGACAGACATACATATATTTTGGACAGATGTATGGACCTACAGGTATACTGATAGCACATGCACATCTTCATGCGGTAATGATAATACGTACCAAGTTTCAAAAGCATCGCAGCTAAACTGAAACAAGAGGCCCAAGCGACCTGTATCGCTCACCTGCATCATAGGCATTTCAACCAGAAAGGCCATCAACAATAAGTAGAACCCTACAGAGTTGAGCAGAATTATAACAAGAAAACAGAAGCCATGTTTCTTTATGTACGAACTACTTTTGAACAAAACTTAACGGCACTTAGTCCCTTATCATATCTCCCAAATTTCGGCCTAATCCGTTCAGCGATTCTGGATATGAAGTTGTTTCATGAAAACCTAGTCATCCAAGATGACCGCTAAAGCATTAGGCAATCAAGTTCCATTGAACAAACTGGATTCAGCTGTTTCCGTAAATAACCTGTCATGAGTTTTGAATGCGGATTCGGAAAAGATTTTTAAAGGCATTTAAAAAATCCAGGATGACCGCCAGGAAAATTACAGACCAGCCTCATTTGAACAAGCATGTATCTCTATGCCCTAAGTATGTTTTCTGCCAAATACACTTAACATTTTCTATTGCTTTAGTACATGGGAGTTTCTAGTTGGAAAATGATCCATGATGGCCGCTAAAACATTTATCCTACAGTTTCGAAAATGGCAAATCTGAAATCAGAATGCCCAAACACATATATAAAAACCAATTTCGGCTTCAAGATTAGTCAAAATAAAAAAATTCAATATGGCCACCAAACATGCTACAGTTTCATTGGGCCACGGCAGCCATATTTTTTGATGGATCACCTTCCCTTGAAAAATTTTAATGGCCCTTAGGCCCTAATCAAATCTCCCAAATTTCAGCCTGATCTTTCCAGCGGTTCTGGAGAAGTCGTTTTCGAAAAAAATAGGTCATCTAAGATGGCCAGCGAACTATTTGGCCAATCAAGTTCTCTTTAACAAACTTGTTTCAGCTGTTGCCCTAGATCATATTTAATGAGTTTTCTAAAAATCGGCCAACATCCAAGATAGCCACCGCCCAAATTGTCCGACCCACTTCATTTGAACAAACTTGAATATCTATGCCGTAAGGATTGTTCCTGCCAAATATAATTGAAATCGGCCAAGTGGTTCTTGAGAAGAAGTCGTTTAAAGAATTCCCCATTGCTTTACTATGGGCCCATTGCTTTACTATCGAGCCTACAGCTGGAAAACAAACTAAGATGGTAGCCAAACCATTTATCCGACAGTCTCGAAAGTGGCATATTTGAACTCACCACCCTGGTAAGCATATATAGAGCAATTTTCGCCATTAAAATACATCAAATACAAAAAAGACCGATATGACCAACAAATGCTAAATTTTGATTGGTTGATGCCGGCGATGTTTTTTAACGTACGAAATTCCTTTGAACAAATTTGAATGGCTCTTGATCCCTAAACATATTTAATAGATTTCAGCTCTATCCCTTCCGCGGTTCGGGAGAATTCATTTTCGGGAAAACTACGTCATCCAAGATGGCCGCCAAGCAAATAGGCCAATAAGGTTGGCTTGAACAAAGTTGGGTCTAACGTTGCCATAGATGATGCGTTATGAGTATTGAATCAATTCCTCTTGCGGCTTCATAGAAGATTTTTTAGTGTTTCTAAAAATCAGCCATTTTGGCCGGCGGCCATCTTGGATTTTGACCGAACGGCTTTGTTTGAACAAACTTAGATCTCTATGCCCTATGAATGCTTCCTCCAAAATATAATTGAAATTGGCCCAGTGGTCCTTGAGAATAAGTCGTTTACAGAATTCCCCATTGCTTTACTATGGGCGCATTGCTTTACTATGGGAGCCTATGGCGGGAAAACAAACCAAGATGGCAGCCAAACCGTTTAACCGACAGTCTCGAAAGTGGCATATTTGAACTTGCCACACTGATAAGCACATATAAAGCAATTTTTGCCATCAAAATACATCAAATACAAAAAAGCCAATATGACCAACAAACGCTAAATTTTGATTGGTTGATGGCGGCCATGTTTTTTAACATACAAACTTCGCTTGAACAAACTTGAATGGACCTTGGTCTCTAAGCATATTTACCAAATTTCAGGTCTATCCCTTCAGTGGTTCGGGAGTTGTTTTCGCGCGAAAACCAGGTCATCCAAGATGGCCACCAGGCAAATCGACCAATCAGGTTGCCTTGAACAAACTTGGGTCTACCGTTGCAATAGATGATGTGTTATGAGTTTTGAATCAATTCCTCCAGCAATTTCGGAGATTTTTTAGTGTTTCTGAAAATCAGCCATTTTGGCCGGCGGCCATCTTGAATTTTGGCCGATCGGCTTCGTTTGAACAAACTTTGATCTCTATGCCCTAGGGATGCTTCCTGCCAAATATAATTGAAATCGGCCCAGTGGTTCTTGAGAAGAATTGGTTTAAAGAAAAAAGTTGATGGATGACAGATGACGGACGACATACAGATGACAGACGGTTGCCATCGCATAAGCTCACTTGGCCATTCTGGCCAGGTGAGCTAACAAGATAACGAGCAAACCATTTATCCGACAGTTTCGAAAATTGCAAATTCGAGATCAGAATACCTAAAAACACATAAAAACAATTTCGGCCTCAAAATCTATCAAATAAAAAAATCCAATATGGCCACCAAACATGCTATATTTTGATTGGCCCACGGTGGCCATGTTTTTTGACAGATCAACTTCTCTTTAACAAATTTTAATGGCCTTTAGGCCCCAATCATATCTGCCAAATTTCGGCCCGATCCCTTCAGTGCTTCTGGAGAATAAGTCATTTTCACTACAACTAGGTCAACCAAGATGGCCGCCCAACCATTTGACCAATCAAGTTCCCTTGCCATAAATCAGATTTCATGAGGTTTGCATCAATCCCCCAAGCCGTTTCGGAGAAGATTTTTAGACGTTTCTTAAAATCGGCATAAATCCAAGATGGCCGCCGGACAAATGGGCCGATCGGGTTCATTTGAACAAACTTAGATCTCTATTCCCTATGAATGCTTCCTCCCAAATATAATTGAAATCGGCCCAGTGGTTCTTGAGAATAAGTCGTTTAAAGAATTCCCCATTGCTTTACTATGGGCCCATTGCTTTAATATTGGAGCCTTTGGCGGGAAAGCAAACCAAGATGGCAGCCAAAGCGTTTATCCAACAGTCTTGAAAGTGGCATATTTGAAATCACCACACTGATAAGCATACATAAAGCAATTTTCACCATCAAAATACATCAAATACAAAAAAGCCAATATGACCAACAAACGCTGAATTTTGATTGGTTGATGGCGGCCATGTTTTTTAACGTACGAACTTCCCTTGAACAAACTTGAATGGACCTTGGTGCCTTAGCATATTTACCAAATTTCCGACCTATCCCTTTAGCGGTTCGCGAAAACTAGGTCATCCACGATGGCCGCCAGGCAAATAAGCCAATCAGGTTGCCTTGAACAAACTTGGGTCTACCGTTGCAATAGATGATGTGTTATGAGTTTTGAATCAATTCCTCCAGTGGTTTCGGAGAAGATTTTTTAAAGTTTTTCTAAAAATATAATTAAAATCGGCCCAGTGGGTCTTGAGAAGTCGTCATTTTAAAGGAAATGTTGACGGACGGACGGACACACGACGGACAGTCGCCACGACATAAGCTCACTTGGCCTTTCAGGCCAGGTGAGCTAAAAAGCACATGCACATCATACTGATAATGTGGACAAAATTTGAAGTTAATCCATTGATACCTCTAGGAGTTGAGTTGACAAGACGGGGACAGATGGACATGCTGATCGTTATATATATACCCCCGCCCCAAACCACCCCCACCACCCTTCCAGAGCGGGGGAGGGGGGGGGGGGAGCGTGGAGATACAAATTTAGATTTTGGAATATGTAAGCAGTAGAAGTTATTTGCGATTATTCATTTATTCAATTTTTAATCATGTAAATTAACTATTTAAAACAGTCGCCATTTTCGATTTAATCACGTAGTCGTGCAAGGCTAGTAAAGGTTAATGACCCTGTGACCTAGAGATTTCACATTCGGCCTGAAACCCAAAGTACTTTTAACCAGCAACAATATACATAGATGGACATGGCAAATTTCATTATGCTACTATCTTGTACTCCAGTCATTGCCAAAAATCTGTACGCGGTAGTGCATTTAGTCACCTTATTATCTAGATCTTCACTTTTTGATGTGAAACAAATTACTTCTCGCAAGCCACAATATGACTGAATGTGCCAAATTTGGTGATTCAGCCATCCTATGCTCAGAAAATATAGACAGTTAACCAGACAGACGGGCCGAGATCACAATGGATGAAGCCTGTTTATCGATCATACAATGTCATAATCAACTATACGTCACATGTAGGTCTGTAGGCTGACATCATGAATGACTCTAGCCCGTCATAAACATTTAATAGTCTGTCAAGTTGTACGAATTGTATGTATACTATTTAATAAACATTTTATTGAATATTTTGAAACTAAATTATAGTCAGCCCAGTCAAAATTGCTTGAAACTAATTTGACTGGGCGCTGTTGCTGCCATAGGCAGTAAAATTAGTTTCAAAATATTCAACAGTTTACCTGTATAGATTTCTGGAAATTGAGATGCAGAGTGCCGGAATCGATTGATCCCAAAACTTGCAGTGTCAGTGGAGTGCATAGCTAGAGATGGGCGGGCCTAGTTAAAACTGGATTGATCTATATTCACAATGGACTTTTCCAGTTTTAGCTATGCCCCGCCCATCTCTAGCTATGCTCCAACCACACATCGCTCGTGCTGGGATCGAAATTTTCAAAAAAATACACAGAAAGCTGTTGAAAATTTTGAAACTAATTTGACTGGGTGCTGTTGCTGCAACAGCGCCCAGTCAAATTAGTTTCAAAATGTTTATTAAATAGCAAAGAATTACGAAGACATACAATGTGTCGGACCATTTAAGATTTGATGACGGTCTATATGGAACCCTTTGTGACGTAATGATTATGACGTCATCATACACGCGCTGAGCTGATTATGACATCAAACGAGGTCTGATGATGGATGGATACTCTGGAAAGGTGAATTCCCTTTGGTTCTTTGAGTAATGAAAGAAATTACTATAGGACTTTTGTACCGGAAAGTGCAGTGCCCTAATTAATCATGTACATGTACAAATATATAAATCTTAATAATTCCCTAAATCGTGATAATATTTATCCCAATGTCTGTATGTCCATCTATTAATAGCAGCTGGAGATAAGAGCCATCACACATTTCCTTCCACATAAATGTTTGAGAATGAGGTCAACCATGGGATGGATGAGGTCAATCAAACTGAATGGCTGAATCCAGGTTTAGCTATGTCCCGCCAATCTCTAGCTAAAATCCACCCACGCTTTTCCCGTGTTGGCATAAATTGATCCCTAGATCATCTGAATCTCAATTTTCAGAAAACTACACAGGTAAGCTGTTGAATATTTTAGTCAAATTAGTTTCAAAATATTCAACAGAATGTTTGTTAGATAGTAAAGACATACGTACATTCAGTAAGCATTTGTGACGCCCGTAATCATATCATTCATGACATAATTTATTATGATGTCAGCCTACACATGACGCAGTTAATTATGATGTTATATGATTGACTTGAGAAATTGGATTTCTCTATTGAGGTGATCTTTTCATAGTCAGGAATACACATTTCCATCATTAGAACTCATTACTCAATGACGTCCAGTGCTGCCCACAACATCTGATTTTTGGGGTTCCCAAGGACCCCACACTCTCAGATTTGGGGGTCCCACTGTAAAATCTGAGGGTCCCATGGGGTCCTCATCTGAAACATGGGGGTCCCATGTTTTTTTCTTAAAATAAACACAACACATTGATCTAATTATAAAGCACTTTATTAAACATGTTGAAAGCACTAGGTATGACATTGTGTAAATAATGTTAATGTGTATATAGAGAATATTAACTATGCATAGTTTATTAACCTTCAGCACTTACCACTTTTGGCCACTATTGTAGGTCACCAAAATACCTATTTTTGAAAGTTTAACACTGGAATGACTGGCTCTAAACAGTGCCAGTAATTCCAGTAGTAAATTTTCAAAAATATGTATACTGTGATCTACAATCGTGGCTAAAATTGATATATTGAAATAGCCATTGTATATTTAACTAATGACATTTGAACTGCATATCAATAAACAATAACTTAAAGCACTGTACTTGTTTGTTGTCTGATAAACCAACCAACCTACATTGACAACCTTGTATGATTAACTTTTCCAAAGTTACTATATTAGTAATTAGCTAAGACCACTGCATCAGTTTTTCTATAAAACCATAACTTGACTTTGGACGAATTGAAAAATTACGAGTAACTGTGGCGAGTTTGCTCAAGGACGACTTAACCTACTTCGATATAATGCGCGCGTATTTTTTTATAATGTAACTGGAATGACTAAATATAGTGGAATACATAGGCTAAGATCAGACAAAACAATAATTTATCAAAAATAATCTGTATAAATCAGATTAAAATGCGTAATTAGTGAAAATATATTAGCCAACAACCTGAAATGTCTAATTCATAGGGAGTAACTATGTAACGCGATTGCTGATTGGTTGAAGCATAGATAATGCATTAGCGTGTATCCAATAAGGACGCTTGTATCAGGGAGCTTTGAGCTATATGCTGTTTGGAAAAATGACGATATCGTTGAACATCGTTGATGGGATGAGCTTTTGAGTTGAGAAATTGGGAACACCTAACGATCGAGTATTGCTAAACATTATAAACACTAATCCATCAGTCAATCAATCAGCCGCTATTGCTAAATAAAAGACGGCTTATAGCGCTTATTGATACTGTTATTCAAACAGCAATACACAGACACCGCCGCTAATCCGTCAAATGACCATTCAAATGTAAAAGATATCACAATACCGTCCATATATTCCTTCATCTATTTAGATACTTAGATAAGTAAATGGAAAAACATATTTTGGCTGTAGTCGTTGCTGCTTTAGGCAAGTAGGCATGCGCAAATTAATTTCAAAATATTCAGCATATTAGTTATAACAACTTTGTGATCTGTTCAATGTTCTGAGCTGCGAAAGGGTTAAGACGCCCAGACATGTTTGTATACGCTTGATCAGTTGTATTGGATTTCTCAAGCATGAGTTCCTCTAGAGGGAGATTCCGCTGTTATCCAATCAAATACTGACACGTCACACTGACGTTTAGCACAACAGACAGAAACATGGCGGGTATTTTTTGCAATTTGTAGGCCAAACAAGGCGACTAACATCTGGCTTGTAAACTCATTATTTATCAAAATTAGATCAAATAGAATACTAAGGATGATTTGGGGATTGTGTTTACAATTAAATGTGGTGGTTGAATATGGGCATTAACAACTTTGAGTTGTGCAAGAAAATATACAACAAATCATAGTCTTAAACAACACAGTAAGTTCGTTTTTATCGAACACACAATGCATTAGGTATATTTCTTAAAGTAAAAACATGCACAAATAAATATACACACACAAAATATAATCGATAATTAAGCACACGAAAGTTACCAGTTTCTGTTACACTTTTTCACTGCGTCTCTCGTGCTTCCTCGGGGACACAGAGCGTTAATTTTTATGCGCCCCTCTGCCATTTTTTATGCGTATATACGCGCAAAAGGACGCATAAGGGCAACTCAGATGACGTCAGCTGTAAAGGTTATCCACAGCAATTTAAGGCGTTATGAACAGGTGCGAGACTGAACATAAATTTGTACCCTTGCTTTCGCATCACTTGATTGAAGGTTATATGGATAGGTATACACCATAAATAGATTTGGCTATATGTGGTTACAAAAAATGTATCAATACAAAAATATGATAAAGGTCTAGCAGTGCTGGCGAATAATATAACCTGCCATTCGAAGAAATAATAATATAATAAATAAATAATGTCCTATTAGTACCACGAGTAATGTATACATAGTTAGCACTAAAACCAAATACAGGTTCACACAAATCTATATTAACCCTTTTAACCGCTGGACCGGCATAAAAAGGCATTTGAGAAATATCCATTTGCAAACAAAAAGAATACTATTTTTGAAAATTTACTACTGAAATGACTGGCTCGATAACCGCGCCAGTCATTCCAGTTGTAAATTTCTTTTAAATAAGTGTCTTTTCATCTGCAAATGGCTATTTTCTTTGAGAAAATTTAAATGTTCTTGAACAAATTTGAGGGTTAAAGGTTTGACAGACATTGATATCACATTGTGAAAACTAGAGCAAGCATAAACTGCCTCGCCCTCCCACTTTTTGTCAGATTGTCAAATGTTTTTCAGATTTTCCAGATTATTTGGATCATTGCGGAGCCATACTAGACAATCCACCAACCCTATCGTGTGTAAAAATTTGAGATAAATCGGCCCGGTAATTCCAGTGATACATATTAAAAAATGGTCTTCTCTTGGCCTGCAAATGGATATACATTCGCTGAGCTAAATGTAAACTTCGTGAATGATCTCATTAAATAAGTAATTAAAAGATTAGCATCCAAAGACCCGCCCCAACACCGCCGCCACGTCCCACCCCACTCCTAATGCACACATTGTAAACATCGTCAATTATATGCGTAAATCACATAATAAATGTGTTTGAACTCCACCAAACAATTTCAGAGAAGATAGCTGGAAGGACAGACGGATGGACGAGATTGCAATATTTTTATCATCTTTTCATAGCATATCATTCACGAAGTTTACATTTAGCCAGTCATACAACAATTTAACGATTTCTGAATAATCAAAAACAACATGGCATTGCATACATACACTAACAATTGAGGAATTCAATCTGTCACTCAAGTATCTGATGTCATAATCAAATAACTTGATTCCAATACAGGTAAAATGGTTATCTAGAAATAGGCTGGAAATGATCTGAAATGTATCCCACCATTTAAGCTTTTGATGAAATGAACCTTAAGCAGAAACCTGGTCCATAACTTCACCACATTTTGGGAACGATTTAGGAAACAAACTAGATATCAGAATTATGTAGTACGTGTAGCACTAAGCTGTATTCAACATTTGGTTCTAATCTGTTTAATTCACTTTCATAAATGATATTGCCTTGTTAGTTTATGTTCAGAAGTGATATTTCCTGGTTAGCTCAGGTCATACGTGATATTGCGTGGTTAGCTCTGTTCATAAGTGATATTGCCTGGTTAGCTCAGGTCATAAGTGATATTGCCTGGTTAGCTCAGGTCATAAGTGATATTGCGTGGTTAGCTCAGGTCATAAATGATATTACCTGTTTAGCTCAGGTCATAAGTGATATTGCGTGGATAGCTCAGGTCATAAGTGATATTGCGAAGTTAGCTCAGGTCATAAGTGATATTGCCTGGTTAGCTCAGGTCATAAGTGATATTGCGTGGTTAGCTCAGGTCATAAGTGATATTGCCTGGTTAGCTCAGGTCATAAGTGATATTGCGTGGTTAGCTCTGTTCATAAGTGATATTGCCTGGTTAGCTCAGGTCATAAGTGATATTGCCTGGTTAGCTCAGCTCATAAGTGATATTGCGTGGTTAGCTCAGGTCATAAGTGATATTGCGTGTTAGCTCAGGTCATAAGTGATATTGCCTGGTGAGCTCAGGTCATAAGTGATATTGCCTGGATAGCTCAGGTCATAAGTGATATTGCCTGGTTAGCTCAGGTCATAAGTGATATTGCCTGGTTAGCTCAGGTCATAAGTGATATTGGCTGGTTAGCTCAGGTCATAAGTGATATTGCCTGGTTAGCTCAGGTCATAAGTGATATTGCCTGGTTAGCTCAGGTCATAAGTGATATTGCCTGGTTAGCTCCGGTCATAAGTAATATTGCATGGATAGCTCAGGTCATAAGTGATATTGCGTGGTTAGCTCAGGTCATACGTGATATTGCCTGGTGAGCTCAGGTCATAAGTGATGTTGCCTGGTTAACTCAGGTCATAAGTGATATTGCCTGGTTAGCTCAGGACATAAGTGATATTGCGTGGTTAGCTCAGGTCATAAGTGACATTGCGTGGTTAGCTCACGTCATAAGTGATATTGCCTGGTTATCTCAGGTCATAAGGGTTATTGCGTGGTTAGCTCTATTCATAAGTGATATCGCTTGGTTAGCTCAGGTCATAAGTGATATTGCGTGGTTACCTCAGGTCATAAGTGATATTGCGAAGTTAGCTCAGGTCATAAGTGATATTGCCTGGTGAGCTCAGGTCATAAGTGATATTGCCTGGATAGCTCAGGTCATAAGTGATATTGCCTGGTTAGCTCAGGTCATAAGTGATATTGCCTGGTTAGCTCAGGTCATAAGTGATATTGCCTGGTTAGCTCAGTTCATAAGTGATATTGCCTGGTTAGCTCAGGTCATAAGTGATATTGCCTGGTTAGCTCAGGTCATATGTGATATTGCCTGGTTAGCTCAGGTCATAAGTGATATTGCGTGGATAGCTCAGGTCATAAGTGATATTGCGTGGTTAGCTCAGGTCATACGTGATATTGCCTGGTGAGCTCAGGTCATAAGTGATGTTGCCTGGTTAACTCAGGTAATAAGTGATATTGCCTGGTTAGCTCAGGTCATAAGTGATATTGCGTGGTTAGCTCAGGTCATAAGTGACATTGTGTGGTTAGCTCACGTCATAAGTGATATTGCCTGGTTATCTCAGGTCATAAGGGTTATTGCGTGGTTAGCTCTGTTCATAAGTGATATTGCCAGGTTAGCTCAGGTCATAAGTGATATTGCGTGTTTAGCTCAGGTCATAAGTGATATTGCGAAGTTAGCTCAGGTCATAAGTGATATTGCCTGGTTAGCTCAGGTCATAAGTGATATTGCGAAGTTAGCTCAGGTCATAAGTGATATTGCCTGGTTAGCTCAGGTCATAAGTGATATTGCGTGGTTAGCTCTGTTCATAAGTGATATTGTCTGGTTAGTTTAGGTTCATAAGTGATATTTCCTGGTTAGCTCAGGTCATAAGGATTATTGCGTGGTTAGCTCTGTTCATAAGTGATATTGCCTGGTTAGCTCAGGTCCTAAGTGATATTGCGTGTTTAGCTCAGGTCATAAGTGATATTGCGAAGTTAGCTCAGGTCATAAGTGATATTGCCTGGTTAGCTCAGGTCATAAGTGATATTGCGAAGTTAGCTCAGGTCATAAGTGATATTGCCTGATTAGCTCAGGTCACAAGTGATATTGCGTGGTTAGCTCTGTTCATAAGTGATATTGCCCGGTTAGTTTAGGTTGATAAGTGATATTTCCTGGTTAGCTCAGGTCATAAGTGATATTGCCTGGTTAGCTCAGGTCTTAAGTGATATTGCCTGGTGCGCTCAGGTCATAAGTGATATTGCGTGGATAGCTCAGGTCATAAGTGATATTGCGTGGTTAGCTCAGGTCATATGTGATATTGCCTGGTGAGCTCAGGTCATAAGTGATGTTGCCTGGTTAGCTCACGTCATAAGTGATATTGCCTGGTTAGCTGGGGTCATAAGTGATATTGCGTGGTTAGCTCAGGTCATAAGTGACATTGCGTGGTTAGCTCAGGTCATAAGTGATATTGCCTGGTTAGCTCAGGTCATAAGGGTTATTGCGTGGATAGCTCTGTTCATAAGTGATATTGCGTGGATAGCTCAGTTCATAAGTGATATTGGGTGGTTAGCTCAGGTCATAAGTGATATTGCCTGGTGAGCTCAGGTCATAAGTGATGTTGCCTGGTTAGCTCACGTCATAAGTGATATTGCCTGGTTAGCTGGGGTCATAAGTGATATTGCGTGGTTAGCTCAGGTCATAAGTGACATTGCGTGGTTAGCTCAGGTCATAAGTGATATTGCCTGGTTAGCTCAGGTCATAAGCGTTATTGCGTGGTTAGCTCTGTTCATAAGTGATATTGCCTGGTTAGCTCAGGTTATAAGTGATATTGCGTGGTTAGCTCAGGTCATAAGTGATATTGCCTGGTTAGCTCAGGTCATAAGTGATATTGCCTGGTTAGCTCAGGTCATAAGTGATATTGCGTGGTTAGCTCTGTTCATAAGTGATATTGCCTGGTTAGTTTATGTTCATAAGTGATATTTCCTGGTTAGCTCAGGTCATAAGTGATATTGCCTGGTTAGCTCAGGTCATAAGTGATATTGCCTGGTGAGCTCAGGTTATAAGTGATATTGCGTGGTTAGCTCATGTCATAAGAGATAGTGCCTGGTGAGCTCAGGTCATAAGTGATGTTGCCTGGTTAGCTCAGGTCATATGTGATATTGCCTGGTTAGCTCAGGTCATAAATGATATTGCGTGGTTAGCTCAGGTCATAAGTGATATTGCGTGGTTAGCTCAGGTCATACGTGATATTGCCTGGTTAGCTCAGGTCATAAGTGATATTGCGTGGTTAGCTCAGGTCATAAGTGATATTGCGTGGTTAGCCCAGGTCATAAGTGATATTGCCTGGTTAGCTCAGGTCATAAGTGATATTGCCTAGTTAGCTCAGGTCATAAGTGATATTGCCTGGTTAGCTCAGGTCATAAGTGATATTGCCTGGTGAGCTCAGGTCATAAGTGATATGGCCTGGTTAGCTCAGGTCCTAAGTGATATTGCCTGGTTAGCTCAGATCATAAGTGATATTGCCTGCTTAGCTCAGGTCATAAGTGATATTGCCTGGTTAGCTCTGTTCATAAGTGATATTGCGTGGTTAGCTCAGGTCATAAGTGATATTGCCTGGTGAGCTCAGGTCATAAGTGATATTGCCTGGTGAGCTCAGGTCATAAGTGATATTGCCTGGTGAGCTCAGGTCATAAGTGATATTGCGTGGTTAGCTCTGTTCATAAGTGATATTGCCTGGTGAGCTCAGGTCATAAGTGATATTGCCTGGTTATCTCAGGTCATAAGTGATATTGCCTGGTTAGCTCAGGTCATAAGTGATATTGCGTGGTTAGCTCAGTTCATAAGTGATATTTCCTGGTTAGCTCAGGTCATAAGTGATATTGCGTGGTTAGCTCAGGTCATAAGTGATATTGCCTGGTTAGCTCAGGTCTTAAGTGATATTGCCTGGTGAGCTCAGGTCATAAGTGATATTGCTTGGTTAGCTCAGGTCCTAAGTGATATTGCCTGGTTAGCTCAGGTCATAAGTGATATTGCCTGGTTAGCTCAGGTCATAAGTGATATTGCCTGGTTAGCTCTGTTCATAAGTGATATTGCGTGGTTAGCTCAGGTCATAAGTGATATTGCCTGGTGAGCTCAGGTCATAAGTGATATTGCCTGGTGAGCTTAGGTCATAAGTGATATTGCCTGGTGAGCTCAGGTCATAAGTGATATTGCGTGGTTAGCTCTGTTCATAAGTGATATTGCCTGGTGAGCTCAAGTCATAAGTGATATTGCCTGGTGAGCTCAGGTCATAAGTGATATTGCCTGGTTAGCTCTGTTCATAAGTGATATTGCCTGGTGAGCTCAGGTCATAAGTGATATTGCCTGGTTATCTCAGGTCATAAGTGATATTGCCTGGTTAGCTCAGGTCATAAGTGATATTGCGTGGTTAGCTCTGTTCATAAGTGATATTGCCTGGTGAGCTCAGGTCATAAGTGATATTGCCTGGTTAGTTCAGGTCATAAGTGATATTGCCTGGTTAGCTCAGGTCATAAGTGATATTGCGTGGTGAGCTCAGGTCAGAAGTGATATTGCGTGGTTAGCTCAGGTCATAAGTGATATTGCGTGGTTATCTCAGGTCATAAGTGATATTTCCTGGTTAGCTCAGGTCATAAGTGATATTGCCTGGTTAGCTCAGGTCAATAGTGATATTGCCTGGTTAGCTCAGGTCATAAGTGATATTGCCTGGTTAGCTCAGGTCATAAGTGATATTGCGTGGTGAGCTCAGGTCATAAGTGATATTGCCTGGTGAGCTCAGGTCATAAGTGATATTGCCTGGTGAGCTCAGGTCATAAGTGATATTGCGTGGTTAGCTCTGTTCATAAGTGATATTGCGTGGTTAGCTCAGGTCATAAGTGATATTGCCTGGTGAGCTCAGGTCATAAGTGATATTGCCTGGTTAGCTCAGGTCATAAGTGATATTGCGTGGTTAGCTCTGTTCATAAGTGATATTGCCTGGTTAGCTCTGTTCATAAGCCTGGAAGTTACCCAACTCTTTAATGGTCAAGAAAATCAAAATATTTGCTTATTGAATGTGCATTTGTAGACTAAGAGATGCCTATCTTTGAAAATTTACCACTGGAATGACTGGCTCGGCTTGGTTATCGAGCCAGTCACTCCAATGATAGATTTTCAAAAATAGTAATCTCTTGGCCTGCAAATGGACATTCCTAAAGAGTACTGCAGAGGCCAGTTTTGACCGGCTTGACCATTAAAGGGTTAATGTCACTTATTTACCTCAAGGGAGGGACTGAAATTAACCCATTCACCGACAAATCCATGAAAATGTAAATATTCTTTATGATATAAAACTTAATATACTGTTGATTATTTTCAAATAAAATTGACTAGCAGACATGCAGCCATGGCTTCCAGTCAAATTAATTTCAAAATATTCAACAGTTTTCCTGTACTGTTGCCTTGACAATGAGATAAGGGGAATTCGTCGGTGAAAGGGTTAAAGATAGCTGAAGGTTACCGTAAATCACTAATTAGTAACCGCATCCCTAATAGAGGTCGCATGTCAATTTTTTAGGCTGAGCCATTTTAATTTCTTAGCAGTTTTAACATACCAAATGTATCTAAGGGAAATCGCATCCAAATTTTAGCAGTTTGTGTAAAAATAATTGCCCAGGACTAGTACAATTTAAGACTGAACGGCTTGGTGGGCTAGGAACAATTTCATGTCCCAAATATTTAACCCTTCAATTTGTTCAAGAAAATTTCAATTTTTTCATTCAAAATGTCCATTTGCAGACCAATAATTCTATTTTTGAAAATTTACCACTGGAATGACTGGCTCGTTTATCGAGCACTGGCTCGTTTATCGAGCCAGTCATTCCAGTGGTAAATTTTCAAAAATAGTCTTCTCTGGGTCTGCAAATGGACATTTCTCAAGGCGACTGCAGAAGCCGTTTTGGCCGATTTGAGGGTTAAATGGTTAATGGTCAACACAAAAATGGCCTCTGTACATTGACATGATTGATAATCTCGAGAAAAAATGGCCTCTGTACATTGACATGATTGATAATCTCGTGAAAAAATGCTCATCTGCAAAACAATAGAAGACAGTCAAGCCAGTCATTGGAGTGGTAAGTTTTCAAAAAGTCTAAACTTGGCCTGAAAATGGACATTGACTGAGCAAAACTCTTGATTTTCTTGCTAACATTGACCATTGAACGGCTAAAAGGTTTGACGGTATTGTATAGGGCTACCGTATCTAGATATGCATAAATGTATAAATTCAGCCAAAACGAATTCATATAATAAGCACATGTATCACAAAATTCCTTTAGCATTTCTTTAAAATCTTTAAATGATATTCGATAGATCTACGTTCATTTGCAAAATGAAGCTTATCATTCACCTTAACACCTAATCGTAACAAACGCTTTACAAATTGGTGGTCAGTAGGGCTGTAACGAACATTCGTTGGTTCGGAAAATCGCAAACCAAGGGATGATAAAGCATGGTTCTGTTCGCTTGCATGGGATTCATGTGGTTCGTGAACCATACATAAGCTAATCCTTTCACCAATGAATTCCCATATCTAATTTTAGGAAAACCATACAGGAAAGGTGTTGAATATTTCAAAATTAAGTATACTTGAAGATGTTGCTGCCTAAGACAGCAACAACTTCTAGTCAAATTAATTTCAAAATATTCAACAGAATAAATTTTATATCATAAAGAATTTACTTTTTCAGGGATTTTGTCGGTGAAAGGGCTAACAGACACGTAATCTCAGAATATCCTAACGGTGATTTACGAATATGACTATGAATGGAACTTAGCTGGCTATGAATCTTATATTATTTTCTAACATTTGTTGTCAGAACTTGTCATTTGTGTTTTCTACCATTTAGCCAGTAAAGGCACCTGCCTTTAAATATAAATGTTATTTTCTGATAGGAGTAATTTCTCACATACAATACATGTAGCATATTAAAAAGGTTCATGAACCAGTTCGCGGTTCGGCCATCTGTATCGTTAACTGGTTCGGTTCATAAAAATCCTTACAACCCTCAGGCCTAGTGTTCAGGTCTAAATGTCAAGCCCTGGTGTCGTGATATCAATCTGCATGGAAGCTAGATGTATTAGTGGCTGGAGAAACATCTTCGGGTACATGTATGGAAGGTGCAATAAATGTCAGTGATAAAGCATTAGCTTTTTAAGCATGTAGCCACCTGGTCCCCTAAGGGCAAAACTTAAGGGTCCGGGTCAATTTTTCAATGGCCCAATCTGATTGAATTATGATGCATCGGCACACAAGATCTCGGTGTTCATTCCAGGAGGGGCCATGGGGTCATAGTTCCCTGTTATTTTGAAATGACCCACATTTTTTTCCATTAGGGATCAAATGTCCCCATATTTTTATGGATATTCTGCTGTAAAATAACGCAACTCTTTCAAACTTATATGAGCTATGACAAATTTTTGGTATTGTAAGAAAATTTTGTTGAATATTTTGAAACTAATTTGAATGGAAGCTGCAGTATGGATGATTTGAAATTGAGATACTAAGATGTAAATGATGAGTGTTAATCAGATTGGTCTGACTTGTAAGAAAGCATCAAATGTGGATATATATTTCTCTAACAGTCCTCTAGTTCTGCTAAATTGTGGGTTTATTCAGAGCCTCTGTCCCTCATATTATTCTAATAACCAAAACTTTTGGCTGGGTAGGGTCCTTGGGCCCCGCTATTCAAGATCCTAGAATGAACAGTGTGATCTGACATTTAGAAACACTGGATATAGTAGAAATGTAATTTATGAGTTACTAATGTAGAGTGTGTTCAATACGCTGCTTTCAAGGTTAACCATTTCGTGGATAAATTACATGTATCTCAATTTCATGGCAAACAAACAGAAAATATGTTGAATGTTTTGAAATTAATATGACTGGAAGCCAGGCAGCAATGGCTTCCAGTCATATTAATTTAAAAATATTCAACAGAATATGCTATACAGCGTAAAAAATTTACTTTTTAAGGATTGAAAGGCCCAACCTGCTATAGCAGGGCATAATTTATCTGGTATCGCATTTTAATTTGCTAAACATATTTGGGCATTTGCTATACATTCTGCAACATGCAAAGCTATATCTGCTCTGCAAAATTTGTACAGGATTGCAATTTTTTTTATTGATTTTCCTAAATCCTATTATTAACCTGTTCAATGACATATTATCCCCGAAAAAGTAAATTCTTTACTATGTATAGCATATTCTGTTGAATATTTTGAAATTAATATAACTGGAAGCCATTGCTGCCTTTGGCAGCAATGATATACAGTCATAGTAATTTCATAATATTCAACAGGTTTCCTGTTTTGTTTGCTCCGAGATTGATATATTAGGAGTTTATCCCTTCACGAAAGTGTTAATTGCTATACATTCCTGCCAACAACTAAACAATTTATAACCTGCATATCAATATATGCTATGCAAATATGAAATTGTAAATTATAGCCTGTAGCGTCATCAGATATGTATATGAAATGATTTTCTGTTCACAATCTTAAAATATGAATGGAAACTTTAGGTCACCACCTGGGCTAGTGAATTTTAAATTTTGATAACCCAGCACAAAGTGACTACGGGGCCCCTGCTAATCTTCATCACTGCATCCGGGTTCGTACTGGTCATGGAAATCCTGGAAAGTCATGGAATTTGAAAATTTAAATTCCAGGCCTGGAAAGTCATGGAAAACAAGCATTTTTGTTTATCATAGGTCATGAAAAAGTCATGGAAAATGGTACATGTAGTCATGCAAATTAAAAGACACCTGTTGGCATAAATTTCGATGCTCACCTCTATGCAATATAAATTATGGCAAGAGCTTCACAAAACAAGCCTTGTTTCAAGACGTAATATTCAGACATTTTGTAGAATATCTCAAATCATAAGTTATATTGTACATGTATGTAGTTACATGTGCAGCATAAACACAAATCTCCTAGATATTAATTCATGGAGGTCATGGAATTTGTTAATTTTGGTCATGAAAAGTCATGGGATTTCAAGCATAGAAATGTGTACAAACCATGCTGCATGTACATTTATGTGTTAGGTTTCACTTGCCCAGTGAGAGAAATGACTTGCAACAAGTCATTGCTCCGACTAGGAAGGTGTAATCTAAAACATCTGTACCGCTTACAAAACAGGTCACTCCTATATACCACATCATCAACTATGTAGAAAAATGGCATCAATTCGTATCACCAGGGCCTTAGCTTTACCTCATTTGGGCACACCTCGTACCTGGTCCAGGATCCATCAATGCTCCTAGAAACTAGAGAATGTTGAAATCTGAGAGATTGATTTTGAGACAGTTTAGTTCTAATAGCACTAAAAGACCTTTCAATAGCCATACAATGCCACAGCATCCATCCCTGAGTATTTAATTAACTGGAACTCAGTTAATTAGTGTTCATAGCAGCCAGTAGGATTTTAATTTGGGCTCACTAATATGGGCGGATTTCATTTGGCATGACTTCTAAAGTCATAATTAAGGGCAATCAAAAGCCCTGATCACCTGCCATGATAACATGAGCCGATTTTTCTGAATGCACCTTTTCTACATCGTATTATTACCTTCACCCATAAGTAGATGGGGGTATTGCCAGGGGTAGAAATACGAATTTTGTTCTACATGCACACAGTGCATCTAACATTGGAATTTTGCTTGTACACATTTTGGCCTTGATCCTGGTAAAAATTCTGGATTCGGATCGGATTAAATTCTGGATCAATGTTATCTCAGAAACTGCTGGCCTGATTTGGCTCGAATTCTAAGACAGGAAATTTTGTGACTACATCTACAGTATACAAGGATACCATGACATTGGACACTGTTGCGAGTGACATGAGTAATCCTGACAATCTGGGAAAATCCAGAAAATCTTTAAAATGTTTACTATGTGACGAGACAGGAGTGTAAGGGGTCTGCAAGCTCTGATTGCTCTATTAACACTTTTACACTCATATCAGCCCAAAATGGTTTCAGCAGGTATCTTGAGAAATGACCTTACGCAGACCCAAGACAACAGAATTTTTTTTAAATTACCACTGGAATGAATGGCTCAATAACCGAGCCAGTTATTCCAGTGATAAATTTAAAAAATGGTATTCTCTTGGCCCGTCCATTTGCAAGCCAAGAGAATATAATCTTTGAAAAATGACCGCCGGAATGACTAACTTGATAACCGGATCAGTCATTCCAGTAGCTTTGTTAACCCTTTAATGGTCAAGCCACTCAAAATACCTTTGCAATGTTCATAATAAAAGTCCATTTGCAGACCAAGAGAAGACTATTTTTGAAAATTTACTAGAATCCCTGGCTCGTTTAGCGAGCCGGATAAATGAGCCAGACATACAAGTGGTAAATTTCCAAAAATAGTCTTCTCTTGGTCTGCAAATGGACACTCACTGAGAAAATGTTTGTATTTTCGTGATCAATCTTGACAATTAACATGGTGAAAAGATGAATACGGTAATAGCTTAAAATATGTCTGCTTGATCGCGTTATTTTAATTTTTTCCATCTCCGATCTTGTATTTCGAGTGTTTCTGTAAAACAAATTAATTTACAAATTCACGTGAGAATGTCTCATTTTATGTAGGAAATATGTTTATCTGTTAATATCTGTTTCAATTTCATGTTTCCGTTTCACTTTGCAAATATTTTGCAGAAAAAAATGCCATTTTCCGATTATTTTCCTTTGAGTATACATGTTATGCTTCCCTTTCAGGTTAGTCACTCAGTGAATTCCATTTATTTTGCGTTATGGAAAACCACTACACCTATATATCTCCTTTTCAATTTCAGGTTATTGCAGAGCTTATGAAGAATGCTGAATATATATCCACCACGCCAGCAGCTACAGATGACATAGCAGAGCCTATTGTAATTCCTGACAATGATATGTTCTCATCGGTATGGCCGTAGTACTATTATATACAGTACATCGCAGAAATAACATGTAGAGCTGTTCGATATTGATAATTTACATTCGATATCAGTATTTTTGGGCCCACTTACCTCGGTATCGGTACGGTATCGGTATTGCTTTGATGCTATACTATACGTTGATAATATCTGTCACTGGAAGACAGTACAGCGTTACGATGGCTGGCTAGCCCACTGGTGACGCAAGAACGGGTTATATTCGGCTACGTTACTTTACAATCACAGTGAATCCGAAAACAACCGAATGTCACTAATAATAAATCATTAATTGCAATTGGTGAACTACAAATGTAATTTATTCATATTCATTTTTATGGCTATTATCGTTTGAGCATGTTAGATTTCTTTGACATTATTACGAAATTCGTGATAGTTAAAAAACCTTTTACCTTCATATCGCCAGAGAATGTCGTAAATCTCGTCATCAACGCACAAAATCAGTCGCTATTAAATCCATACTAATCCTTATTAAATCCCTCAGATTTCTAAAAAATATTATGGCTTGCTTTATTATAAGACTTCTTAGAAACCTGTGTCGCTCACCTGGAGCACTATGCATTTTTGTCAAAATTATTGGTGGGTGGTTTAGTAGTCTTTTAAATGAGTTTGTGGACATGTGGCCGCCAAACACACTATGTTTTGATTGGACCACTGCGGCCATGTTTCTAACGTACCTCCTGTCCTTGAACAAACTTTAATGGCATTCAGTGCCTAATCATATCTCCCAAATTGCGGCCTAATCCATTCAGTAATTCTTGAGTTGTTTTGGCAAAAATTAGGGTATCCAAGATGGCCACCAAACCATTTGGCCAATCAAGTTCCCGTGACAAACTTGGTGCAGCTCTTGCCCTAGATGATATTTCATGCATTTTGAATTGATCCCCTAACGGTTTCGGAGAAGATTTTTAAAGACATGTCTAAAAATCGACAAAAATCCAAGATCGCCACCAACAAAATTGGCCGATCGGCTTTATTAGAACAAACATGGACCTCTATGCCCTAAGAATGCTTCCTGCCAAATGTACTTGAAATCGGTCCAGTGGTTCTCGAGAAGACATTTTAAATTTCTCATTGCTTTAGTATGGGAGGTTTTAGCAGGAAAAAGATCCAAGATGGCTGCCAAACCATTTATCCGACCATTTCGAAAATGGCAAATTTGGGCTCAGAATACCCACAAACATATATTAAACCAATATCGGCCTCAAAATCCATTTTTTATTTGATGGATTTTGGCAGATATGATTAGGGCCTAAGGGCCATTAAAGTTTGTTCAAGCGAAGTTGATCCATCAAAAAACATGGCCGTCGTGGGCCAATCAAAATATACCGTGTTTGGTGGCCATATTGGATTTTTTTATTTGATGGATTTTGAGGCCGAAATGGGTTTTGTATGTGTTTTGCGGTATTCTGATCACAAATTTGCAATTTTCAAACCTGTCGGATAAACGGTTTGGCGGCCATCTTGGATCATTTTCCCACCAAAAGCTCCCATACTAAAGCAACGGGAAATTAAAAATGTTCTTCTCGAGAACTACTGGGCCGTTTCAATTATATTTTGCAGGAAGCATCCTTAGGGTATAGAGATTCAAGTTTGTTCAAACGAAGCCAATCGTCCAATTGGGCCCGTGGCCATCTTGGATTTTGGCTGATTTTTAGAAACGTTTTAAAAATGTCCGAAACCGCTTAGGGGATTGATGCAAACCTCATGAAATATGATTTATGGCAAGTACTGAACCAAGTTTGTGAAGGGAAATTGATTGGTCAAATGGTTCGGTGGCCATCTTGGTTGACCTAGTTGTAGCGAAAATGACTTCTTCTCCAGAACTGCTGAAGAGGTCGGGCCGAAATTTGGCAGATACGATTAGTGCCTAAGAACCATTAAAGTTTGTTCAAGAGAAGTTGATCCGCCAAAAACATGGCCGCCGTGGGCTAATCAAAATATAGCATGTTTGGTGGCCATATTGGATTTTTTTATTTGATGGATTTTGAGGCCGAAATTGTTTTTGTATGTGTTTTGGGGTATTCTGAGCTCAGATTTGAAATTTTCTAAATTGTTGGATGAACGGTTTGGTGGCCATCTTGTTGATAAAGAGCATTCTAGTTGATATGCCTATGGTCCAGGTGAGCGATACAGACCCCGTGGGCCTCTTGTAATTACTACCTAATGCTGCTCTCCGATTGGCTGTTTTGTAACACGTTTCTGGTTTTGTTTTGGACACATTAAACTGCTCACCGACAAATTCTTATAGAAGTATATACTTTACAAAATAAAATTTAATCTGTTGAATATTTTGGAATTAATTTGACTGGAAATTGTTGCTGCCTAAAGCAGCAACATCTTCCAGTCAAATTAATTTCAAAATATTCAACCATTTTCCTGTGTGGTTGCCTTGAAAATGAGATATTGGTAAATTATCGGTTAATGGAATAACTTATTTATGAGTACTACTAGTGTAGCATATTATGATTTAGTGCACAGTTGTCTCCTCCTGTTGTCCGTTTTTGCTCGCATGTCATCCGTATTCGAAAACTGGTGTCAAGTCTGATGGCCGATCACACAGATTCTGCGTGATCCCGGGTTTAACTCCTTCAATTCTACTATACAGGAACTGTTCAAAATTTTGAAATTAATTTGACTGGAAGTCAAATTAATTTCAAAATATTCAACAGAATAGATTTTATATAGTAATAAATATACTTTTCCAGGATTTGTCGGTGAAAGGTCTAAGCTCGGCCTGATATGCGTGTCCGCATGCACACCAGATTGGCACACGTAAGCCCCGCTCACACTGCTTGCGCAATCTGAACCTGCTATAAGACAGGTTCAGTCGTCGAGTTCAGTGTTAAATATTGCAAATTATTTGAATCTAACTGATTAAATTGATGTTGTTGAGTTTTGTTTTTTCCCACACTGATAAAAACTGGTTTAAAATTAGAAAACAATGTGGTCATAGACAGCAACAGTTTAGTGCAACTGCTTTCCAAACAGATAGCTTGCTTGCGTTCCATGGGTAAAACCTTCCCGAGGGCTTGGCTAGATTAACAGAGCAGAAAATAGTTTCTCCTATGGAACGATACGTTTTGTTAGAGTGCTCTGCTATTTCGTGGAACATTGGTTGAAGGTGACTCGCAAAATACAAAACATGGTTTTAATGTGTTACGTACATGTAATTGCACATGAAACAACATCATATGTCGCAGAGGTATATTACGTCATAAGCATACCCTGCAAATGATGCTGGGGGAAAGCACGCTGTTGAAACATTATCATTCCATATAGAATAGTTTTGTTAGTGACAGCTCTAACAGAGCGACCTTTTGCACCTAATTTGTGCACCTCTTGCGGAACATATGGAAGTTAGTATATTACCCATGCCGTCAAAGGCAAGTGTTAATGTTGGTGCCATTGTTTATGTGGTTATGCAATTTGTGTATATGTTGTGGGAACATTCTGGCTGTCCTAGACGTTGCGAAAATTGATTGGAACAAACCCAAAGTCTGACTTGAGATGGGTTCACGCAATCTGAGCTCAGTTTGCCGATCAGTAAGTGAAATACTTCTCAGTCTGCTTAACCCTGCCATAACCCATTAACACTCACATCAGCCAAAACGGCTTCTGAAGACTATTTTTGAAAATTTATCACTGAAATGACTGGCTCGATAACCGAGCCAGTCATTCCAGTGTTAAATTGTCAAAAATGCTATGATCTTGACCTGCAAATGGACATTCAATAAGCAAATAATTCAATTTTCTTGAACAAATTCGACCAATAATAGTTATTTTTAAATATAGGCTGTTTCCCAGCTTGTAAATAATGATCAACACTGCTGGTCAAACTGGACAAAACTATCATTTGTAGGGGTGATATGGAATGTTCATTCAGCGACCATGAGAAGACTATTTATTTTAACTTTACCAATGGAATAACTGGCTTGATAATAGTCAGTCAATCCAGTGTTAAAGTTTAAAAAACTGTCGTCTCTTGGTCTGCAAATACATCCGGGGAAAAAATACTGAATTCTGAAATGCCGCCTTTGAGAGGGTCAAGAGCGATCTAGCCAGTACATTGTGTATATATACATGTATACGATATCTATGGCTGCAGCTTAAGATGACTTTCAGGTGGGAATGCAGACTGATGACAAAACATTGGTAGATATACAGGAGTCAAAGAAGAAAGTGCTGTTTGTGAGGTCGAAGGATTTTGAGAAAAAAATTCATATTTTCAACTCTGTAGGTGTGTTGTAAAATGTTTCCAAAATATTCCTGAGGCTAAGCATAGTTTGTGATTAACCTGGATAAGACACTCGCCAGGATGACTATTGATCACTAGATTGTACTAGTCTTACTGATTCTTTGTTATCCCTTACGTTGCAGATATGGTGATTACTAATCTAAGATGGCCTTAGATGGATCTTATGACAATTCTTCCTTTAAAGAAACTTTTGTCTATGCAATAAGGAAGGATGCTTCCTACCAAATATAATTGAAATCGGGCCAGTGGGTCTTGAGAAAACATTTTAAATTTCCCATTGGGAGTTTTTGGTGGGAAAAAGATCTAAGAAGGCCACCAAACCATTTATCCGACAGTTTCGAAAGTGGAAATTTGAAATCGGCATACCCAGAAACATATGTTAAACCAAGTTCAGCTTTAAAATGCATCAAATAAAAAAATACAATATGGCTGCCAAACATGCTACATTTTGATTTGTCCACGGTACCCATGTTTTTTTACATATTAACTTCCGTTGAACAAGGTTTAATGGCCCTTGGTCCTGAATCAAACCTCCCAAATTTTGGTCCGTCCTTTCAACGGTTCTGGAGAAGTCATTTTCACGAAGACTAGGTCATCCAAGATGGCCACCAAGCAAATTGGCGAATCAAGTTCCGTTGAACAAACTTGGTTCAGCTCTTGCCTTAGAGGATAGTTCATGAGTTTTGAATCAATTCTCCATGTGGTTTCAGAGAAGATTTTTAAAAACGTTTCTATAATTTGGCCAAAATTTAAGATGGCCACCGACCAAATCGATCGATCGCCTTCATTTGAACAACCTTCGATCTTCATGCCCTACGGATGCTTCCTGCCAAATATAATTGAAATATAATTGAAATCGACCCAGTAGTTCTTGAGAAGACGTCCTTTAAAGAAAAAGTTGATGGATGGATGGATGATGGACTGTCGCCATGGCATATAAGCTCACTTGACCATTTTGGCCATGTGAGGTAATAATGTCTCGTATTAGCATAACCATTCCATACCGGGAAAATTGCATCCCATATTTATGTGGTAGGTTTTTACTGAGAATAGTTAAAATCCCACTAAGAATGTCATTGCATGGTTTGCACCCGTTCAAAATGGTTAACACATCGTCGTAATTTGCAAAAGGAGAATTCATTTCCCAAAAGGCTCTTGATGTGCATATGTTACATTTCTCATTACGTTCATTTCGGGTCAACTGATATTTGAACATGTGGCCTCAATCCATGGATGAATTCAAATCCTGGAAATTTGCATTGCTTATTATGAAAGGATGATCTTAGTTCAGTTTGTGATCATGTCGATAGTCACTTACATGACTGGCGGTATGATCAGCGAACGAAAAGAAGAAGAAGAAGAAGAAGGAGAAGTTCAGTTTCGATGACCTCATTAAATGTCAGATCATTGCCATGGATGACGTCAAATTTTCAAACATTTTAACCCCTGCATGCGTCACAGTTGCGAACATGGTTTAGTTGGTTCTGGCTGGTACTGTACATTTATTTGCTTTTTATACCCCGCCAAAAGAACTTGCGGGGTATTGTGTGATGATTGATTCCCGGCCGGGCTGCTGCGGTGTCCCTGAGCAAGGCACTTCACTCTGCGTTGGTCCAGTACAGCTGTGTGTAAAATAGGTACCTGTTAGGGCAGTGTTGGCAATACGGAATGTCGGCAAATATGTCATCGAGTGCCTTTTAACGGCAGCCAGGCTGTATGCTCCCAAAGAGACTTGAGATTGTACAGGATTTAAAAAGGCCCAATGACCAGAGTTGTAACGTCGGTTGAACACGTAAGTGGAAGCAAACTATAAACCATGACCTATACCTATATACTTATTATGGGCAGGCGGCTGGCCGGGCGCGCAGCAGAGTGTTTTCAGCACGATAACTGTAGATCTGCTACTGTTTATTGGAGGCTTTGAAACTTCATACAAGATGATTGGACTACGTCTGAGGAAGAAGCCTATCGATATCGACGATAATCCGAAATCCAAGACGGCCATCCTGAAAATTGGTTTCCGGATGATACATTGTAACTCTGTTACCGTTTATCGGATCACTTTGAAACTTCATAGGGTGATTGAACTAGATATGGAGAAGAAACCTATCTAAATTGATGACGATTCGAAATCCAGGATTGCTGCCATCCAAGGCAGCCATCTTGAAAATTGGTTTCCCGACAATAACTGCATTACCGTTTATCGGATTACTTTGATTCTTTATAGGGTGGTTGGACTCGGCCTGGAAAGATGACGATGAATCTTAAATCCAAGATGGCCAACAGCCACTGGGGGGGGGGGGGCCATCTGGAAAATTGGCTTCCGAACGGTAACTCCAATTCTGTTTAGTGGATCGCTTTGAAACTTCATACGATTACCGCGCACTGTCAGGAAGAAACTTACCGAATTTGTAGATGATCTGAAATCCAATATGGCCACCATCAATTAAGCATTTGTGATGAACTTATCTACGTCTTTCATGACATAATTGATTATGTCATCCTATGCCGTCACATAGTTAATTATGATGTCATATGAGTGATGGATAAACTGGAAAGTTCCATTACGTCAAATGTAGGCTGACGTCATGATCAAAAAGTATAATGAGCATTCATGAATGACGTACACCTATCTATCTCCGTCATGAACATTGAAACGGCAATCAAAATTCAATCAGTTGTACGAATTGCATGTCTGATGGATTTAGTATTTAATAAACATTCTGTTGAATATTTCGAAACTAATATTCATAGGCAGCAAAAGGACCCAGTCAAATTAGTTTCAAAATATATACATGTAACTTGAAACTTGGGTTCTGGTAATTCATGTTTCAAAATAAAGAAATTGATCCCAACACGAGTAAAAACGTGGGAGCTTAACGTGAAATGGGCGGAGCATGGCTAGAAATGGCTCCCTTTATTGTGATTATACACGTGACACATGCTTCATGTACGCTTAACACTTCAATCCTCATATCAACCAAAATCGGCTTCTGCAGGGGTCGAAATAAGGCCCTTTTACATGCACAATGCAGGTATAAAATGGCCGGTGAAAGTAAATTTGTAATACTGGGTGCACAGGGTGCATGCCCATTTCTGGCTGATAGGCTATAATGTTAACCCTCTCACCAATAAATCCCTGAAAAAAGGAAATTCTTTATGATATAAAACCTATTCTGTTGAATATTTTGAAATTAATTTGACTGGAAGACGTTGCTGCCTCAGGCAGCAACGGCTTCCAGTCAAATTAATTTCAAAATATTCAACATTTTTACCGTATGGCTGTGTTGAAACTGAGATATAATAGGGAATTTATAGGTGTCAGGTGAAAGGATTAATTTATGTGCATGTAGATGTTTTGCTGTGCGGGAAAAATCCAAATGTTAGATGCACTTTGCGCATGTGGAACAAAATTCTTATTTCTACCCCTGGTCTTGAGAAATATCCAGTCATTCCAGTACTAAATTTTCAAAAACAGTCTTCTCTTAGTCTGCAAAGTGACATTTTCTATGAGAAAAACTGAAATGTGTCTCATTTTCAAGGCAGTGCTACAGGTAGACGTTTGAATATTTTGAAACTATTAGGCTGACAATTGTAGTTGCCATAGTGAGGAACCGAGCCCTTTCAGTGAAATTAGTTTCAAAATATCTCAAATCTTGTATGTAATTTTCCCATGCTAAGCCGAATGTGTTAGATACATGTAATATTGTTTGATTATATCTTAAGTTGTTATATATAAATGTGAATGCGTGAACACGATTGTCATGTTTGTTGTTTATAAATTAATCTCAAACACGTTGTGGCCACCTGGGATCAGCCCTAGAAACTCGCCAGAGCAATCAGCGATAATACCTTAGTAAAAGCGGTTGTAGACTTAAATTTGCCACGATATATATTTGCTGTGGATGAAAATTGCAAAAAATCCACTTTAATGTAATTTTATTAGGTCCAGAATCAAATTAATCATAGATACAATGATGTCATGTTAAAGCAATGCACCAAAACTAGAACAATGATTACTTCCATGTATAATTAAAGGATAACTAACTTCATCCCGTGATATCTATACAGATGATCTAATAGGCCACTCATAAACTATGTTTGGGATTTTAAGCTTTTTATCATCCCGTCGGAGAAAGATATTCAGGGTTTAGTAGCTAAATGTTGGTAGATTTCTTCAGCTTATGATGGCTGTCATGATTTACTTTTTTCAACCAATCAGAAAACCCCCAGCGTGTCTGCCTCGGTATATGACCTCAGTCATAGAGGTGACAACTATAGCTTTACAATGCGGTATAAAAACAACACTAGAGTTAAGCTGTTGAATATTTTGAAACTAATTTGCCTGGAAGTTGTTGCTGCCATACATGACATCACACACTATCGCTAGAGGAAACAAAATGGTGGCGATCGCTGTTCAAAATTCGCGCGATATTACAAAGCAGACAAATTGCGATAAAGATAAGGGAATGTGACAGAATATGAATGATATGGAATCTATAGACCATAATATATCAGAGCAATACAATATTTGAGATGAGATTGGCATCCCTTTAATGAAATTTGAAAAAAGCTATATGGTAGTGCTGTAGTGAAGTAGTTCTGCCACAACAAATTTATGCCGTGGCAAAACTCCAAATTTCAACAACTGGGATATTTCAGTCATTAATAATCAATTTAGTGCAATAAACCAATGTATGTACTATTCTGTATTCTTTTGTCTATCTGGGTCAGGCCCAGCCTGACACTACGTCAATATCATAATCGACATAATTGATCATGTCCATCAACAGCCTCCATCGTCGCTTCATCTACATCCTCAAGCCCTGGCTCGAATCTATACGGCTCAATTATAAAATTATGCGCGTCTCAATTGTCATTTCCGTCTACAATAAAATCGTCTTCATCTTGTAAATGTGTCGAATTTAAACTGTCCGAATGCAAATCTGAAGATGATATTGAATCACTGCTACTTGCGCTTGCATCCACCATTGTTCAAGTATAATGGTGCCGTACCATGTGTTCTAGTTGTGACACAATGTGATAATTAAAATTGTCCCCGGTGGCAATATTCGTAAGACAAAAGTGTATTCGTAATAGAGCAAGATAATTAGCTAGCTATCTTTAAACTTTATTATCTGTATAAAACAGCGTATCATGATATGTTTATGATATAAACTACTTTCGTTTCTGAGATTTTATTCTGTTTGTTTCAAGAGCTTTTTAATTGCCTCGTCGCTGCAAATTTGGTGACAATAATTTCAATGAGCAAAATCTCTCGACTTGCTTAATATTTTGAATCTTTAGCTATGCTCCACCCATGTGTTGCCTGTGTTGGGATCGATTGATCCCTGAACTCCCTGACTATCAATATCCCGAAAACTATACAAATATTTTAAAACTAATTTGACTGAGTGCTGTTGGCAGAAACAGCGCCAGTCAAATTAGTTTGAAATTCAAAATATTCAATAGCATGTTTATTAAATAGTAAAGACATACTGGAATGACTGGCTCGGTTATCGAGCCGGCCATTCTAGTGGTAAATTTAAAAAAATTGTTTTCACTTGGTCTGCAAATGGGCATTTCTCAAGACAACTGCAGAAGCCGTTTTTGGCTAATATGAGTGTGAAAGTGTTAAGCGCTGCCCTTAAGACTATTTCATGTATATATATAATTCTATATTATATTGGTTAACCCTTTAACACTCATATCAGCCAAAAATGGCTTCTGCAGTTGTCTTGGGAAATGTTCATTTACAGACCAAGAGAAGAATGAGCCAGTCATTCCAGTGGTAAATTTTCAAAAATAGTTTTCTCTTGGACTGCAAATGGACATTTTCTCTTGAATAAATTTGAGGGTTAAAAAAGGTTAAGTTGTTTTACCCAAAGCACCCAAATCATTAGATCATGTTCAACATAATGAACAGTAATTTTAGAGCAAATGAGTTTAATAAATGAAATTAGTTATATTAACTATTTAATGGACAAGCTGGTCAATAGTGGCTTCAGGTGTGGTCTTGAGAAATAAATGTCTATTCACAGGCAATAGATTTTTGTTCAATTTGCCATTAGAATACCTGGCTTGGTAACCAAATGGATACTCACTCAGCAAGAATTTAGATTTTCTTGGCAAATGACCGTTTAATTCATAAAAAATACAGCCTCTGCAGTGGTCTTGTCGAGTGTTCCTGTGGAGGCTAAGAGAGGATTATTGCTGAAAATTTACCAATTGAATTATGCCAGTGGTAAATTTTCAAAAATAGTCTTCTAATGGCCTGCAAATGGACATTTAATATGCAATTATATTAATTTTCGTGACCATTAAAAGATTAAAACTAGATTGTTCAGTCAATGGCATGTGATCTCAAATCCCAGCGCCTCTGCCAACTTTGGGGTGGAACCTAACCGAACTTGTCTAGCAATCTCCAGTCATATGGGTAACTAACATAGAACATTTGATTGAATTCCACCATATGGTTTCGTAGATATCCGGATGGACACACGGACGGAAGTGATTGCATTATCCCTCAGTTATTTCAAAATGGATGGGTTGGGGATAATAAAATGAATGTATGTCAACTGTTGCTCTAATGTCATAATCAAATACATCAGAAGTTAGCTGATGTCGCAATCATAATGGTGTGGCTCTGTCACACAAATTTGAGAAAGTGTCACTAATGTATACAGCATGTATCCCTTTAATGCCGTAACCTTCATATCAGCCAAAAACAGCTTCTGCAGTGGTCTTGAGAAATGTCCATTTGCGGACCAATAGGAGTCTATTTTTGAAAATATACCACTGGAATGACTGGCTCGATAACCGAGCCAGTCATTCCAGTGGTAAATTTACAAAAATAGTCTCATGTTCTGCACTCAGAGATTTTCTATGAGAAAATACAAATTTTGTTGAACAAATTCTAGGGTTAAAGGGTTAATTAATAAACATATGTTGAATATTTTGAAACTAATCTGTCAGTAACAGCCCTGTGTCAAATTAGTTTTAAAATGTTCAACAGCTTACATGTATAGGTAGACTTGTGCGATTTTTGGCATGGGTGATCGCGATCGATTTTTTGAAAAAAATCCCGATTTTCCAATATATTGATTGGGTATATGGCGAGAGAATGAAATGGTATTTGTGTTCGAGTTGGGATGGGTATTCTACTACACTTCTCATGCATTCACATCTAATACCGCCAAAAAGAACGGCAGCAAAGGCTTAAAAGCCAGCTATTAGTTTCACTTTTACATATTTGTTGTGGTTGGGATGGGTAAAATTATACAAGTCAAGACAATTCAATTTCAAGTTACAAATTGATTACCTGAGATATCGAGACGATTGACTACAGCAATTCTGACAGCCGGAAGGTGAGAACTATAGATACTTTCAGATTGCATGGTCATAGAATCATAGAATAGCAATAATAATGATGCGATTTCAGTATCAATATTTTATTTATTAAATATATTTCTATTTATCAGTTTAATAATTAACGTTAAAACGCTTACAAGATAACAGAATGTGTGTTCATATGATCAAATATAACAAAAACGTAATTAATTGATTTCATTAATTAAATTCATTAACTAATTCACTAATATTTCATGCACGGTTCTAGTTCTCATTTCCAAACAGATTATACAGAAAATGTGTTGAATAATTTGAACATAATTTGACTGGAGTGTTGCTGCCATAGGCAGCAACAGCTTCCAATCAAATTGTTTTAAAAATATTTAATAGATTTGTGTATGATCTGTTCGGAAACACATAGGCGGTCTATGATAGCCCTATTTTCAAAGATTTGCCGACATGAATGTAAGCATATTGACCATCTCTGGCCTGAGCAATGTTCGTTTAGCACTTACGATGCTGCCTGATAAACTGAAAAGTCTTTCTGCCGGCACACTCATCGCACATATACACAAGTATTTCCTAGCATACCGAGCTATTGTAGGATAATGCTCCCAATTAAGCCGCCACCAATCCATGGGCTGCTATTACACCACAAAAACATCCATTACCGTTCAATCACTACTTGCTAAATCAAATATCTGCATTTAGCTATCAGAATAAAAATTGTTATGCTCGCTTACATACTCCCTAATGCCAATACCATCACCTTGTAGACCCTCAACCATGCTTCTGGTAGAGGGACCCCCTGCATTAGCCTTACAATAGACTGGCACCAGTCTGTACACACTCCTTGGTGACGCCTGTCTCTAAGCACGCTCGCGCATGCGCAGTAGGTCCCACATGTGAAAACTGATTCACTTTTCAAATATTCTGCTAGCAGATCAGTTCGCCTGCTATCATATGGATAAAAGTGTATAGCTTTGCACTGAAATGTTCAGCTACATTTAGTTCTCTGACTCATGAAAACATGCCTACCATGAAATCTATCTTGCCTATGTTAGGTTTAACTTTCATGTCATGGTGTTTTAGAGTGTTTTTGTAACTCTGGTTTTGAGCTACCAGTTTTCGTGTCAGTACTCCCGTTTTCGAGGTGTGAGAAACCATGCCTATTATATACCATCAAATTACCATGTTATAAAATAGCCAAGTACCACTCTTATTACGTAGATCCTTTATGGTGCTTTCAAACATTTTATTCAGGAATCACTGTGATTCCAGTCTTCAGTCAGAATTCACACACTTCCAGACAAGAGATGAAATCTCTGAAGTAAAAGTCTGGTGATTCAAAGAATAAGTCTGGTTATTCATCCTCAGGTAGGAGCCAGACAAATGACCATATAAGTCTTGAGGGTCTGCATAACCCTCATGCGATGGCATTGGTGGCGGAAGCTTCCGATCCTTCATCTCATGCATAAGTTCATCTTTCCCGTAATTCTTATTGCCAGAAAAGAGATCTTCCATCTCCTCTGCTCCCGTCTCTGCTCCTGGCTTGTCCGGGCAAGCGGGTTTGCATTCCGGTTTGTCTTCTGGTTTTACTGGGCATCCGGATATGAGCACTGTGATTGTCTGGCTTGGCTGAACATCCGGTGCCTCATGATTTTCTGGCTTTTCTATCCACTTCCGGTTTTTCCGTTTCCGGCAGTAGTGTTGCTGTTTCCGGTAGGAAGAATGCATATCCGGGTCTGTTGGACCTGGCCTGTTGGACCTGGCATTGCATCATTCATCTATTTCCGTTTCCGGTTTTTCAGCTTCCTTTTCCGGTAGTAGTGTTGCTACTTTCGGTAGGAAGAATGCTTATCGGGGTCTGTTGGACCTGGCATTGCATCATTCATCTATCATTCATCTATTTCCGTTTCCAGTTTTTCAGCTTCCTCTTCCGGTAGTAGTGTTGCTACTTCCGGTAGGAAGAATGCTTATCTGGGTCTGATGGACCTGACATTGCATCATTCATCTATTTCCGTTTCCAGTTTTTCAGCTTCCTCTTCCGGTAGTAGTGTTGCTACTTCCGGTAGTAAGAATACTTATCTGGGTCTGTTGAACCTGGCATTGCATCATTCATCTATTTCTGTTTCCAGTTTTTCGGCTTCCTCTTCCGTTAGTAGTGTTGCTACTTCCGGTAGGAAGAATGTTTATCTGGGTCTGTTGGACCTGGCATTGCATCATTCATCTATATTCATTTCCGGTTTTTTCAGCTTCCTCTTCCGGTAATTCTGTGCATCCGGGTTGTAGGATCTTGATCAGTTTCCGGTAGTCTACTTCCGGTTTACACATTTCCGTTTCCTATTTGTCCGCATCCGGATTTCGTACAGCCGGGGATAAGGTCATTTCCGGTTGTCATGGATCTTTCTGGTGTTCTAGGATTATCTTCCGGGTCTGTCTTCCTGTTTTGGATTTCAGGTGATAGAGAACTTCCATGGGTTCCAGTTTTGTTCTTCAAGTCCGGTTTACATGTTCGCTTTCCTAGTATCTTGTCATCTTGTTGCCTAAGATTTAGTCTTATTTCAGTATTTGGTTAATATTGGAAATGTTTAATAGCTGAAAATATTCATACCGAGTCATTGCCAGTCTTGTAGTCTCTCATGGAATTGTAGTCTATTCAGACATTTATTCGCTTATCAGTGACAATTTTCAACGTAATTAAAGACTTCTGACTGGTTGCCGTATGGGTTTTTCATCAGCCGATAAGTCAGTCTGTATTCTACGCATTATCTCGACATACGATTTTTACTTAAATCCAACTTTAGATGAGCAGTTGTCTTCGGGCCATTCAGCCTTTCTTCGCGCTCCTTTTACCTCTTATGTGGGCAGGGTGACCCGCCATTATCACGACAGCTACCATCACCACAACATCAGCAACATTGGCAACTACTAGTACCGCCGCTGCTAAACAGACGGATATCTTGGAACCAGTGGTAACTGTGAGAGACATCATGGATGCCCATATTTCCGCCACCATCACTTCGGATGTTTCGGACAGTGCCAACAATAATAATGATGAGAACATATCAGCAATGCATCCACGTGACCTACCACCATCAGTCGCGGGACCCAAACTCATTGGGGAAATTTCTCTGCTGAGGTGTAATCATGTGTAATTCAGCAGAAATGTTAATGGGCGATTCGTGGAAATGTGTTAATTATTACTTTATTTTTTAAATACTTTTCTTCTTATTATATATGTTAGATCAATTGAATCCCGTCCCTAGGATGAAAATTCCCAGATTTTATGTCAAAATCTTAATTCATTTGGTGATATCTCTGGCAATATACAGGTGAGCAAAATTATAATTGGTCAGGCAAATAGCCATTTCTTTCAGCTTTAAGCACACTGCAGTTTAATGACAATATGCAAAGATACAGTCTGCCAGACAAAAACCATATCATGCGGAATTTTACCGAAAAAAGGATAACATATTCTCAGATCGTATCTTAGATGAATAATTTTTTTTATATATTTCAATCTTCTGAACCTCTTGTCCGATATTAACATCCATTATATCATATTAATCCCGAGGTCGGCACCTTAGAGATCATAGACTCATTGGAAGCGCCTCAGCGGTTCGTTTGCTATTTTCATTTACGTATACTTCCGTAAAATATATTTTATCTATTGGCCTCGCTCCTCCAGTCATAGTAATAGCGGTGGTGCGGGGTTGACGTCGCCAGACGCGATAAAATGGCAGCGCCCCGATGTACGAAAAATTGTCAATTTTACCGACTTTATCTAGCGATAGTTGGTTACGCTATTTCTATCTGGTTATTATTCTGACGGAATTTCATTAAACATGTAATAATCTTTCAAATAAAGTACACTTTTTATCATCCCGGAATTGCCCTTTAACGTTTACAATTAAAGGTTTAGTTGTTGCTCTATGATGGCATCTGAATTTCTAGATGTATGCTTGTTGTGAAATAATGGGGGAATCCAGTTTCTCAGTCAATAATGATGTCATAATCCACTACGTCACATGTAGGTTGACGTCATAATCAATGAAAAAATTCAGCCTACATGTGACGTAGTTGATTATGACGCTATATTATTGACTAAGAAACTGGATTCCTCAATTACGTCAAGAATGACGTGATATAGTCCATCATAAACGCTTAATAGTCAGTCAAGATGTACGCATTGTATGTGTTTACTATTTAATAAACATTCTGATGACTATTTTGAGACTAATTTTACTAGCGCCCAGTCAGATTAGTTTCAATATATTCAACATCTTTACCTGTATAGTATTATGGAAATCGAGAATAAGAGCGTGCAGGAATCGATTGATTTCAACATGGGCAAAGCATGGGTGGGGCTTAGCTGGGATGGGCGGGGCATAACTAAAATGGATTCCTCTGTTTTATACTGGGTACTGTCGTGTTTAGTGTCTGCCTATATGCACGCACGCACGCGCACGAACGCACGCACACACGCACACTTCCCGATCGTTTACCCAATGTGTCGTTTTATAGTGATGTGATAGTTTCTTCATAGTTTGATTCCTAGGATGAGGATGGATATACACTTCCTCTCTATTTCTACATTCCGGACAATGAACTCCAACCTTACTTTACATGGAACGAAGTAACGCCAGGAAAGGTTATGTGCATAGTAAATGCAACCTTTTACAATTTCGTCGATGGCAGGACAGAATTCCGTATATATGCCCCTAGAGAAATTATGATGTTGAATAAAGTCGGGTAGTGATTTTCCGTTGGACACTGATCACTATTTCTGACTCTAACATATTATAGGCCTACTAATGTACGATGTTTTAGTATCTAATCATACTTTTGTCTCCATAAACATATTTGACCATCGTAGTGTAATAAACAACTTGGCTGGAATTCAACAAGGAGGTTTAAACCTGGTTTATCCTAAAGCGGGTAAGAAATCACAATGTAATTGCAATGTTACAGATAGGGCGATATACCCCCACTTGTCATCGGTTTAGAGCTAGGCCAAGCCCCAAGTGGTGTGGCCTACATGCCCAAATATGGGCATTCCTTCTAAATGGGCGGGTATCAAAGAGCCTCTCCAACTTCCCAAGGATGCCCATACGTTGGTGTTTAGCCTCCCCCTCCCTTGAAGGGTGTGTGGTCTGGGTCTGAACTAATAAAATCAGGAGGCTAACACTCTATCTATAAAACTAACATTGCAATTACTTTGTGATTTGTTACCTGGTTTAAGTTAAACCGGGTTTAAACCGTATTATATTCCGACCCGTGAGTTATGTACCATAAAGTGCTGGATAATTATCAAATAAAGTGTGGATTCAAACCTGTATATTGTGGACACCTAGATGTGAGGCTACATTATTGTGGTTCCTTAACCTCTCGTGTGTCAACCGCGACTCAAAGCGCTCAAAAGACTACTTTTATCAATTAAGCCTTTACTGCGTTAAGAGTTTTCAAACAAATTGAAATCTGTTCAGTGAATCGCCATTAGCCGGTCAGGAAGACTTTTTTCTTTGTAAGTTTATAACTGGAATTTATGAAAAGCGTTTTATAAGAGATATTTTTTGACCGGTTTGACGATTAAAGGGTTAATGGTCAAGAATGTTGAAATTTTTGAAAATTTATCACTGGAATGACTGGCTCGGTAACCGAGCCATTCATTCCAATGGTAAATTTTCAGAAATAGTCTTCTCTTAACCTGCAAATAGACAGTCTCAAGACAACTGCAGAGGAAGTATTGGCAGATTTTACCATTATAAATCACAAGTTGACACAAGAGTGTAAATAATAAATAGATTGTAGATTCAATCCTGTATATAGTGGACACCTAGATGTGAGGGCACATAATTGTGGTTCTTTAAGATAGGTGGTCATAAGACCACATGTCTGAAAGAACTGCTATCTTGCGGTAAGATGTGAAACACAGACAAGGCATTTATATGATAATGGATCTATTCGATCTGTCAGTCAAATATATGACATCATAATCATTTACGTCACATGTGGGCTGATGTCCCAGCCAAAATGTGTAATGAATGACATATCTAGCTGAGTCATGGATATTTAAAAGTCTGTTAAGTGTACGAATTGTATGGATTTGGTTTTTAATATAAACATATTCCGAAAATAACTTCACTCGTTGCTATTGCTGTCCTAGGCCATCAAATTAGTTTCAAAATATTCAACAGGTTACCTGTATAGTTACTCTGACAATGTGATTCTGAGAGGTCAAGGTTCAAAGTAGACATTACAAATGGATCTCATCACATGCACGACGTGGGCGGTGCGTAGCTAGAAATGGGCGGGCATAGCTAGAAATGTATCCCTCAATTGTCTTATCTATTAATAGCCTAGTTGTTGAGCGGGATGAACATAGACACAATTCCAACATACAGTTGTCTGGTGTCATTCGACGCATAATGTTACCCAGAATCACATACTAAAAATCCCCATCGACCCATTTTGGTTGGAATTTTTACAGGGTTTTGAAATTGAGGACCATTTTTGACATCTTGTGTGAAATATGATACGGTCGTGGGGTAGAATAAACTTGCCTCGTCTGCAATTTTCCAATCAAATGCAATGTTCAACACCCTGAGATAATCACTCATATCGAATAGATGTGTGATAGCCTGTACTCGACCTACTTCCCGACATCACCAATAGCAAAAGGGACAGAACACTAGTCTGTATAACTGCTAACAAGTGTGATCGAATAAAAAATCCATTAACATTATTTAGAAGTCTAATCATTGTCACTCAGCAGCTGAGATGCATAGATATCAAGCTAAATATAAACACGTGTGTCACTGAGGATAGCATAGAGGTGCTCATCAACATAGTGTACGCTTTGATGTTGGGAAGTGCCCAGCGATGTCATGACATTATGCGTAAAAACCATCAGTTTCTTCATCACATATTTATCAAATGGTCGATGTTGCTGCAGATCTGACCTCGGCACCATGCACATGCCATCAAACATTTCAATCCGTTTTGTTGCATAAGCATTGCTTGGTGACACACAGATTCTTTGTTGTTGCTTTACATTTGAAACGAATGAAGCTGAGCGCCTTCGATGGTTCAGCATCAAGATTTTCCATTTTCCTCTTTCCATCCCCAATCATTCTGGTCGAGTTCATCGTTATTAAGAGTTAGGCATCCGACAACGAAATAAGCTGTGGGCTCAGTTGGCGGGAATTGTCGCGGATCTATCTTACTCCCACTCGCAACAATCTGCATGTATCAGGCGTATCTAAGAGAAGTAAGCATGTCCTTATCAGTGACAAAATGCAGGCAACGGAATAGGCTACGTTCCACGCGGCAAACTTCTTCCTCTAATTTGTCTATTTATCTGACAAGTCCTGCACCTCTTTGAAATCTGAACTTAGCCACGGCCTTCAGAAGATTTGTCGTGCCGTGGCCGAACATGGCACACCCACTCCAGGCATGGATTTTCAGAATATGCTTCCCTATCTCTGCCGGTGTTACACCAGTAGCTTCTTTGAGACTATAGCTACCCTCGCTTCGATCATTTCGCATTCTTCTTCAAGAAAATGACAAGCTATCGTCCCAGTTATCCAGCAACATCTTGAAGATGTTAGAATCCTCAGCAACAGCTAAGCCTGGCTGACCATCACTAGCATTGTACATTGCCATTAATACTATCAGTGTCTCTGCGGCTCCATTACCTATTTTCGTGACATGGCGCAAGGCTTAAAAATTACCTAACAGAGAGATAATTTGCCGAGTCTTGTTTCGTTCATTCGAGAGGAATGCCTCCTGGTCAGCATGAACCGTGGCTGTATCTACAACACTACATCAGCAGAGACCTATTTGCCATCGACCGTGCTCATGGTCCATCCTAGAACTGTACTGTTCAAGCACCTGAGCATATGGTGCATTTTTGCCATCTTATATGGTGTAGCAGCCAGCCTCCGTCTATCACAGGAATGCTTTGCTTGAGTGGCGGGAACTTCGTCAATGTTTGTCAGATTTTTCTGTATTCTGGTCAGTTTTGATTTACCACTTTGCTCAAGGAGAAATCTCTGTAAAAGGATGTAAGGGCTACCATCATTTCGTGTCCAAAGTAAAGAAGAATATCTTCATCCTGTCTGCGCTAGTGCGGGCCAAACCGGATCGATCACTTCGCACAGCTTGCTATGTGAGACTTATTCATGGATGTGTTACTTACAGATTTACCATCCATGCTTTGTTGTAACTCTTCATCGACTTTCTCGGCTCTGTCACAGTGGATGCCATCCTCTTAGCATGCGATCAGACCACTGGCCAGAGATGGCACGTGCGGAACATTTGCATCTAACAGGCCGTGCACTTAAAACCAGTCTATGACCTTTCTCATGTCTCTCCAATCATGGTCCAGCGCTTCCTGCATCCGCATGCGGATCGTTTTTAAGGTGTCACTCCCCATCAGACAGACTTTGGCAGAGTTGTTGCAGTCTTAGTCAGCAATGACTTTCATTCAATTTGCTAGATGTACCTTCTGAAAGTATCACTAAGTTGAATGTCATACGGATTATTTTGAGAACAGTTTGATTGATAGTTGTCGCAACAGCAATTTTCAGTTATATCGTTTTCAAAATGTTAGCCAGTGACAATTAAATTGTCTGCTGATTGTTTTGCGAACAATTTGATGGAAAGTTGTTGCTGTTATAAAAATATCACGCCTAATGTGTTTCAATTCCATGCTACAGAATACGCTCTGACGAGGTAGCTTTGCTCACCTTGGAGGCCTGAAAGCCATTGCCCTAGAGCGAGAACAATATAATCACAAATAAGAGCAGCTACAAATACCAAACTAAAATGTCGGTTCCAAAGAGGAAGATCGTCAATAAATTTTCCTAAATCTTTCCTAAATTTATAACTTCAGGATAACTTAAAAAAAATAAAATGGTTAAATCTATACATTTTAGAGGCTTAAATTGCGTGCCTAGATTTGATGGAATGAAATAAATCTTAACATATGCTGATTTCAGTCCATATAAATTAATATAATTTTTAAGATGTGAAATTTAATTAGAGGTACGAGTCGCTAATTCAAATTTACAGCTAAAAAATTGTATTAAATTTTACGGAACGAAATTATTATATGTTAAGTTTTATTTCGTTTCATTACATTACATCTAGGCACGCAATTTAAGCCTCTAAAAGTACAAATTTAACAATTATATTTCCCGGCATTCCGCTGAGAATATGCACCTTTAAGAATAACCTTCTAGATCTTTAAATTTCTTCTTTCTGCCCAACTTTTCCGGATTTCTGTCCTAAATTATTTCATTTCCTTACCAATTTTATTAATTTGGATCAAAATGTATTGGGTTTTCAGAGTTTAATATTCACATTTCTGGAAGAACCTGTAGATTGTCAATGAAAACCTTTTCTGCTGAAATTTTTGGATTGGAAGCCACTATCTTCATATTTCCCAAGGCCATTTTTTGCATTTCTTGCCAATATATAACTCTCAACTAGGAGTTTTGTCTCTAATACCAAGGTCCACATGCCATAGAATACAATAATTAATCAGTATTTCATATTATTGCTAGCTCACCTGGCCCAAATGGTCAAGTGAGCTTACGCCATGGAGACCGTTTGTCATTTGTCAGTCGTCCAATCGTCCATCATCCGCCCTTCATCTTTCGTTTTAAAAGATTTTCTCATAAACTACTTGGTGGATTTTAAAGCAAATTTACTTGGAAGGATCATATCGTGAAAGGCTCTAGAACTTCTATTCAGAACTTTGATTGGTCGATTGGAAATTGTCAAAGGCATCTCCTCCTTAACCACTTGATGGATTTCAACCAAATTTGTCTTGAAGGATTCCCTGCTACGAGTCTCCAGAATAGCAGTTTCTGTGCGGGAAGCTGAGATTTTATTGAAAAATCTACTGACATTGTCAAAATGCCGCTCCTCCTTAGCAGCTTGGTGAATTTCAGTAGAAATTTGTGTAGAAGGAACCTATGGTGGTACGCTCCATAGCTTTTAGTAAACATGTCGATTACTTAGATTTTGGAGTGAAAATCTTTAGATTGTATGTAAAAACTTACCGGAAATTATGGATTGATGGATTTCAGCAAAACTTGGTTACCAAGACATGTGGCAGGCTCCAGATCATCTAGTACGAATTTTGATTGTTTATTTTTTGGTGAAAATCTTACATTTTATGAAATAATTTAGCAGAAATTTACCGAAAATTGTCAATTTGTTGGGGAGAAATCTTTTGCTGGAAGTATCCTCTGGTGGGAATCCATAAGATATAGTCAGAATTTTTACAGTAAAATCCTAGAATAACTATTTAAAGTCTTATGCAAACACAATTTTAATAGCTATTTATACAATATATTTGAAACACAATCAAAATCTGTCTCACACATAAAGTGTGCTAGCATACGGTAAGAAATAAGCAAGAAATGCAAGTTTGAAAACACGCAAAACTGGAATTCTGATTTCAACATTTTCAATTTCGCCAATCATAAGCCAACGCCCTATACGTCACTCCAGTGACGGCTAACGTAGCCCTGCATAGGAATCAATAGTACATAAGGCAGATATCAAAAGCAGTGTCGCCGAAATTACCTTTGGTACACGCGATATTTGTAGTCGGTTCTAGTACAGTTTTTCCTGCTGAATATGCTCGTATGTGTTTTTTTGTATTACACAGACTGATTTCGTCTAAATTGAGGTATTTGAAAAAAACGCACATTTTGCTAGTTTTCATTGAAATTATGGTGAAAGGGAGATAAATGTCGTCTGAGCAAATAAATTAGCGTGATTTACGTCCCATAGAGGTGATACATTTTGAGCTGGGAACCGATCAGGGCGTTGGTGGCAGTCTGTCAGGTATGGGATAAAAGGTTTTTTTGCTATTATCTGAGACCGCTTCAAGCCGGTGTGTATTTTCTGAAATATTGACACGTGCGTGATCTATTTATGCAAAGTTATACCAGTCGTGTCACCCGCATTTTAAGGCAGCCTGTGTCTTAAGTAGGGGGCAAAGGGGCATTGCCACCCCCACCCCACCCCTCCTCGTTGAGGACGCATGCATACACCCATGGATAGTCATGGATTTATACACTTTCTGCGATTTGAATGGAAATTGTATAGGCACTGTGCCTGCATTCAATGGACGATTTTTAGCTATGCCCCGCCCATCTCTAGCTATAAGCTCCGCCAACACCTCGATCGTGTTGGGATCGATCGATCTCTGAACTCCCGGACTATCACTCTCCAGAAAACTATACAGGTAAGCGGTTGAATATTTTAAAACTAATTTGACTGGGTGATGTTGCTGCCTATGGCATGTTTATTAAATGGTAAAGACATACAATTTGTACAACGTGTCAGACTATTAAGAATTAAAGACGGGTGGCATAGAATCATTTATTACTTAATGATTATGACATCATCCTACACGCCACTTAGCTGATTATGACTTCATATGACGTCATTATTCTGGGGGAAAGGTCAATTAAATTGCCCAACCCCCCAACTCAAGACCAAATTTCTGGATAAAATGCTGGCAACAATTTTCAAAATATGTTGAATATCTTAAAAAAGATTTGTCTGAAGGACATTTATGCCTTAAGCAGAAATGGCGTCCAGTATACAAAGCATTTCAAATTCTAATGTTCCAGGTGAGCGACGGGCCGTTGGGCGTTGGGCCTCTTTTTTGTAATAAGTTACCTTATTTCTAAAAAACCCAGATATTGTTGAATGGTTTATTTCATATCGTCATTAGTTTAGTTATTATTATGTTACATACTTCAGTATCAATTTTCACCATCAATCTAAAATTAAGGTTCTTAGGCCACATAATATTGCTATATCTATTTTGTGATGTTTCTTACTGAACTATGAAATCTAATGGCTTTTCTATTGCATTGTTTGATGATGTATGTATTCAGCAGCTGTAGTAGTAGAAACATCATACAGCTGCAATCAGTCCTTCTTCAATGCTGACCACTCTGTCTTGTCCTCAGGCAAAATCTTTAGCTTCCTCATTCTTGATCTGAATGTACTCGAGGTCACCTCGCAGCAACACGCTTATCAGATTTATGCAACGGCATCAACTCCTGGCTTTATATTTGCTGGCTCCCAGTATGGAGAATTTCAAGGTTCTCTGTGTTGGTGTGTCTTCCGGCATCCTTAGCACATGGACGTACAGAAATTGGCAGTGGAATTCACATAATATATGAACAAGCTGTCCGTCTTCTGGATAAGGTGGGCTTGAATGTAAAGAAACCGGGTGTTGTTCAGACAGGGACATCGCAATAACATTGAATCAGATTCAGTTAATGACTAGTATAGAATGAATGTAATCATCCATTTCTTAGACCACATTGTACCATGTCTTGATTCTCGATTCAGTAACCTATCGGCCACTGCAGCTAAACTGCTAGACCTCGTTCCCTCCGTGTTTAAACCCTTTTTTGTCAACTTGTGGTTTATAATGGTAAAACCTGCCAATACTTCCTCTGCAGTTGTCTTGAGATGTCTATTTGCAGGCTAAGAGAAGAATATTTGTGAAAATTTACCACTGGAATGATTGTCTCAGTTAGCGAGCCAGTCATTCCAGTGATAAATTTTCACAAATTTTCTTCTCATGGCCTGCAAATGGGCACTTACTAAAAAAACAAAGATTTAGATTTCTTGACCATGAACCCTTTAATCGCCAAACCCGTCAAAAACACCTCTTAAAAACGATTTTCCTGAATTCCAGTTATAAACTTATCAAGAAAACCAGTCTTCTCTTGGCCGTCAAATAGTCATTCACTGAGATATTAGAAAAAAAAATTCAATTTGCTTGAAAACTCTTGACAAAGTAAAGGCGTAATTGATAAAATGAATCTTTCGAGCACGTTAAGGCGTGGTTGACACACGAGGGGCTAAGTCGGACGAGCAGGGAGTTGACGTTGGTCCAACAATTGAAACACATCGAGACGATTTGCCATCTCCAGAATTGGTTGACTCTGAACTACGCCGCTGAAAATCCTGTTATGAAAATGTAACAATTGAAAAATGTCCATCACCTCCAGCCAAGGCGATAAAGGAGTGCAATAAACTATATTTCCCCCAACATCCATGTCTTCTTGCTTTAGGTTAATTTAGTTTATTTTCGATTAACCTCTTTTGAAGTATACGAAATACAATTAATATACAATATAATATTTCATGAAATAAACAGTAATAATATACTTCAGACCACATGAGGTTTAGATATCCAGTATAGCCTACACATATGTTGAGAAATATATAATATAGGGACCCGTTTCTAGTCATACCCCACATATTTCTACTCAAGCTCCGTCCACCCTTTACTCGTGTGGAATCGAGTTAATACCCTGAAACCTTGAATTCCAAGAAGCTAAATATCGGGAGTTGACATGCACTATTCCTGTGACATCATGTGCGTGTGTACAAAGTGCACGTATGATGAGACGGCTCATCAATTGACCGTTTCAATTTATCCATCCATCATATGACGTCATAATCAACTACGTGACGTATATAATGACATCACCGTCAATGACGTCATTATGGCGTTATGAATGACGTGGATAAGTACGTCACGTACGAATATTTGAAGATGTGTTGTACGAATTGTAAGTCTTTACTATTTAATAAATATCATGTTGAATACTTTGAAACTAATTTGACTGGGCGCTGTTGCTCTCATAGGCAGCAACATCACCCAGTCAAATTAGTTACAAATATTCAACAGCTTACCTGTATAGTTTTCAGGAAATTGATAGTCAGGGAGTTCAGAGATCGATCGATCCAAACACGGGCGAGGTGTGGGTAGAGCTTAGATATAGATGGGTGGAGCATGGCTAAGAATGGAAAGGCCCATTGAACTTTTCACATTATCCCTCCATCATGTGACGTCATAATCAACTACGCGAGGTATAGAATGACATCACAATCAATAATGTCATGAATGACGTCGATAAGTACTTAACGAACGAATATTTGAGACGACTATGCGCTGTTGTACGAATTGTGTCTTTGCTATTTAATAAATATCATCTTGAATATTTTGAAAGATAAGGCAAACAGCCCTGGAAATTGATAGTCAGGCTGTTCAGAGATCGATCGATCCCAACACAGACGACGTGTGGGCGACGCTTAAATAGAGTTGGGCGGGGCATAGTTAAGACTGGAAAGGTCTATTAATCTAGACGAAGTGGTGGGCGGACATATATGCGAAACTTCATATCAGGCGTTCTCACTAGACATAACCGGTGTATAGAAAACCATAAAGGTAAGCTGTTGTATATTTTGAAACTAATTTGACTGGGTGATGTTGCTGCCTATGGCAGCACCAGCGCTCAGTCAAATTAGCTTCAAAATATTCAACAACATGTTTATTAAATAGTAGAGACATACAATTCGTACAACGCGTCGGACTATTAAGAGTTAAAAATGGGCCTAATAGAGGCATTGATGACTTAATGATCATCCTACGCGGCTTAGCTGAGTATGACGTCATATGATGTCAGATCATCGATGGATACTCTGGAAAGGTGAATTCTGTTCGAAGCAGACTCCTGAGATATGCTGATGTAACCCTTGAAAGGCAGTTGACGCATATTGAAGATTTTGGTGCTGATTTGACTGAAAGTTGTTGCTACTATGGCAACAACGGGTTTCATGCTGAGACCCTATCAGGATACCATAACTGCTTACCTTTATGAATGCCGACTAGCTCTTTGAAGGGAAGTACATTGTTTTCTCCATTACTCTCATTCGGCATTAGACCTCATAAACTGCTGATCATTTCAGGCATTTAGGGGTGATCGATTCTATATACTTATAACGCAGTGAAGCTTTATTGAATTACTTCCCTTGATTTTGACCGCTGTATAAGACCATGTGTATAAGATCAGAGAGCTTTTTCCCAACGCGAGTCTTCTTTCTTCTTCTTTTCGATCGCTGGTATCACACATGGAGAGCCGTTCTCAAGATGAAATCTGTTGTTTTCTGCAGTTCTTCCACAGGGCCATATAGCTTTTCAAGAAAAGAGGTTGACAAAGGCCAGATCTCTTCTCTCAGCAGCTGATACGTACTGCAACATTGAAGTATGTGCTCTGTGGCCTGTTCTGCTTCTCCACAAGGACAAGCGGGCGATGTCGTAAGGTGGAAATGCCTGTACATGTGTTGGTTTAGTCTGTTGTATCCAGTTCTGAGACGAAAAATGGTCGAGTGATACAGAAATGTTTGAAAGATATAAAGTGAAGAAATGCTTTTTTAAATTTGTTTGTCTATTCATAAGACTATTGATATTTATGAGAATGAAGCTCGCTAAGCTATAACACTGTGCATAGTGTGCAGAAATCAATAAACCATGTCAAAACGAAATACAGTGGTAAACCGAGCCAAAATCGTGGATTTAGTACTCAGAAACAATCATTTCAGTCAGGGCAAATGATGTGGAAATGTCCATGAACCAGCATATGGAAAAAGCTGGTTTGTATTGTAATCGGGAAAAACACTCCGCTAACTATGGCCGTGCTCTCACTAGAGTTAATCAGGAATAACGCCATACTTCAGTATGACTCCACTTCGGCGACCAGACATAGCGAGACACAGTCCATCCCCGTAGCGGACTATAAAAGGAACACTATGGATCATGGACTTGATCCACCAAGTGGTTCCTGTGATATCAATATCCACGCAACGTCATCAAATTCTTGACCTCATTTTGTGTGCGACAGATGCGCGATAGATTTGAATTTTATGACGAATTCAGAGGGACTAATTTTCTGTTAACTACTTGTCATACAAACTACTATAGACTTTATATCATCTCGTTTTACGTGAATTAATATTGTCTGGTATGAAGAGAATAGCGCTCGTGTCCTTTTAAGTTTCAGTTCTCTCTACCACCATATTCTGGTGGAAATCACTACACCGATGGCTACTCAATACATACGAGATACTTTTCTCGATCTCGAATCGAAGATCTCGCGAGATACGCATGGAGCCATACATGTCATATCTCAATAGTGATGATAATACATCAAATAGCGATAAAAACGTGCCTCCACATAGTGAGATGAAATCGTAAAGCCGCCACCATGCTCTAACACATTGTCTCAAGCAGTCATTCAGACATCATGTGGTCGGACGATCAGAAACCCGGCCAGATTTAAAGACTTTGTATATGTCGTTGTCGTCGTTGTTGATTTGGTTTTATTGGCCACTCACATCTAAATGTATTCGAGCCATGACATTCTTTGATGTGCTTCCCCGAAGGGTTGCCTTGGTTGTGTAAATAAGTCAGGACTGAAATAATAAAAAAACTAAGAGGTTGTTAGGGGTGTATGCTTTGCCTGTTCACTGGACAACAGAGAGCTAAGCAGAGCGACAGCACCTACACCAAAAGCAAAACCGCGCCAATCACGACGACCGTGTCCACTATTCGTGTTTCCTGCGCCACACACCAACACCCCAATCTAAAAGTAGAGGCGTGGCTTCTACGAGAATAGACCTCTAATGTATTGACCGGCCATTTTATTACGTCATCACAACAACTAGATTGTTACACAGACTCCATTTCGGCGACCCGACAGATCAGTACCCAGTCCATCCCCGTAGCAGACTGTAAAAGGAACACTATGGATCGTGTTGATTTTAGTATCATCTTAACCTCTGTGTCACTAGCTTAATACAGACATTAAAATCGACTCGATCCACTCAGTGATTCGTGTGATATCAAAATCCACACAATGTCAGCAAATTCTTGACCTCATTTTGTGTGCGACAGACTTGAATTTTACGACGAATTCAGAGGGACTATTTTTTTGTTACCTGCTTGTCATAAGGACTACTACAGGCTTTATATCATCTCGTTTTACGTGAACTAATATTGTCTGGTATGAAGAGACAGGGTTCGATCTCTAGTTATGTCCGCTAGTCCGAGAATACCTGATTCTCATACGGACTACTTATAGTTCGTTGGTCACAAGTCCAGTGGATTAGTGCAAAATTTATGTCAAAATTATCCGTTAAACTCGCAAAAACGAAATATTCCATGACGTTGAGAAAACTAATGCATAAATTGCAAACACGCAAGCTTATATTACCCGCTTAAAATTACCGCAGAAGCAATACATGCTAAAATCTATGATAGCCGTGCCTGTTCATAGTCGGCAACCACTCCGGAGCATGTGCATTTAATTTACGCTAGGCTTCTTTCGGTTTCTATATGATAGGACATAAAAGATCCGAAAACAACCGAATTTCGAAATCGCTTAATACGTGCAAAAGTGCTGACATCATAAAACGAATTACTTGGTCAATTCAACCTAGAGGGATAAAGAATTGCTCATTGCCTCGTAGCCGAGTTGCATGGCTTATGAATTGATCAGTAATTATGTAGAATTCATAAAATTGATTTTGACCGATACTGACATATCTGGCATATGTATATGGCTTGGAAACTACAGATAATATAGCATAACGATTACACCAACGTGAATAACTGTACACTCTACATTTAATAATTAAACATGTATACTGATGATAGATTTTGTCGAGGAACATATACACTCCCAACGTTCCCGACGAATTCAAACTTCTGGTTCATTTTGTCCTAGAGGGGGATATTAGAATTGCTATCATCTAGGAACATTGTCGTGTCAAATTTAGTAATGTCTATATCAACCGATTTTGGGACAAACGTTAAGATAAAATGTATTAAATTGTCACTAGGCTACTATTAGCACACTGTGAGCATGCTTTCTAGACAATACAATTCAATGTTTACACATTTCACGACTTGAATTGACGACTTTTTAAAGATAAAATGGAGGTAGGATAGCGATAGTCAGAACTGAGAAAATTATGCCATTACACGTACTCCAATTCGGTGACTGACCATCTAATATCACAGCGCATAGTAGCTACATGGCATATAACACCGTGTAGCCTGGTTCCCAAATAAATGCCCCAGGGAATCAAGCTACCGCAACGGGTAAGGTGTACTGCAGTTCTGACAGAATTAACTTCCTGGTCACTGTGCTATAAAAAATATGCTCATGCGTGTCAAGATATTGCCATGACTTGCAAAATAGTAACGGAATTTGGACACATAATATGCTAATTCTTCTTAGAGGCACGAAAATTTATGATCACGGCGCGTATTATTTAAGATCTGCAATGCGTTAATCCTGTATTTCGCTCACAAATTTAAAGAGAAAAATCTTATTTATCATGACTGCGCATATATATTCACATGCGTGATTGGCTGATGACTGGAACTACACAACAAATTACATGTGGTTCCTGGTTCCCTGTACCATATAATATTATAGCGCTAAAAGAATTGATAGCGGTTCCAAACTAATTATGCAATATCAAATCAAGCTAAACATTTTGGCGGGAAATGTGAGTACCTACCATAGGATATGTATTATGTGGTATGTAGTTTTCCGAACCCCTTTTAACAGGACTAGTGCTTTTATCTGCGGACTAGTCTATTTTCAAAATCACTAGTCCGACGGACTAGTGACATAAAAAGTTAAGATCGACCCCTGAGAGAGCAGCGCTCGTGTTGTTTCAATTCTCTCTACCACCATATTCTGGTGGAAATGACTACGCCAATGGCTACTCAATACATACGAGATCCTTTTCTCGATCTCGTATCGAAGTAGATCTCGCGAGACACGAATGACCAACACCCACGTCTGCGAATAAGGCAGTCTCAATATCCGCCAAGTTGTAGTCAAGTTGTTATTTTAGAGCGTTAGTTACTCCTTAAATCACTAACATGTATGTAAAGACATAGGTATTTCCATTTTTTATGGCATTAAGAGTAATTCAGAATAAAAAAATGAAAATTAAATAGTATTACCTGATTAACACATTGGACACTGGCTACGAGAAATTTAAGTGTTCTTGACATTACACATTTGATTATTCTTGAGGAATATCCGTTTGCAAGACAAAAACGAGCTATTTTTTTTAAATTCAGTGGCAGATTTATCAAAATAGTCTTCTCTTGATCTGCGAAACATTTTCTTGAAGAAATCTTGGCCATTAAAGGGTGCTTTGGTATAAACAACAGCTTGAGAGCTTTGAGGCGCTGTTGACACAAGATGGGCTACCAGTGTCATGTTTGCTGGTGTTATGGCCCTATTGCAATTAATATGTTGGGATTCGATCTGTCCTCCACGTATTTGTCATAATAAAAATATATCGCTTGTTAGCTAGCTGTCTGAATTGTATATCTTTGCCTCTTTGGTGAAGTTATAATTCAATAGTGTTTATGACATTCCGTATAGCAACAAAAGCTCCAAGTATAATTAGTTTCAAAATATTAACATCTAGTTACCGTGATATTAAAATTCCAGCAGTCGGTTGTTCAGTGTTAACGCTGATTCAAATATACATACAAGGTGGTCGGAGATAATATATCCCGAGATATTTATCCCTCACATTCAACACACACGCACGCGTCTACGCATGTACGCAAGAACGCACGCACGACAACACGCATTTAGACACGCGCACGGACCCGAATGCGATACTTGTAACAGACCAGATCAAATACAATACATGGGGTATGCATATTTATGGGTGTGGGGTGACTCTTTGACAAATTATAGCTGTCTGTCCGGCTGATCGCACGATTGACTGACAGACCAACAGACTGCATGAGTCACTGATCGGATGACCGACTGCATGAGTGGCAGACTGATGGACTGCATGATGACAAATCAGATGACTGACTGATTCCATGAGTAACAGATCGGATGACCGACTGCATGAGTGACGGACTGGTGGACTGCATGGGTGACAGATCGGATTACTGCATAAGTGACAGACTGACGGACATGCCAACTGACTGAACGAACGACTGACTGACCGATTGACCACATGAGTGACAGATCAGAGGACCGACTGACTGCATGATTGTCAGATCGGATGACTGACTGACTACATGAGTGAGAGATCGGATAATTGTCCCTCATGAGGGATGTACTAACGGACTGCAATGAGTGATAGATTGGATGACTGCATGAGTGGCAGACAGGCCTACAGATCGACCGACCGACTACATGTGCAACAGAGCCGATTACCGACTGACTGCATGCGTGACAAATCGGAGGGCCGACTACATGAGTGATGGACTGCATGTGTGCGAGACCGACGTCCATGCCGACCGACTGACCAACCAACCGACGGACTGCATGAGTGCACGATTGGATGACCAACTCAGTCCCGGAATGACTGACTGCATGAGTGACTGGTTGATGGATGGCATGAGTGACATATCATATGACTGCATGAGTGATGGACTGACAGACAGGATGATAGGCTGACTGACCGACTGACTGAGACTGATCGATGACATGCCTGACCGATCAGATGGCAGACTAACTGCATGAGTGACAGATCGGATGACCAACTGCATCAGTGGCAGACTGATGGACTGCATGATGACAAATCAGATGACTGACCGATTCCATGAGTGACAGATTGGATGACCAACTGCATGAGTGACGGACTGGTGGTTGGCATGGGTGACAGATCTGATGAGTGCATGAGTGACTGACTGACGGACTGCATGAGAGACCAATTGGATAACTGCATGAGTGATGGAGTGATGGGCAGGCCGACCAACCAACTGACTGAGCGACTGACCGACTGACAGATTGGAGAGCCACTACATGAGTGACAGACTGACAGACTTCATGAGGGACAGATCACAGGGTTCCATAAAGTGGACCAGATTGGCGTACTGTCCCGCTACTGATGCCAGCGTACTACACTATATATATAGAAAGGGAGGAAACTTCGGTGATCGGTAACCACCACCAGAGTTTTTGTAAACCTCATCAAAATCACCAACCAGCAAAGATTCAATAGCATCTCCTGAAAGCTGTTACATTAATTGTTGTAGAAATACGACAACTTTATTCATTCTCGCCGATTCTAGCGGTAAATCGCCAGTTACTCGAGCGTATGACAAACCCGTAAACCTGCTGGGACAGCAGCCATTTTAGAAATTAAGTGAACCGAGCTGCCGAATTTAACGCGATTGGTAGGTGCAATATTATGACGTCAAAGTATTAGAGTTTTCTGATTGGCCCAGTTTAAATAGACCGAGTCCGAAATTGTTTTAATGAAGGTTAGCATTAGCAGACGAAACTTGATTTGAGACATTAAATTAGAAATATGTCGGAATTAAGAACTTCCCAGGTACGTATGTCATGAGGACTATAGAATTATATTCTCCAAACAAATAAATAGCATGCCAAATTATCACATAACACGTCGACAATACAGATCTATAACCTACTACTACCACTACCCATATAATGCATCTTACTGGTTCCAGTCTTATTTGTCACAGAGATACCAATCTGTATATATAGATGGTATACGTTCTTGCCAAATGGAACTCACATGCGGAGTCCCACAAGGTTCTATCCTTGGGCCTGTGCTTTTCACTCTCTATACTAAGCAACAAGGATCGATTATTGATAATCACAGTTTACAGCATCATGTTTACGCAGATGACACACAGCTCATGACAAGCTTCCCACCAACAGCCCACGACACAGCAACAGCTACAAAACAAATCACTGACTGCTGTGCTGATGTAAAGTCATGGATGTCGACAAACATGCTTAGATTAAATGATGAGAAAACTGAAGCCATGTTAATAGGACCATCACTTAGACGAGACAAAGCTGCGCTAACCAGTCTTGCTGTAGGAAATAGCTCAATTCCAATCTCTAATAAAGTAAAAAATCTTAGTGTAATTTTCAGTGGGGGCGTACGACAATTGCCGCCAAGATTGAACCACATGGTGTCATCCCAACTGATTGTGTCACCAGTGTGTGTCGCTCCATACTAATTTAGAGATATGGAATAATTATAAGTGAAACAATAAAAGATTTTATATACTAAACAAACAATGTGAATCATTTGACAGTAAGTGAGCACACTAATACACGATATAGAGCCATCTGGTGTTCTTTCTACGTGGAGTCACCGGAGGTACCACACAGATCCTTAAATCTGCAGAGGTACCCCGCAAGAGAAGCCTTCCGCAATGAAATCACTAGGTAGCTTAATATAAGCTACTATATCTCTACCATACATAGTGATGTTACGGTTTTTGCGAGAGGAAAGTGCCTCGCGCGGGCCTCCATTACCGTATAATGTCCTCCTCCAACACACAAGAATAATGCTGTTGTTGCAAGAGGAAAATGCCTCGCACGGACCTCTGTCACAGGAAAATGTCTTCGACGCAGAAGCGGAGGAAAAGAGCTGGCAAAAAGGGCCATTATTTTGTTCAACAGAAAATGTCAAGTGCTGAAATCGTACTGAAGCTATAATTAATGTGCTGCGTGCTGGTTTACGTGAAGACGTGACAAATGATTTCCGAAGAATTCCCAGGTCACTGTCTTATGTAGTTGCAAAGTTGCTGTAATGATAGTTGCTGCTTTATTTCTGCGGGCCTTTTACTGCAACCTAACCTATCATTTAGTTGTTAGAAACAAAAACTAGCTTTGGCCGCAATTGGCAGGGATTCCTACCTAGCTTTAGATACAGTCGCCCATTGGGGGCAGATGCCCAGCTTCCCATAGTTCGCCTTTCCTTGCATCTACCTCCAAGGATGGCAAGCGTACATGTTCCGGGACAAGGCCTCCGAGTCCGATAAGGATCCGGCTACCTTGCCCTGGAACCACATAAAACAACATCTTTTTATGGCGGGGATAGAGAGGCGGATATTCATCATGAGCATCCTTCACGAAATGGCATGGCGGATTCCAAGATCTCACCCAGACACTCCAAAGAGGTGGATGAAGATCTGCATCCTGTCCGTCACTGAGTTCTATGGCTCTAACTATTGACCTGCCATTAGGTTTAAGTTCCATGTTGCCAAGAAGTTGCACTGCGGGCCGATATATCTAACTCACTTTCATATTATATTATTATTTTGGAGTACTTCCTACATCGGCGGAGTTATCTAGCTAATAAGTATCTTAAGATACGGGGGAGATGAATGTGAATCCACACTTTAACTATCACTGCTCGGAAACCTCCGATAGTTTCCCAGCGTCGGATCCTGTCAACGCGCGGATGGGATGTCCAAACAATTATTATTACGCCTTGCGGCTGGTGGATCGTGTAATGAGACAATAACTTAATATATATATATATATATATATATATATATATATATATATATATATATATATATATATATATATATATATATATGAGGCCCTATAGGTAACTAGCCAATTTTACACAACCTTGCCGGAGTGTGGGGCTACATTGCCACAACAACCGGAAAGGAGGCATACACTATGCGTCTCTAACAGAGAAATTAAAAGCTAAATAGAAAGGTCTAGTCAGTAACATGCCAGGCTCAAACAATTAAAGCACGGTCAGTGACCTCAGTGTAAAATTGTTGCTGGTGGGGTTCATGATGTGGATATATCTGTTGCTGTTTAGTATTTCCGTGTTCACTGCAGTCCAGAGTTTTTACAAATAAACAAAACATAATGGCTGGATGGCCATCTGCCATATACACAACTAACGTATACATATCATAAAGACAATCAGAATTAGAGAAATATCGCAGGTCACTAAACCTAAGTGGTGCCATTAGTTGAGGTCACCCAAATAAACAAGGATAATATTCACAGGTAAAACAGAAATTATAAATTGCGGTCCTAGGACCGGAGAAGCACCTATTAGTCATCAGAGCTAAATACGGAAATTAACAGTGGTACAATAGTATAGCTACTTGAAATTCTAATAGTCATTATTAAGGAACAGGCTCGTGAGTTACTGAAATTGAGGCGCTAACATAAATATAGTGCAAGATGACACGTTCTCTGTAACTGGGAAGATTTCCGCAAACAGGTTTCTGCAGGTGGATTTCAGCAAGCTGGTTCCGCAAGCTGACTTCTCCAGGCAGGGTCATTATGGTACATTCTCAGGACAGTGAAACAAAGTGGTTCAGGAAATGTCTATTACATAGTTTCTCAGCTGACACATAATTTGTACAGTAGTTGAAAAATTATCCGTCTGGCGACAGAAATAAGAAAGTTAAAGTCTGCCCGTAATAGAGATTGAGTTATAGATTTTGTAGAATGCATGCAGTTCACAACCTATCTAAAATCTTTTTCACACATCTTCCATCCATTGCAATAGATCTGACAAAAGGCATTCCCTCAGGCTTTAGACACTGACCATTTCATGAGTCATTAGTACCCAACCCAAACCAGCTACCATCACCTGATCTGACCATGGCACTGACATTGTTGCAAGTTATACCAAAGCCACCCCTAGCCAACACATTAGCCAAAGATATAGGCAGCTGTCTCTGATTGGGCGAGAGGGTGATGAAGTCATCAATATTTGTATTGGGACATGGCCACTTTTTTTCTCCTAAAAATATTTGAATCTGATTGGTTGAGAGAGAAAACAAGGGATTTTTATCTCAACCGAACAAATTCCAGTATTTTTGGAGGAAAAACGTGGCGTGGCCTAATTAAAAATATTGATGATGCCATCACCCTCTTGACCAATCAGAGCACCCGCCTATATCATCGCCCTTCTACATACGCCTATATAAATCCATATGTCTGATAACAGGACAATGCAATACACAGCAAATAATAATGTGCAGAGCAATGCACAGTGGGAATCTGGGCTCTGTTATCCCAAAACCGGATCCCCACCTCTTTATCGCCGATGGCTGTTGAGGGTCAATATGGCTTATGATTCTTTATGACTATAACTGATGATAATAGGCAGAGTGTGGTATCAACATATGACACCCTCTTATGCTGTTCAATACTGCTATTGTAGAATATGATAATTTGAAACAGATGGCTATACTGAATGCACACCTTGTGAATGCTCAATATTATGCCATTTTCTAGTGAATAGCACTAGCATGTGATGTGCACGTGGCAAGTGTGTTCATTACGGTGGTGTATCATTCATCAAATTGGCATGTCCATGCCTCGAATTCTGTGCCTCGAATGTTTCTATGCAGGAATGCATCAGTCTCTCATTTGATCAATACCATTGTCCGGTCAAAACAAACAAAACATGCCTTTGACGCTGCTGCATACTCATGGTTTTATTTTTATTTTCCTTACACTGGCTGCTTCTACCTCATCAATGTTCGAGAACCTAAGAAAATTTGTATCTTATTAAGTTTGAGACAACTTAATAAACGTTTGACTTATCGAACTTAACACAGCTTAATAAATATTCTTATCATTAAATGGTCTTACTATGTAGTCTCAACACAATAATCAATCTCAAGCAAAGGGTAAAAATTTAAACCTATTAATATATAAAGAAGAAAAATAACCAAATGAGACCTGATGCTAACTGTTAGTAGGCTGTATTAGAATCTATATACATTAACGTCAATTCCAGCTTATATGGAAGAATTACATGCGAAGACGCAATAATCCTTTGATCATGCTTCTGTTAACCATCTCTGCATATCCAGAATAAGTATGAACTTTGCCAATTTCCTGTTATCATGATCAGGGTATATTACCATACGATTGAGCAGTTTCTCTGCTGACTGCTGGACCCAGATCAAAATGGAATTGCAGTCATAACAATTAGTTTCCACGAATCCGAACTAACATGATTTCAATCATAAGCTCATCATATTCATCCTGGAATTATATGCATGGCTAAGTAACATAGTTACTGAACAAACACTCAAACCTTCACTTATATTTTCAGATCACATATTAAAAATACCAATTATCTATTAACCTACAATTTCCTATCCGGATTTTGCATTTATACCCAAAATCTATCGCTTTCTTAATGTAATCATGATAATTCAGTCAAAATGTTGCAACTCTCAAGGTGTTTTCTCGCCATCTACACAATAAAAATATTATTTCTAACCAGATCTGACGCACCATCAGCACACAAAAGGCAGCTACACAAACCATAGCTCTTCATTAAGTGAGACCTATTCTGCTATGCTGGCCATAGAATAATTTAGTACAACAGTTAACTGAAACTAGCATTCACATTCATTTGACAAAATATGGAGCAATGGGGAGGTGGAGACAGAGGGAGTGATCATTTGGTACCTCATTCCTGATTTAATCATTATTTATATTTCCACCTCCTATTAGATTGTTGGTTTACAGGCCATGATAATAACACTACATCGTCGCACTGGACAAAGTGAGCTTTAAATCTAATTGCACTACAATAATGATGGAATACTACTGTTTCAAATTACTTCCCTTGAATGACTCTCTCGCAACGCTGTACCAATTTTTAACAGATGCATGCCAAAGCAAATGTTAAGTCAGTAAAATGGTTAATGATGAAATGGCTAAAAGTTCATAGTATCAGAATGTGTTCATTTCGGCAATGCTGCCTTAAAATTCAATGTCATTATTTTTTTTACCACACGTCAATTTTGATGTAGATCGCTGTCTGACTGTAGCTGCTTTGTTTTTCTTCTATTCATGTGACCAATAATTCGACACAATGGCATACACTTTGAGATAGATGAGTTTAGCGTCTAGAAAATTGAATTGAATTAACGTTCAGACGTTAATGGTCTATCTAGCACTCTGGCCTAAAATATACATAGTTATATTTTACACACGGTAACCCTTTTCCCAATGAACTTGCCCCAGAGTATAGAATTTGATGATGTTGCAATGATACTGTGGGGCTAAATCTGACCCAATCATCATTGATACTGCCTCGTAATTACCGAGAACCCAACCCTCGGCGAAGCTTGTCAAATTATTAAAATCTTGTCAGGATATATGTGGACCTGCTACATGCTCAAGGGTAGATGATTCGAGCTTCAAACGCTCAATAGGTTGCGATGTTGTTGCTGTTGTTGTTGAATATTTTGAAACTAATTGAGTCGAGGTCTGCACTTCCATACTGAAGCCGTTACATTCCTTAAGGAATCCCCTTAATTCCCTCAAGGGCAACATGGTTCAGGGTTGCGAGGTTTAAAGGATCGGGAAAATGGCATTCAATAAAGTTGTCAAATATTTTGAAAGCTAACTCGTCTGAAGTGTCTGTGACCCATGTTGATTTAGAGTGGTGGGAATCAGTGAGATTAATTTCATCTGTCTAATTCATACTATTGAAACTTATAATTCACCATTAAGCTATTTCAACTTCGTGCTGTTGTTCTTGGGTTCGTCAGTGTTTGCCGCAGATGGTCATCAACTCTAGAGAAGGCAATTTAAAATTACTCTAATGCATACATATTGCTATTTAATTAAGCATTCTTCTGAAAATTATTTTGTAATTAATGGGTCACAGGTATCTGACGATGTATACCTCCCCGAACCACCCACCCCTCACAACCGTACATCTCACTATGTCTGCATGCGTACACCCACCATCACTCACATAAAACTTTGAAGAATACGAAACATTATGTTGAATAGTTTGAATCTAATTTGACTGACAGGTTATCAAAATTAAAACCCTCAAATCAACTTTCTACAAACGTTTGCCAACTATTCACTTTCCACAGGAGCAGTCATGCTTTTTAAATACTACCTTAATCCTAGATGCCTCCCATTTTGTGATCCATCGCCCTCTGCAGAATATTTGATCTGGTATATGTCTCACGAAATGCCAACCAATGATGTTTACTCGCCAGTTGTACAAATTGTGTGTTTACTATATTCAGAATACCCAGTTTGGCAGAGATTCGGCGATAGACTCCATTGAGATGTGACATTGTATTCTGACCCTGTTAGTTACCATTTATATAAGCGGTTATTCAGCAGGGTTCAGGGTTAAAACTTGAGGCAACTCGTTTTCAAGACATTTGAGAGCGAGAGAGCGAGAGAGCGAGAGAGAGAGAGAGAGAGAGAGAGAAAAAAACAGAGACAGAGGGAGAGAGGCGTAGGTATGGGCATGCTTACAGGTACCTGAGTTGAACGAACAGACACCAGGACAGGGTGACGCCCAAGACTAACCTGGTAGAATATCTCTCAGACATGCCATAGAGTTATTATTATTAAGATCTAGTTTTTTGGCTCCAGTCCAGTTTAATGGGTTATGAAAATGTATATCTACTCGAAACCTGTCAAACAAAAACTGATAAAGTGATATTAAAGCTAAACCAAATTATGCCGAGCTCAATGATTTATGGTGATTTAGGCAGATTAAAAATAATCGTCCAGTGCAATATGAACCGAAATTTGGTAAGCATGGTTAATGTTGGCTACAGCAAACTTTCATCCCTCCTTTTACATATTAGATGCAAACAAATAATATATAGACTAAATGGATAATTAATATTAAAATTATTCATGACTCAACGGAGTAAGGCAACGTCTTTAGTTTAGAAGATATTAGCTAAAACGAACTTGCTAGATCAACCAGACAATGCCTAGAGAATACATATATGGACAAGTGGAAATATGATATTGACCCATCAAACTCATTAACATTTTACACATTAAGAAAACAGGAATTTAAATTTGAAACATAACTAAAGAAATTAGATAACAGAGAAGCTTTAATATATACCATCTTAGAACACTAACCCATCACTTAGCAAGAGAAGCCAAATGTTGGGTGGGAACTGATAGAATCAAGAGATATTCCAACTATGCAATGTCCTAGACGTTGAAATAAAGTTCTTATTTGTATGCATGAGATATGAAATAGAAAGTTTTAAATCAGTGCATGACTATTAGAAAAGTAATTATACTGATGACAAAATCAAGGAGCTATTCCAATTATGCAACAAACCTGCTTTAAATAGACTATTAAATTTTTTATTAAATTCAAGATAAATGTATAGATAATTGTCTAGTGTTGAACAAACAAACCTGTGACCAAATATTATGCCACGCACCCCAAGGCCATAGACCACACCTCATTCACAAGTCATTAAGCCTGACAACGAGGCAGCTGGTGTCAATAGGGATTCTCTACCATCAAATGTCTAAATTTATATCACACCTCATATGCTACAGTTGTAGCCCGAGAGAATAAATATTACTTGAGTTGACTTGGGAATACAAGAATTTAAAACTATGGAAATAGATTAGACATTCGAGTGAATTGAATGTTTTGTTGTTGTTTTTGTTGTTGTTTTTGTTGTTGTTGTTGTTTTTGTTGTTGTTTTTGTTGTTGTTGTTTTTGTTGTTATTGTTGTCACTGTTGGTATTATTGTTGTTGGCATTGTTGTTGTTGACATTACTGGTTCACCAGCACGTACACACGCACACAAGCACGCACACACGCACACGCACACACGCGCGCGCATGCACACACACTTGTGCGGGTCATGAACCATGGATAGAGCATTGGATTAGATGAATTGCATGTCTACACTGTTTAATAAAATATTCTGCTGCTATTCGGGGTTGGAGGCTTGACACAATTCGAGTGAACACATTGTTTTCAGTCTTTTGAGAAAGAGAGAGAGAGGGAGAAAGAGAGAGAGAGAGAGAGAGAGAGAGAGAGAGAGAGAGAGAGAGAGAGAGAGAGAGAGAGAGAGAGAGAGAGAGAGAGAGAGAGATGTAGCTGATGATGTGCACTCGGGAATCAGGCTCGAATTAACATTTATCAGATGTGCTCATAGTGCTGTGAGTTATTATTATTATTATTATTATTATTATTATTATTATTTTTTTTTTTTTTTAAGATCCCGTTATTTCATGTTCAGTCAGTTGTATGCGAGAGTTTAAAACTATGGGAATGGATTAGCTATTCGTGTGAATTGAATGTTTTAGCATTTATAGAGGATTGTGATGAGTATTTTTGCGAACATTTCGACTGAATAACTCCAGACATTGTTTCAGCAAAGTTGATATATCTAATCAAAGCCAGCACTCTAGAAAGCAATTAAGTTAAGTATTTAGGATTTTTATGAAAAAACCTCACCTGGTAGTTTTCTCATACCTGCTCGACATTATTATTAGAGGAGTGGGATGAGCATAGTGGGTATGAGATCATCTAAATTCTGGGGAATAGATTAGACATTCGGATGAACTGAATGTTTTAGCATTTATAGACGTATTTGATTGGTATTTTGAAAATGGTTTGACTGAATGAGTCCCGACAAATTTTCAGCAGAGTTATCATATAGCGACTCAGCCACAACTATCTATCAATGTAGATATTGGTCTAAAATGTTATTAACTTAGTAGCGTGTTGGGCCAGTCATGTGTAATTCGTATATATACACCTGTGCAAAAGTTAAGCACCAGCAACAACAATAGAACGTAGAAACATGATGGTACAACTAGGCTGCCATACTTTTTGTCCCCGCGTTAGCTGACATAATTCCAAGTACGAAATGCACATGCATGCATGACTTCACGCCGCTTGATGTCCGTGCGTGGCGGGAAACAGCACACGTGTTCAGTTATGTAAAAGTCCAGTTTGAGGTGTAGAACATTACATACAGATTTAGGCGACAAGATTAGGAATTTTTTGTTCATGACCGTGGTTTATTTGTACAGAGAGAATTAGCTCTTGATTGTGAACCGCTATGGCAAGACGAAGGTTAAGTGATCGTGTGAAATGGCAAATCATAGGCATGCATACCACTGGTATGTCATGCAGAGAGATTGGCAGACAGCTGAACATTAACCATACTGTAATCAGTCGTTTGATTGCAAAACATGGGCAAACTAACGAGGTGAAGGACAGGCCTAGATCTGGAAGACCGAAGAAGACTACTGCCCGTGATGATCGAGCCCTAGTACGCCTTGTTAGGAGATCTCCATTCACCAACAGCAGAGTGCTCAGCCGGCAATGGGAAACGCGCAATAGAGTGTCAATGTCTACCGTCAAAAGGAGACTGTATGCTGCTGGCATGAAAGCTAGGAGACCTGTCAGACGTCCTCTCCTCACTGCACACCACAAAGAGGAGCGTCTGAGGTGGTGCAACGAAAGAAGACACTGGAACATGAGATCCTGGAGACGGGTACCCTGGTCCGATGAAAGTCGGTTCCTGCTTCATGCCACAGATGGTCGAACTCGTGTATGGAGGTCCAGACGCACGGCGTACGACCAACGTAACATCATGGAAGAAGTTCCATTTGGTGGAGGTTCCGTTATGATATGGGGGTGCATCTCATTTGATTGTAAGCTGGATCTGTTGACTGTACCTGGAACACTAAATGGACAAAGATATCAAGATTCCATACTGGATAGAGTTGTGGTCCCTCGTTTTGTAAATCATGCACCTGGATCCCACCCTATATTCATGGATGACAACGCCCGACCACATCGTGCTAGAGCTGTGCATGAATACCTCCGCCAGAATGCCATCGAAACCATACCATGGCCAGCAAGGAGCCCTGACATGAACCCTATTGAGCATATCTGGGACATTCTGGGAAACATGGTGAGAAGGAGGGATCCTCCTGTGCAGAACCTACAGGAATTAACAGACGCACTCCATCTTGAATGGCAACGAATACCACAATGGCGTATCAGTCGGTTGGTGACCAGCATGAGACGTCGTGTCCAGGCCGTCATCCAGGCACAAGGTGGATATACCCGGTATTAATCATGACAGTCTCAAACTCGTGCACAGATGTTAAACTTCGTTTTCAGACACCATTAATGACAATCTAGCCACGTGTGTCAACTGTAGGGCAATAGTTGTCAGTTGTGTCAACGTAACCATATTCAGGCCTCGTTTTCAAGTTCAAACAAAAACATACAGTGTTTCCCCACCATCATAATCAGCATTCCTCTAGTTGCATTATTACCTCTTGCACTAAGATGGATGGGTACATAAATGTTTATGCTATTGCTTTCTTCATAGCACATGAATATACCCTCGCATGTGCGTAAAAATAGGGTGGTGCTTAACTTTTGCACAGGTGTATATATATATAATCCATTTTTTGGGAAAAACGCTCAGCTCAGTTTTCTCAGACCTAGTGTTTCTGGTTATTATAGCGGCTGGGTGGGGTGTAATGTGGATGAGAATATTTAAACTTTGGGGAATGGATTAGCTGTTTTAGCATGTATAGAGGGTTGATCCACAGATTTTTTAAAGCTCTTTGCATGAATGAATCCTGATATATGCCAGAAACACTACAATGACCGCCCGGATTACTCTCATGTAAATAGAGGTGAATGTGTGGTTAGTACTATTATTAATATTATTATTATTATTATTATTATTATTATTATTATTATTATTATCATCATCATCATCGGTTGCTAGGAAAAAAAGCCTACCTGGAAGTCTTCTCAGCCCTGGTCGACATATTGTTACTGGTTATTAGAGGGGTGGGTGGAATGTAACGTATATGAGCTCGTTTAACATCAAGGGAATAGAATAGACATTTGGGAGAATTGAATATTTTAGCATTTATAGATGTTTGTGATATGTATTTTGAAAATTTTGACTGAATGAATCCTGACATATTTTCAGCAAAGCTGCAACAATGATAACCCTGCAGATTTCCCCTGATGTAAATCATCATACCCCAATAGCCATTTGTAGTACAGAAAGCATAATATGTTTAGCGCTAGGAATGGAAAGTTATGATCATTTTCATTCCTAGGTCCCGCCTCATTATGTCTGCCAGACGTCAAAAACATGGCAATGAATGGCTGTTAATCTGATCGGTGGAGAGCATTATGACATCATCAATATTTGAATCAGGCCACGCCCTAAGACCATAGGCAAAGCCACTTTTCACATGTCATTAGGCCTAATAAGGAGGCAGCTAGCATACACCGATCTGGTAATTACCGCTGACGTCACCAGGCTCCCACACACACCCTCGAGCGCTCCAGCCTAAAATTAAAACAGGCAAGTTTATAAGCATCCAATCTGAAGAACTGCCTCGCGCTAATTAAAAGGTGAGGCTCCGCAAAGGAAAAGTAGTATCACATTTCTATGTTGATCGGAGGCTGTTAAAAGCGCGAAATTGGGACAAAGTTAAAAAGCCATTCTTCCTATAATTAAAAGTACTCCCATTATATGGGAAGAATTAATCCCTAGACGTCTAGAGTGGGAAAGAGAAAACCTTCCATATAGGGCCGACCGAATCACCTGTTAAAACTTCCAGGTGTGGTCATCCGCCGCCTATGACGTCACCAAATAGTATAAAATGAGGAAGCGCGCTCTGACACTTTGTCTTCCCATCAAAACTCGACACCAGGAAAGAGCAGATAGCATTAGGCTTCTATCGTGTCGAAAACCAAATTCTGCTGTTTTATTATGAGTTCATTATTGTACTTGGCCTGGAAAGTTAAACACAATGAAGAGATGGGGCATTAGGTTTTGAATAAGGTTCCCGCAGCCAACTACCATGCAGGCTTCATGTTAATAAGGATCATCTCCTCCAGTCAGCTTTCTGCGTGACATGAGTGACCCACGCGCGCCGTCATCATCACGGTGTATTAGAAGTGACATTAGCTCCCGGGAAAGAGAACGAGGATCGTGCCGATGTAGCCACACATTTCGAATCTTGGTTTCCGGTCAAAGTTCTCCCGACCAAGAAGATGGCCCGCATGAAGAACACTACTCATAGATATCCCATTAGTCATCGTCCTCCCGTGGCTACCTTAAGTAATGTACCGACAGCAAGACGTGAAATCCTGCCCGCAGCCACGTCGGGGAGTGTTACGCCACTACCAGTCACTACATCTACACCAGTCCTGAAGCAGAGTAAGAAGCGAAAGTCTCCCACAGAATCCAGTCCGTCATCACCCGCATCAGTAATCAGCCATCCAACTACAGCCACTACACCCGCACCCTTAGTGTCTGAAGCAGTTTAAGCCAGTCAGCCGATTTCGGTAGTCATTACGACACCTGCGGGAATAGACATTCCGAGTTACCCGCAGTCACCATCTCCGCCAGACCTGACCATAGACGAGGGACCAGGACCGTCGCAGCCTGCATCGATTAGCATAACTCCGACTCCTGTTAAACAGCATCCGCCTCCGAGCCTTTCCGACCCTGCGATCAGAAAGAGAACCACGCCGGAACGACCATACGCGGGAAAGAGACGTATCGCCCACACTCAGGACATTCAGCCCATACCTAACGTCACCGCAAATCGTCTGTTAAAATATGGTAAGTCTCGGAAGATGTCATCTCCTGCCATATCCGCTCCCGCATCATTGCCTCAGCCTATGATACAGCTCACCGCCATCACCACGACAGCCACTGCAGCCACCACGACGACTGCCACCACTACAGCATCAACCACGTTAGCAACCACCAGCACCACCACTGCCTCCCGGACGGATATTTTAGAACCAGCAGTAACTGTGAGAGACATGGACGCTCATATGTCCGCCACCATCACTTCAGACATTTCCGACAGTGCCAGTAATAGTGAACGCATCTCAGCAATGATAGTACACCCACAGCGACCAACTACCATCGGTCGCGGGACCCAGACTCAATGGGGAAATTTCGCAGCAGATGTGTGATCATTTGTGATACAGCAGAAACATCAGTGGTGCGATTCATGGAAGTGTATTAATTATTACTTTATTTTTTAAATACTTCTCTTCTTATTATATACATGTTAGATCAATTGAATCCCGTGCCTAGGATGACTACGGTTATCTGACACAGCCGCGCACTTCGGTGTCCGGCTGTGTCCCACACAAAATGAGCACTGCGGACTCCGCTGTTGTAAGAACGTTGTGTGCGACGTAAAGAATACAACATCCTGTACTGCAATAATGCCATAATATTTTTCTTCCTGTCTTAGATGTCAGGACGGCTATGGGGTCAGTGAGAGCTGCCCGTTGCAGAATCGCTACAACGGGCCGCAAATATATTTTTAACAATAAGAGATACGTGTTGCGTACCCCTTTATTTACCTGGGGTGCGCAAGTAATTCGGAAGTAATTAACTAAATACCCCATAAGGGTATGTTACATGGATTTTATATGTATACATATATATATATATATATATATATATATATATATATATATATATATATATATATATATATATATATATATATATATATATATATATTTATATATATATATATTTATATATATATATATATATATATATAAAATATTATTATATACACCTGTGCAAAAGTTAAGCACCACCCTATTTTTACGCACATGCGAGGGTATATTCATGTGCTATGAAGAAAGCAATAGCATAAACTTTTATGTACCCATCCATCTTAGTGCAAGAGGTAATAATGCAACTAGAGGAATGCTGATTATGATGGTGGGGAAACACTGTATGTTTTTGTTTGAACTTGAAAACGAGGCCTGAATATGGTTACGTTGACACAACTGACAACTATTGCCCTACAGTTGACACACGTGGCTAGATTATCATTAATGGTGTCTGAAAACGAAGTTTAACATCTGTGCACGAGTTGAGACTGTCATTATTAATACCGGGTATATCCACCTTGTGCCTGGATGACAGCCTGGACACGACGTCTCATGCTGGTCACCAACCGACTGATACGCCATTGTGGTATTCGTTGCCATTCAAGATGGAGTGCGTCTGTTAATTCCTGTAGGTTCTGCACAGGAGGATCCCTCCTTCTCACCATGTTTCCCAGAATGTCCCAGATATGCTCAATAGGGTTCATGTCAGGGCTCCTTGCTGGCCATGGTAGGGTTTCGATGGCATTCTGGCGGAGGTATTCATGCACAGCTCTAGCACGATGTGGTGGGGCGTTGTCATCCATGAATATAGGGTGGGTTCCAGGGACCACAACTCTATCCAGTATGGAATCTTGATATCTTTGTCCATTTAGTGTTCCAGGTACAGTCAACAGATCCAGCTTACAATCAAATGAGATGCACCCCCATATCATAACGGAACCTCCACCAAATGGAACTTCTTCCATGATGTTACGTTGGTCGTACGCCGTGCGTCTGGACCTCCATACACGAGTTCGACCATCTGTGGCATGAAGCAGGAACCGACTTTCATCGGACCAGTGTACCCGTCTCCAGGATCTCATGTTCCAGTGTCTTCTTTCGTTGCACCACCTCAGACGCTCCTCTTTGTGATGTGCAGTGAGGAGAGGACGTCTGACAGGTCTCCTAGCTTTCATGCCAGCAGCATACAGTCTCCTTTTGACGGTAGACATTGACACTCTATTGCGCGTTTCCCATTGCTGGCTGAGCACTCTGCTGTTGGTGAATGGAGATCTCCTAACAAGGCGTACTAGGGCTCGATCATCACGGGCAGTAGTCTTCTTCGGTCTTCCAGATCTAGGCCTGTCCTTCACCTCGTTAGTTTGCCCATGTTTTGCAATCAAACGACTGATTACAGTATGGTTAATGTTCAGCTGTCTGCCAATCTCTCTGCATGACATACCAGTGGTATGCATGCCTATGATTTGCCATTTCACACGATCACTTAACCTTCGTCTTGCCATAGCGGTTCACAATCAAGAGCTAATTCTCTCTGTACAAATAAACCACGGTCATGAACACAAAATTCCTAATCGTGTCGCCTAAATCTGTATGTAATGTTCTACACCACAAACTGGACTTTTACATAACTGAACACGTGTGCTGTTTCCCGCCACGCACGGACATCAAGCGGCGTGAAGTCATGCATGCATGTGCATTTCGTACTTGGAATTATGTCAGCTAACGCGGGGACAAAAAGTATGGCAGCCTAGTTGTACCATCATGTTTCTACGTTCTATTGTTTTTGCTGGTGCTTAACTTTTGCACAGGTGTATATTTAAAAACTTAAATTGTGGTACGTTGGAGCTTGGGTGTTCTCTGCGGAGATAATGATTATCCGCACCCAAAGAGAACACCCATGCGAGCTTTTGTTTAGAATCATTTACTAAATAAAGTTACAGCACGCACCAAAATATTAATAAAACAAAACAAAAAAAGAAAAGCCCTGGAAAAATAATTCCAGGTCAAAAATTGAAAACTAAAAGTATGCCTCCCCTCTCCTCTTTGGCACCTCTATGTGCTCTGTCTCTTGAATACGCGTCTATTGTGTCACTACTCCTCTCCGGCCACGAGCCTACCCAGGAAGTCTATAATTCCCGCCTAGCGTACGTCCGTGCGTCAATCCGCCATTCGCGATCGTTTGCTGCGGATGTCAAACTAGGAGGGGGGGGGGGGGGGGGGTGGGTGGTGTAGTTCGGATCGACCAGGCGGGTACCGGCCGTACCAGCTAAGCTGGGTACGCGCCGGCCGTCCTGGATTCGTTCCCTGAACACGCCCCCTTGGGTAGCGCCATACGCGCATATAGGCATATGAGAGATCGCGTTGTAAAAACGACTAAGTTCGTTAAAACGCAACAGCCAATCAGCGCGTAGCTAATAATGACGTAGTCGAATGTTCTCGAACATTCTAGAATTTCTGCGTACACGTGGTTACGGCGTCACGGCAATATTTTGAAGATAATCAAAAAGGGGATTTCCGTAGATAACTCAGCCATTTCTTAACCGATTTTGAAATGGTTTACAGATTCGGAAAGCTCGTCGAATTCTGGTCTTGAGTGATGCCAGCGTCGGCGGGAACAAGTAATTAGAAAGGATTACAATGTACCTACTCGGTACACTAAAACCGCCATCCTGTCGTGGTCGTGTAATACGTGCTCCGTCAAAAATAGTATTAAGCGTGCGCATGCGCTCTACGCACTTTAACGAACGTCATTTTTACAGCGCGATCTCTCATAGGCCCATATACGCTTATAGGTCTACCCAGGGTGGGGGGAGGGGGGCGTGCTCAGGGAACGAATCCAGGACGGGCGGCAGGTACCCAGCTTGACCGGTCGATCCGAACCACACTTGGTTAATCCATCCGTCTGTCTGTTTGTCTGTTGGTGGCCAACCTTGGTTAAGTTGGTTTAAGCTATATATACACCTGTGCAAAAGTTAAGCACCAGCAAAAACAATAGAACGTAGAAACATGATGGTACAACTAGGCTGCCATACTTTTTGTCCCCGCGTTAGCTGACATAATTCCAAGTACGAAATGCACATGCATGCATGACTTCACGCCGCTTGATGTCCGTGCGTGGCAGGAAACAGCACACGTGTTCAGTTATGTAAAAGTCCAGTTTGAGGTGTAGAACATTACATACAGATTTAGGCGACAAGATTAGGAATTTTGTGTTCATGACCGTGGTTTATTTGTACTGAGAGAATTAGCTCTTGATTGTGAACCGCTATGGCAAGACGAAGGTTAAGTGATCGTGTGAAATGGCAAATCATAGGCATGCATACCACTGGTATGTCATGCAGAGAGATTGGCAGACAGCTGAACATTAACCATACTGTAATCAGTCGTTTGATTTCAAAACATGGGCAAACTAACGAGATGAAGGACAGGCCTAGATCTGGAAGACCGAAGAAGACTACTGCCCGTGATGATCGAGCCCTAGTACGCCTTGTTAGGAGATCTCCATTCACCAACAGCAGAGTGCTCAGCCAGCAATGGGAAACGCGCAATAGAGTGTCAATGTCTACCGTCAAAAGGAGACTGTATGCTGCTGGCATGAAAGCTAGGAGACCTGTCAGACGTCCTCTCCTCACTGCACACCACAAAGAGGAGCGTCTGAGGTGGTGCAACGAAAGAAGACACTGGAACATGAGATCCTGGAGACGGGTACACTGGTCCGATGAAAGTCGGTTCCTGCTTCATGCCACAGATGGTCGAACTCGTGTATGGAGGTCCAGACGCACGGCGTACGACCAACGTAACATCATGGAAGAAGTTCCATTTGGTGGAGGTTCCGTTATGATATGGGGGTGCATCTCATTTGATTGTAAGCTGGATCTGTTGACTGTACCTGGAACACTAAATGGACAAAGATATCAAGATTCCATACTGGATAGAGTTGTGGTCCCTCATTTTGTA
>CM067365.1:66615673-66708096 GCA_034401795.1 Chaetoderma sp. LZ-2023a
TATATATATATATATATATATATATATATATATATATATATATATATATATATATATATATATATATATATATATATCCAAGAAAATGCAAAATATAAATTCGTGGTTGCTTGTGATTTATCACTGGTCTTGTTGAAAAAAATAGTATTGCGCGGCTTATTCGTTTGATGTTGTGATATAATTTTTTGCGGTGTCTGTTCTGTCGGCGTGTATCGCTTAGGCCGTGTTCACACAAGGGAGTTAATCAGGAGTAACGCCATACTAGCGTACGGTGTTACTCAGGATTAACTCCAGCAGTATGAACACGCCTTAGGCCGTGTTCTCACTAGAGAGTTAATCGGGAATAACTCCATACTTCAGTATGGCGTTATTCCGGATTAAGTCCCTAATAAGAACACGGCCTTAGATGTGTTCGAGCGCCGACCGTTGTGGCGGTGGCAGGACCGGATTAACCACTAGGCTCACTAGGCTGAGGCCTAGGGCCTCGCTCCTAAGGGGGCCTCGCTCTTTAAGCATTTGCTGCCTAAGCCAGCCAAGAACAGCCTTTATAGTTGTCTTGAGAAATGGCCATTTGCAGACCACGAGAAGACTATTTTTGAAAATTCACCACTGGAATAACTGGCTCGGTAACCGAGCCAGTCATTCCTGTGGTAAATTTCCAAAAATAATCTTCTCGTGGTCTGCAAATGGACATTTCTTATAAGAAATTTGTTTAGTTTTTCTGACACATTTAGACATTAAAGGGTTAAACCAAAAGGCATTTTAGGCTTTTTTCTATATACTACGTAACGGCAAGCGTGTTAAAACCACATTTTGTCCTCAATAATAATTACTAATATTATGCCAAATTACGCGTCTGAATGCACCTCATAGCATCTAGATTTACACATCTTCCAGGGTGCCTCCCGTACTTCCCCTACGAGAGGGGACATGTCTTATGCTCTCTCCCCAACCTTTGGGTGTTCAGCCTATGGCCTCGCGACAGCTTAATCCGGCACTAGGCGGTGGTATTTTGTCTCGATATATTTAATATTTTCTGAGTTCTTTCTATTTGGATTGTTTCGTAAATATAATGCTTCTGAAAATGCTTCTCAAAAACTCATCCGTTCGCAAGAATTTCCAGAAAAACAGCACATAATAACAAATACGTGTGACGTGTGACGTGTGACGGGACCGGAATTTGTGTTCAAAATTAGCTCGTAGTAATAATACACCAGGGACATGAATCTGAATCTTCTTAGTAGATTCCTCCAAATATGGAGCACCTCCTTTCAGGAGTAGAAAGTTCACGTTGTAATAGTCAGGGAGCCAATTTTCAAAAGGGGTCTAGAAGAATGGTTTCGTAGCACACCCAGTATTCAGAAGGTTTGTCTCTATATTATGCTAGACCGATGTCTTGGGTATATTCTGAGCCGTGTTGTACAAGAAAATTGTGGTATCACTAACCCGCGAGAAGCCCATTTACAATAGGTGTTGAATGTAGCTCTCAAACAATTTTCACAATGGTAAATTTTTCACAAAGCGCATGTTATATCAACACAATCTTAACCAAAATGGAAAGGAGTGATCGTATATCGCAGATTTATACATAATCAACCTCGTTTAAGACACCCGTATGTTGCTGTGTACATATTGGGGCACTTAGGTCTTCTTGTGACTAGCAATACCTTAGCTACAACAATGCCCATGTTTTCTACATTTTTCATAATTAAACGTTTAACTGACATGCAGTGCATGTCTACACAAGCTGGCAGGACATATTTATCACGTGAGCAAATGAGAGAATGTTACTCATCCGTGTCAGAGTCATCTTCGACAATTGTATGCTGAACATTGTCACACATTTCACCTCCCATACAAAGGCATGCTTCAGTGCAGAGTAGATTGCTAGCCTTGCATTGACAGAGACATGTTCTTTTGCAGGCAGACTTTTGATATCTACATGATGTAAGTTCAATTAATCCAAATGGAGCAGGATCCTTTGACATTAGAACAGGCTTGAGTAGACCATCCACTATACTCCAGCCATGTCCATTTGGAGATGGAAGATTCTGAACAGCTTGCAATGAACGTCTCCAAACAAGAGCTTGAAAATTGGCCCTTTCGGTGTGATGCTTTAGACTATTCGATGTAGGTGGAAGATTTTCATTTCTTTGTCTCTTTTGACAAAAGAGCCAATAACGGGTTTCATCAGCTGTCTTTCCCACATCCCTGGTGGTATGCAACTCACAGACAAATTTCTCACATAGAATTGCAGTATTCGGTGATAAGTGAACATGTTCGCCGAGTTGGGCTAAGCTAAGCTGATGACATTCAGATGACTTTAAGAGATTGAATGCTTTTCTCTTAGCGACTCCAAATAATGCACTAGTGCTATCACAACCTGTAAGAGAATGAAACCCAGGCAAAGACAGACAGATAGCTGGGCCCAGTACTTGAGCAACTGTATGTATTGGTATGTATCGCAATGTGTCCTTTGTGCCCGTACGGAACCATATTTCAGAACAGTGAAGCGAACGATACGATATATACTAAGTACTGCCACGTCTGTATCAGGAGACTGTATACCAACACGCATGTGGTCTTTTGAAGCGTGTAGCGCGTGCAACATCATACGCGTATCTGCTTCCTCGTGATCTGATCGAAGTTCTTCCAAATACGACGAATTGTTCGCTGAAATGACAACAACATCCATTCCATCGTTAAAGCCACCAGCAAGAATGACGCAATTGTCGGCAGATAGCATATTTGGACCAGTATCACGCCACCGCTTGCTGAGAAATGCAACCAGGTTACTTTTGTTGCTTGGATTGCTGATGTACTTGGCCCATTGCTTTGGAACGGGAGTATTTTCTCCAGCAATCTTTACTTCCAATGCTGTTGATGACCCACATTTTAGCCGCTCTTCCGCTTTGAGAGATTCCAGTCTATCATATCTGTCAAAAACTATATCTACTCTGTTGCAGTCTTCTTGATTCAGTGGAACTGTAAAGATGTGCCAGTATTTATCAGCCAATTCTCCAAATGTAGACGTACCTCCAGTTTTAACCATTTGCACAATTGCCATGCCATCTACTACATAAGCTGTTGCGCCTGTCTTGTCAACAGGTGGAAGCCGTCCATCAACATTTACTTCCTTTTCTAGTTCACTTAACAAAACACTTTTCACACTCTTTCTTAGAGTCCCATCCGTATGTGACAATGATAGTGGAACAGCAGACAGTTCATACGTCATCACTAGTTTTAAATCAACATCTCTGGACCTTGTGGCAATAATTAATCGACCAAATAGTTCGCGGTCAGATCTCACATTGTGAATTTTTTCATCATTTGTTTTGAGTTTTTTCTTCTGTGCTAGGCTGGCAAATGTTTTAAGTTTTAAGTGTGGCAACGTGTCCCAAAAGCTTCTCGTCTTAGTGTCCAGCCGCTCCTGAACAAAATTTTCCATAATCTCCTTACCAATGTCACAGGCGGAAACAAGTCTCTTGGCGATTTCACTAGGCAATACCACGCCAGTTGCAATGTTTACAAGCGGAAGACACTCGCTGTCGTCGTTTTCCGCAATATTAAAGGGATTGGTCATTATATCTGATGAGAACATCGAAAGTATCTTCTGCACATCGGTTTCATCCCTGTTCATTCGATTAGTCCCCATTTCCTTATGTACTCCAAACATGTGACTATCTTGTAACCCACACATTTGCTTTGTGACCGTTGCTATGGCTGCCCTCTCGTGGCTAGTTAAAAACCACCTCTCCAGAGCTCCTGGCTTTTGTGTTATTTCAATAATACCACCTCGCTTTTTGGAATCCAAATTAATCGATTGCTCTAAGGCCATATCTGTCCACACTTGATTGAATGGATGGTCTGAGCGACTTACGGAATGATTTCCATTCAAGAATTGTTCATGTACATGGGGATGTGTACTTGGAAGCATCTTCATGTCCGCAAGATATATTGGCAGCCATCTTGCATAATTGGTTCTGTCCATGCTGTAGAAATATGGCGCCATAGCAGCAGTAGCAGATAGGTGTGCCTGCCAATCTCCAGTTCTCTCAGCTCTTATGAATCCAAGCAGCAGCTCTACCATATGAATATATGAGTTCCAAAATGCGAACAGGTGTGATTTCGAGCTTGATTCAACTTTAAAGGATTTGAACAGCTGTTGCAATTTATTCACGTACATACACACCTCTTTGAAATTTTCTTGCAGTGCGTCTAAGTTCATTTTAATTTGTTTTTCCGCACCGATTACCACCACATCCATCTGTCTCATTCCAACCACCATTACCTGGGTGCTTTGTCAACAGTGGTACAGCTGGATATACAGATTCTATGATGGAGTTAGTATACATACATAAAATATAACCTTCACATTTCACCCTCGCCTTTGGTATATGCATGCAAAATGTATGTTGGATATATGTTAGGTCGATATCCGTCTAAATTTCATATATGGTGAATCTAATACGATATTACTTTGAGTTATGACACGATCATGCTTATATCGTTGTGCACTGTGGATACACCCAAAGCCTAGACTCCCTATGCAAAGAAATCAGGATAACTAATTAGTGCTACCACAATTTGTTTGTACAACAGGACTTAACATGTGTGGGACATGTTCCCCAAGCCACAGCAAGTGTCATACCTTCCGAATACTGGGTGCGCTACGTCACGATTCTGACCTAGCATTAGCTCCTGGACTATAAGTGAATATAGATAAATAAACAGTTAATCACGCAGGCACGTCGATATCCGAGGCAGCGGAGACAAGGTTAACTAGTAATCTCGCAAGCACATCGATAACCAAGGCAGCAGAGGTAAATCTTGTTCAGTTTGGTTATATGTACATATATATATATATATATATATATATATATATATATATATATATATATATATATATATATATATATATATATATATATATATATATATATATATATACACCTGTGCAAAAGTTAAGCACCAGCAAAAACAATAGAACGTAGAAACATGATGGTACAACTAGGCTGCCATACTTTTTGTCCCCGCGTTAGCTGACATAATTCCAAGTACGAAATGCACATGCATGCATGACTTCACGCCGCTTGATGTCCGTGCGTGGCGGGAAACAGCACACGTGTTCAGTTATGTAAAAATCCAGTTTGAGGTGTAGAACATTACATACAGATTTAGACGACAAGATTAGGAATTTTGTGTTCATAACCGTGGTTTATTTGTACAGAGAGAATTAGCTCTTGATTGTGAACCGCTATGGCAAGACGAAGGTTAAGTGATCGTGTGAAATGGCAAATCATAGGCATGCATACCACTGGTATGTCATGCAGAGAGATTGGCAGACAGCTGAACATTAACCATACTGTAATCAGTCGTTTGATTGCAAAACATGGGCAAACTAACGAGGTGAAGGACAGGCCTAGATCTGGAAGACCGAAGAAGACTACTGCCCGTGATGATCGAGCCCTAGTACGCCTTGTTAGGAGATCTCCATTCACCAACAGCAGAGTGCTCAGCCAGCAATGGGAAACGCGCAATAGAGTGTCAATGTCTACCGTCAAAAGGAGACTGTATGCTGCTGGCATGAAAGCTAGGAGACCTGTCAGACGTCCTCTCCTCACTGCACACCACAAAGAGGAGCGTCTGAGGTGGTGCAACGAAAGAAGACACTGGAACATGAGATCCTGGAGACGGGTACACTGGTCCGATGAATGTCGGTTCCTGCTTCATGCCACAGATGGTCGAACTCGTGTATGGAGGTCCAGACGCACGGCGTACGACCAACGTAACATCATGGAAGAAGTTCCATTTGGTGGAGGTTCCGTTATGATATGGGGGTGCATCTCATTTGATTGTAAGCTGGATCTGTTGACTGTACCTGGAACACTAAATGGACAAAGATATCAAGATTCCATACTGGATAGAGTTGTGGTCCCTCATTTTGTAAATCATGCACCTGGAACCCACCCTATGTTCATGGATGACAACGCCCGACCACATCATGCTAGAGCTGTGCATGAATACCTCCGCCAGAATGCCATCGAAACCCTACCATGGCCAGCAAGGAGCCCTGACATGAACCCTATTGAGCATATCTGGGACATTCTGGGAAACATGGTGAGAAGGAGGGATCCTCCTGTGCAGAACCTACAGGAATTAACAGACGCACTCCATCTTGAATGCCAACGAATACCACAATGGCGTATCAGTCGGTTGGTGACCAGCATGAGACGTCGTGTCCAGGCCGTCATCCAGGCACAAGGTGGATATACCCGGTATTAATAATGACAGTCTCAAACTCGTGCACAGATGTTAAACTTCGTTTTCAGACACCATTAATGACAATCTAGCCACGTGTGTCAACTGTAGGGCAATAGTTGTCAGTTGTGTCAACGTAACCATATTCAGGCCTCGTTTTCAAGTTCAAACAAAAACATACAGTGTTTCCCCACCATCATAATCAGCATTCCTCTAGTTGCATTATTACGTCTTGCACTAAGATGGATGGGTACATAAATGTTTATGCTATTGCTTTCTTCATAGCACATGAATATACCCTCGCATGTGCGTAAAAATAGGGTGGTGCTTAACTTTTGCACAGGTGTATATATATAGCAAATGATTGAGCGGGATGCATTAGTTCGGAAATGTAAGCAGAATAAACGTAGTCAAACGCTAAGTGGGTGACTAGTAATTAATTGCTAAAAGGGTCCTTGAATTAATTTGATCAGACTAGGTACGGTTTACACTCGATGTGTGTGGATCGCTGAACTTGGCGTAGTTACGGGGCCGGTTGAAATGTTGGTCATCAGACACCATCTCTCTCATGTTCCCAAAGCTATCGTTAGGATAGCGATATCGTTACTCCAATAGCGTAAAGTGAGTGTAACGATATCGCTATCCTAAAGATAGCTTCGGGAGCACGGGCCCAGGACCGTTATATTTCCAAATTTATTTATATCTCGGAGGTAATGCCCTTTTGTGAATTCATTTGGCTCGCTCCTAATCGATTGTGGGACTCTTGCCTTAACTATATCAGTCAGTCTGTTTGAAATATCTGAAGATTTACTGAATGGATCGTCAACAGAATGGAAGGATCCGATCTGTCGCTCAATTATATGATGTCATAACCAAATGTCATTTGTTAGCTGGTATCACTAAAAGACGTATCTCCGTCACGGTACTCGAGAGGCCCTTACTAAAGTCTGTTGATTATTTTGAAACTAACGTGTCTGTGAACTGTTGAAGCCGTATGCAGCAACATTAACCAGTCAAATTAGTTTCAAAATTTTTAACAGTTTTAACTATGCCCAGCCTATCTCTAGTTAAGCTCCACCCACGCTTTTCCAGGATTGGGATCGATCGATCCCGGCACTCCCTGAATCTGAATTTTCAAAAACTATTGGTAAGTTGTTGAATATTTTGAAACTAATTTGACTGGATGTTGATGCTGGCTATGGTGGCAACAGCGACCAGTCAAATTAGTTTCAAAATAATCAACAGCATGCATAATAAAGAGTAAAGCCATATAATTCGTACAACTTGGACTATTAAGCGTATATGACCGACTACGTCGCGTCATTCATGGCGTAATTGATTATAATTTCAGTCTACATGTGACGTTGTTGATAATGAGGTCATATGATTAATCGATAAACTGAATTCTCCATTGGCGCTCATAGCTAGAAATCGATGCCTCTATTGGCTGAAAAGCTGCCACGGATAACGCAGCTTACTGGGTCGATCGATGCTGGTCCGATGCCGTGGCTATATTGAAAGTACCGGCACGGTATCGGCCGAGCATCAGCCCAGTAAGCTGCGTTATCTAGGGTCATTAGCGTCCCGAACCACCCACTTGGGGATGAGAGAAAAGATCAAAGATCATGGTCATGGGTACTCAATGCAAAATGAAGATATGTTATGCATCGATATCCGGTTTTCTAACTCAAGCTCTACTCCCGGGTTCTTCTGGAAGTATCTTTAACAAAAAAACTGGTGAGAGGCTGACTTTAAGGTCCCGTCGAGCTCTTAGAATTTTAGGCAAAACTAACTTACCATCGAAAAAGACTTAAGGAGTAGAGATTCGCCGACTACTTGTTATATATCTAAATTGCTTATTTCATAATGTGTATAATAACGTGCTGCTTTTTATGTCCTGAATGTTTATGTATTGTTGTCATGCTATAAATCCTTGTTTTTATTTCATGTCCTGTATTATGGCGTGTTTCAGGGAGCAATTGCAGCGCTTCTGTGCAAAGGCACTGCCAATGACGGGTGGATACCGCTCAACAAAAACCTCTGGTGTGTACAGCTGCCCTTAATACATTTAGCGCTTTATTTCTGTTATTAATATATACCAGATACATCAATACCTAGGCTATGTTGGACAACTACTGCTGGTACTGATATGGATATGGTGACGACGACGACGACGACAGGTATGTGCAGTGACGTCCTCAAACAGCGTTGTAGATATTATCTCCAAGTACAGCAAATTCTAAGGTTTTCCGCCCGGGGGTGTCGTGTGCAGCGTTCGCAGAACATGACCAAAATAGTCCATCTTTATCACCTTCACTGAACGTGGAACAGTAGGTCATATTGTAGTGTATAACGCCTCGCCGAAGGTTATGCTGTCCGGGCAGTGATGTTGAGTCACGAATGTATCTGCAGTGGCCGGCATTAAGCGTTTCTAGAACTACCTTCGGAGCTGCCAAGCTCTTACAGTTGTGCAGCATCAGTGATACACACGTCGCATAAGACAAGCGTAGTTGTTTTTTTGCCAAAGGGGTTCGTGTTGCATGAAATCCACAGTTTCCTAAAGACTGGAATGCAATGTTTCCCTTGATGCAACATAAAGCGATGTCAGAGGAGCTGTAAATTACTGAACCAACGATTTTGGTTTTCCTCTATTCCACACAGTGCTGTAGCTGAAAGGTGTGTACATGACTAAACTCGGCCTTGGCTTTGTTCATGAAGAGATTCACATTCTAGAACTGTCCTGCAGCTGTAGGAAGAGGCTTATCGAGATGCTTCTTTTCCTCATCTATGGCGTCTACATCATCTGTGTTCTCCATCTCTAATGGAAGGTCTGGTGTAGATACTGGTGGATATGTCTTGCTGGAGTGCCCTCCCACAGATAAGAGGGTTGCAGCAAGTTAGCACATAAATCACCGTCTAATATTGCGAATAGCAGTCTGACTAGTCGCAATCATTAAGCCAGCTTGATGTAGTACGTCCAGGTCCTGTGATCGTTTGATTGAGTCAAATGCCTGTGACACACCCATATTGTGAAGATGCGACCTCGCTTAAAGTCGCTCTTGGAGACCCAAGTGCAAATGTCAATCTTTTTGTGGATAAGACACAGTGTCAAATTGGACAAGATCTTCCAGGAGACCGCTTGAGTTTAGGCAGCGTGATAAGGGGACCTTGACCAACAGCGTCGATGGTGCAGGTGGAAAGGGGGTGAAAAGCCAGAGTTTATTATGTACACATTTGGTTTGGAGATTATATCAGCTGCATACTTAAAGAGTGCATTGCTGAAGGTGTCAGGTCCAAATGCGCGTCCATTCGTATGGCCTTAAGTGCCTCGATTGGTGTGTGTAGCGGCCTTGGATCGCCTACAAGTTGGTGCCTCGATTGGTGTTTGTATTGGCCTAGGATCTCCTGCAAGTGGGTGCCTCGATTTGTGTTTGTAGTGGCCTAGGATCGCATATAAGTGGGTGTAATGGTCTGGATTCTTGAGCTATTGTCTGATCGCATCTGCTTTTCCCTAGTCGGTCTTGATGAAGTTGCCTTCAGTGTCATGCACCCAAAACGTTGGTGGCGGACCAGCGAGTCTCAGATCCCGGGCCTCCATACAAATTTTATGACAATCATCTGTGACTGTGATATCATCTGACAGCGAGTCTGCTTGTAGGGTGGCGAGTTCTTTCAGTAATTTACTTATCTGGCGTCGTATGGCATTGCGTTCTCGGCGTAGCTTTGTGCGTTCTTTGGTCTGACGAGGTTGATATATCAATTATTCCATTTCCATAGTCCCATCCAGTGTACGGCTAGTGTCAAACTTTTAGCTGTCAGCAGACGCAGGTAGCATATGAAGGAATGACTCTCGAATTACGATTTGGACTCGTTACCTCAACGCCACGGATCTCATATGGTGTGCAGGAAGCTGGTTTTATCGTAATGGACAACTGTCGACGCAGTGGCGGTTAGCGACCAGGATGTGACACAGCACTTCTAAACTGACCGCATATCACACAGATCACAATTTTATCTGGCAATGATGTCAATTATATAGCGCCTAGAATTTACTTCAGCGACATGCTGTCTCACGCCATTGTGCTATGTTTTGACAATGCACGTAGTGACCCCCCTCAACCCCCCCCCCCCTCACCCCCACCCACCCACCCACCCACGTGACCTAGATATCGTTGACCCGTTGACCTCAAATACAAAGCAATCATTAAGTGACGTAATATGAATGCTAAATCTGGTGATTCGACCTTCTCGCATTCCAGAGCTATGGTCAAAATGTTTATCCCGGTAAGCACTTTGTGATCCCGTGACCTAGATAGTTGATGTTTTGTCTTAAATCTCATAGAACTTCAAGCCACCTAGAATATGAATGCTAAATCTGGTGATTCGATGTTTATCCCGGTAAGCACTTTGTGATCCCGTGACCCAGATAGTTGATGTTTTGTCTTAAATCTCATAGAACTTCTAGCCACCTAGAATATGAATGCTAAATCTGGTGATTCGATGTTTATCCCGGTAAGCACTTTGTGATCCCGTGACCTAGATAGTTGATGTTTTGTCTTAAATCTCATAGAACTTCTAGCCACCTAGAATATGAATGCTAAATCTGGTGATTCGATGTTTATCCCGGTAAGCACTTTGTGATCCCGTGACCCAGATAGTTGATGTTTTGTCTTAAATCTCATAGAACTTCTAGCCACCTAGAATATGAATGCTAAATCTGGTGATTCGATGTTTATCCCGGTAAGCACTTTGTGATCCCGTGACCCAGATAGTTGATGTTTTGTCTTAAATCTCATAGAACTTCTAGCCACCTAGAATATGAATGCTAAATCTGGTGATTCGATGTTTATCCCGGTAAGCACTTTGTGATCCCGTGACCTAGATAGTTGATGTTTTGTCTTAAATCTCATAGAACTTCTAGCCACCTAGAATATGAATGCTAAATCTGGTGATTCGATGTTTATCCCGGTAAGCACTTTGTGATCCCGTGACCCAGATAGTTGATGTTTTGTCTTAAATCTCATAGAACTTCTAGCCACCTAGAATATGAATGCTAAATCTGGTGATTCGATGTTTATCCCGGTAAGCACTTTGTGATCCCGTGACCCAGATAGTTGATGTTTTGTCTTAAATCTCATAGAACTTCTAGCCACCTAGAATATGAATGCTAAATCTGGTGATTCGATGTTTATCCCGGTAAGCACTTTGTGATCCCGTGACCCAGATAGTTGATGTTTTGTCTTAAATCTCATAGAACTTCTAGCCACCTAGAATATGAATGGATGTGCCAAATTTGGTGATGCCAACTGCTTGCGTTGCCGATTTATGCCTAAAATGTGTTTTCGGGATGCACTTAGTGACCCCGTGACCTAGATATTTGAACTCTTGACCTGAAATTAAATTGTGGTTCTAGCCAACCACAATACGAATGTATGTTACCGAGTTGGTGATTTTACCTTCTTGCATTGCAGAGTTATTGATGAAAATGTGCATTCGGCACTAAGTGACCCGATGAGCCCAATTTTTTATTTTTGATCCCAAACTAAAGGATTTTTTAGCCACTCATAATATAAATGTATTTGGTGATTTAACCTCATAGAATTCCACAGATATGCATCGGATAATCAGACTGACAACCAGATAAACAGACAACCAGATAGACACCACCAACCCCAATGCACACACCGGGCTTCGGCGGTGTGATCAATGGAAAGTTCCAGTTTCTAAGTCAATCATATGAAGTCATAATCAACTAGGCTGACGTCATAATCAATTACGGTTTGAACGACGTAATCAAGTTCGTCACAAATGCTTCATTGATTACGAACTAAGCGTTGTTGTACGAATTTTATGTAGGCCTATTTACTATTTAATAGACATCCTGATGAATATGTTGGGACTGGGTCCTGTTGCTGCCACGCACCCTGTCAAATTAGTTTCAAAAATATTCAACAGCTTTATAGTTTTCTGGAAATTGAGATTCTGAGAGTGCAGGGATCGATCCACCCCAACATGGACAAGGCGTGGGTGGAACTTAGCTAGAGATGGGCGGGGCATAGCTAAAAATATAAAGATCCATTAATGGGTTATTCATTCGCCATAGACTCATCCACTGCGTGACTAGTTTCAACCTTTTCGGTCTCATTAAGTGCAGGTAGGGTTTTGAACACATGACCCTCTGGTTACGAGTCGGATTCGTTATATCTAGGTCACAGGTGCCATATGGTACGTAGGAATCTGACCACAATAGAGGAATCCAGTTTCAGTTATGCCCCGCCCATCTTTAGCTAAACTCCTCTCACATTTCGCCCATGTTGGGATCGATCGACCTGAACTTTCAGGCTATCAATTTACAGATAACTGTACAGATAAGCTGTTGCATATTTTGAAACTATTTTGAATGGGGGTTGTTCAACAGCATGTTTATTAAATATGAAAGGCTTACAATCCGTACAACCTGACAGACTATTAAGCGATTAAGACGGACTAAATTGAGTCATTCATGATGTAATTGATTATGACGTCAGCATACACATCCACGTGGTTTATTATGACGTCATATGATTGACTAAGAAACTGGATTCACACCCGTGGTCGGTTTCTTTTGCGCAGTGATGTTATTTAGAACCGTATGTCGTGCTCATGAGCCATGTGTCAAAATATATGTGGTAAAAATATGTGTGGCCTTTGGCCTGGACCCCTGGTTCATCAGAAACATAAAGGTCTGGCCCAGGACCTTGGCAGAGGTCACTATCGAGCCTCGAGAACACACTCTGACAGTAATTCCTACTGGTTAGAGGCTGACATATGGCACTATGTAGGGGCAAGCCACTGGAATCATTGCTGCATAAATGGAACGTCAACTTCATGTCACAGTATAAAAGATCTAGGTCACGGGGCCATTAAGTGCGTACTCAATTACTTTTACACATTTAGTTCACAACTATATTTGGGACTTCCTTTCATATTATGGCTGCCTAGAAGTCTCTGAATTTTCAGGTCCGAGGGTCACATAGCCAGGTTACGAGCAAAACATGGCTCACAGCACGCATGTCATATGTCACTTTCAAATGTCGGAATACACATGTTGGCCATAACTCGTGATACAAGAAGATAGAATCGCCAAATTTGCTACATCCATTCATATTTTGGCGGGCTATACGTGCTTTGAAATGTCCGTCGTCGTCGTCATCGTCGTTAAGGATTTCAGAGCATGGCGAGTTGCTATATGATGTCATGTTGTTATTGTTTCTTGATTGGCAGGTCCGTGTCTTACATTCTGACAATGGCATCGTTTTCATTTGTGCTACTGATCATTCTCTATGTGTTCATTGATGTATGGCCTGTCTGGTCCGGATCACCCTTCATATATCCAGGTAACGGTTGACAATGCAGTGTACGCACATACGTTCGTGACCGAACGTACATACTCGTGTGTTACTCTGCGTGTTACTATGTGTAACTGGGAGCAGTTTTCACAAACACAAGGGATGAATCCAATGTGTAACTCAAGTATAATTGATGTGATAATGAATTACGTCACATATAGGTTGACGACACAATCATAATTGACAGAACTACTCCATCAAAAACCTGGAATAGTCCGTTAGGTTGTACGAATTGTATGTCTTGACTATTTAATAAACATTATTTTCACAAGTTTGAAACTAATTTGCCTTGGCGTCGTTGATGCCAGAGGCAGCAACAGTATGCAGTCTAATTAGTTTTAAAATACTCAACAGCCTACCTGTACAATTACCTTGAAAATGGGATTTTGAGTATTCAGGATTCAAAGTATATAAATAGATCGCGCCACGCGCAAAGCAAATGTGCTTAGCTAGGAATGGGTGGGGCATAGTTAAAAGTCGATTCATCCATTTTCAAATTGTGTGCCAGCCATCCATTAAGCTGGTCTTACACCAAAACCTGAACAGACGATTGCGAAATGTGGAATAAGTAGTCTCGCCACGGAATGTCACGAGACTATTGTAACCACCATGTATGTATGTCTGTCTGTCCATATGTCCGTCCGTCTACCCATCTGTCCATCCATCCGTACATCTGTCCGTCCATCCATCCGTTTGTGTGTCGGTCTGTCAATGTAATGCAAGGTCTACTGGAGATATATTGGCTGTACTTGTGTGCATGGCGGGGCTTTCGATCCCAAGGGATGAATCGATTTTGCAATTAATCATAGAGAAGTGTTAAAATCATCGAGACGGTAAAAATATCAAGTGAGATAAATCAAGTTCTACTGAAGTGACATTAATCAAGGTTAAGTGGTAGATGGCTCTTGGAGTCCAGAAGAGGTCAAAACGTCAAGTTCAAGCACAACTAAACGGGCATCAGGACGAGCTCGGATCGATCTTTATTGACAGATATATCAGCTCTATGAATGGCCAGTGGAACAAACAGCACATAATTTCTAATATATATTTCAGGAATGAATTCGATAGTGGTGTACTTCGGACATAGCGCTCTGAGCATGTGTGTTCCTTTCGCCTGGGAGATTCACCGGCCGGAACACTGGAAGCTACTGACACAAGACGTATGGGCATCAGCGCTATGGTGTTTCATAGCATACCTTATGTTTAGAAGGAAGCTCTTCATATCAGTATGAGGCGCTTCTTTTCAATCAAGAATGCTTTAAATATAATGGCGGATATAATGCAATAGGAAAAAATCGCATATTCACAATAGTAATACTATCATTAGAAATAACCCGCCAAAATATACGTGTGGGAATTCTCCATAAACTAGATCACATCGTCCTTGTTTCTGCACATGCTCCAGTGCAGAGCCTGTTGTCCTGAACGTACTCACTGTACTACCAACAGCGGCACACTCAGGTGAGACCAATGAAGGACAGTACAGTTTTAGCCATACCCCGCCTATCTCTAGCTAAGCGCCAGCAAGGCGTTGCGCATTTTGGGATCAATCGATTGCTATACTCCCTGAATCTAAATTTCCAGAAAACTATACAGGTAAGTTGTTTAATATTTTGAAATTAATTTGAATGGGTACTGTTGCTGCCATAGGCATCAACATCGCCAAATCAAATTAGTTTCTAAATATGCAACAGCATGTTTTTTAATAGTAAAGACGTATAATTAGTACAACTTGACAGACTATTAAGCGTTTATGACAGACTTCATTACGTCATTCATGACGAAATTGATTATGACATCAGCCTACATGTGACCTTGTTAATCATGACGTTATATGATTGATCGATAAACTGAATTCATCCAATTCTTCATCAATATATTGAACTGACTTTTTCATATATCAGTAATAATAGGTCGGCTTAAAGGACACGTAATTAATCCATTATTAGACCACGTTTATGGCACGTGGTCGTGAGAGAAATGGATAAGAATACTGACTGATTGCTTGGTATGAGGCTAAGGTTAGACTAACACTACTATCAGTATTTTAACAACCTGTTGCTGCATTTGTCAAAACATTGTTATGGTCCCAATTCAAATCACACGAGAAAATTTTACATTAGTCCTATTGCCATAATAGCCTGCCATCTACCGAGCTACATGTGGCACAAGATTGCCTCTCATCGGGACAGATTGACCAAATGTCTTCCTAAGAACACGCATGCAGCCTCAGAAGTCAGATTCCACAGCCAGCTACGTCGTTCGTCACATGGAATAAATTCATATGTACAATCATTATTCCATGTATAATACCTTACTTAACAGGCATTATATAGATTACATTAACGCTTGGTGTATCAAGACTATCAACTTAATCCTTTGTAGGTCAAGCTAGCCAAAAAGGGCCTATGCAGTGGTTAGTCTTGAGGAATGTCCATTTGCAGGCCAAGAGAAGAACATTTTTGAAATTGTACAACAGGAATAACTGGCTCGGTTAGACCAGTGGCAAAATTTTACAGACACCATTCTCTTGGCATGCAAATGGACATAATATAAGAAAATATATAAGAAAAATATTGGATTTGCTTAACAAGTCACCTTTCCAGAGTACCCACCCATCATATGACGTCATAATGAACTGCGCGATGTGTAGAATGACATCATAATGAATAACGTCGATAAGTACGTCACGAACGCATATTTGAAGACGGTCTATGCGTTGTTGTACAAATTCTTTGCTTTTACTATTTAATAAATATTATGTTGAATATTTTGAAACTAATTTGACTGGGCGCTGTTGCTGCCATAGGCAGCAACAGCACCCAGTCAAATTAGTTACAAAATATTCAACAGCTTCCCTGTATAGTCTTCAGGAAATTGATAGCTAGGGAATTTCGGGATCGATCAATCCCAACACGGCGAGGTGTGGGTGGAGCTTAGCTAATGATGGGCGGGGCTTAGCTAAAACTGAAAAGCTCCATTAACGCTTTAATCGTCAAGACGGCCAAAGACCTTCTTAAAAATATGTTTCTAAATTTCAGTGGTAAATTTACAATAGCGGTATTCTCTTGGCCAGCATGTGGTCATTCACTGACCTAAAATCTGGATTTTCCTGAAAAATCTTGACAACTTAACGGATTAATTGATAAAACTAGCATTTTGAGCGCTTTGAGTAGCTGTTGACACAAGAATGTATTTAGGAAACAATGACATGTATAATTGTATAATATGTAATAAGGGTGTGGAGCCTAATAAGGGGCGTTAACATGTTTAAAATGTGGCTAACAAGTAGCTCATTTATTACTTGTGTATTGGAACCTATCATATATTGTTATCATAACAAAATTTCTCTGGAAATTGTACTTTCAAATTATCATTAAAACATCATGTAGACCTACCCGATATGTTTGTTGTATTCATTCGTTCGTTCGCTCATTCGTTCGTTTGTTCTTTCATTCATATATTAAATTATTCATTCATCAGTCTTTTCAAACTAATTTGACTGTGAGCCATGTGTATCTATAGGCAGTAAGAGCTCGTCAGTAATATTACTTGTAGAATCTCCACACGCACGCACGCACGCACGCACACACACACACACACACCCATCCCCCCCCCCCCCCCCACTAACACCCTGGCCTCCTGACCCCTCTACATCTCGTAGATTTATCCAGTAACAATCGGAGATATAAGCGGCTGCTCTAATTGGTTGCTAGAGATCATGTGATCTCATTTTGTATCCACCACACAGCCGTGTTGACGCATTGTTACACCTGTTAATCATCGGCAGCTTTCAATAGATCTACAGCCCAAATTGGCTGAGTGCTCGATGACGTCATATCATTTGAAAAAAGCAATAAAAATTAGATCACGCCTTTCTGCTATTATCTTGCAAATGTGATTTTGAGAATTCAGGGTTCAAAGTATATAAATCGATTGCAAAATGCCAAAAGCGTGGGCGGATCTTAGCTATAGATGGGTGGGACAAATCTCTCTCTCTCTCTCTCTCTCTCTCTCTCTCTCTCTCTCTCTCTCTCTCTCTCTCTCTCTCTCTCTCTCTCTCTCTCTCATGGGTAGTCAAACTCAATTACCTCATGAATTTCCTGACAAAATGCATCATAAACGCTTAATAGTCCGTCAAGTTGTACGAATTGCATGTCTTTGCTATTTAATAAACATTATGCTGTATATTTTGAAACTAATTTAACTGGGCGCTGTTACTGTCATAGGCATATGGCTGCAACGTCGACCATTCAAATTAGTTTCAAAATATTCAACAGCTAACCTGTAAATTGTTCTGGAAAATGCGATTTAGGGAGTGCAGGGACCGATTGATCACAACACGGGCAAAGTGTGAGTAGAGCTGCCCTGCGTTTTCGAAAATCTTTCGAAAATCTTTCTTTTCAGATATCACATTTATAAATGAAAACGAGTGCCAGTTAACCTGATGATAATTATTTAAAAACTAACTAGCCATATTCTATGCAAACAAATTATTTAAAGATGATTAAAAAGACATGAATGTTAGTTTCGAAATATTCAACATGATTTTGACACGTACATAGCGAATTTATTATATGTGTGAGCAGCAGCCGCAGCAGCAGCAACAACAGCTGGGTGTATTCATTACTTTGCTAAGAGAACAAAAGATGGTGGGTATCGAGACAACGAGTCTCCTTATGTCGAATCAATATTCATCTTGCACAAAAGGACAAGATTAAAGCGGACTATATCAAGAAGAAATCTTTCACAGATAGCGCTGTAGTGTCATCTTTATAACTCAGCACACACAATTAATTACCAACGATGATGAATGAGCTGTATACAGGCTGCTTATAAACAGATATGCAGGTAAATAGCCTGTAAGTGGCATTAAATCTTCAGTAATACGACACACTGGCCAAAGAACGTGAACGGTTCAGAATTAATCGGTACGGTGTCTGGGATTCCTAATCATATTGCTAATGTGCAATTAGGTGCAGTCATGTTTTTTAAATCTCCATTTCAATGGACCTTTCCATTTTTCGCTATGCCACGGCCATCTCTAGCTAGGCTCGTATTGGGATCGATCGATCTCTAAACTCTCTGACTATTAATTTCCAGAAAACTATACATGTAAGCTATTGGATATTTTGGAACTAGTTTGACTGGACTAGGTTACAACAGGGCCCAGTCAATTAATTTCGAAATATTCAACACAATGTGTCTTAACTAGGAAATCCATCAAAGACATATAATTCACGTACTTGACTGAGTTCTACATGTTCATGACGGAGCCAGATACGTTGTTCATTATATATTTTGAGTGTGACGTCTCAATCTGGCGTATTGATTACGACGTCACATACTTTAGTGGCAGGTCGGATCTCTCCATTCCCATATCGATAGGAGACGAGCCAATGAACCAGCGATAGAGGAATCCAGTCTCTCAATCAATCATGATGTCATAATCAACTACGTTGCATGTATGCTGACGTTATAATCAGTTAGTCATGAATGACGCGATTTAGTCCATCATAAAAGCATAATAGTCCGTCAAGTTGTATAAATTGTATGTATTTCGCCATGCTGTTGAATATTTTTAAACCAATTTGACTGGGCACTGTTGGTGCCACGAGCAGGGCAAGATGTCGATTACTCCATTAATCCGATTTAACATTCCAACTTAACCTTTTGTAGGCGATGTGTGCTGCATTCATTAGGGCATACATTTCTATGTTGTGTAACATTTCGATACATTTCTATGTCAGGATTCAGTTTTATGTCGGGATACATTTCTCTGTTGGGATGCATTTCTATGTCGTGTAAGACTGCCATGTCAGGATACATTTCTATGTCAGGATACATTTCTATGTCAGGATACATTTCTATGTCGTGTAACATTTCGGTACATTTCTATGTCAGGATTCATTTTTATGTCGTGTAACATTTCTATGTCAAGATACATTTCTATGTCAGATATATTTCTATATCGGGATACATTTCTATGTCGTGTAACCTTTCTATGTCGGTGTGCATTTGTGTGTCGCTTGCTTGAAAGATCAACGAATACATAGTGATCACACATATGTCATTACTAATCATCAGTGGTGCCGATTCACAGCATGTGTCTACTAAATATAACCGTATCCGATATCCATTGTACAGCTAACAACGTTTTAATCTGGAGAAATCCATCTTGTCATATTTTAGTCCTGTGCTTGATGTTTAAGACGCGTACCTCAAAACAGGCGTCTGTAAGAAACGATGTTTTATCCCCGGAGTATGAATTTGCCAGTAATCTTGGTGGAAAGCTATCCATAGAGCTACCAATAATTCATAATTTTAGTGTGTGCGATTCCGCTTCAGCAGAATTGGAAATAAAAGTGAAAAGGCTGCGAAAGCTGGTGCAGACATACTAAAAATATTGAACAATCAGGCCAAGAGCCTGCAAATCTGCCAGCCCCGTAGCTAAAGCAACACATATGTGATAACTTTTAGGTATGTACTGATATCTAAGGCGAATCTGGCAAATGGACAACTGTCACCTACAGATGATGCCCTGCTAACGCAGCTTACTGGGCTCGTACTCGACCAATCCTGGGTCAATACTCCCCGGTTTCGGCCCAGTAACATGTGTTGTCAGGGCCAGCTTCAGCGTGCCACGGATCAAGCATATATTTGATATAATGCAACAGAAATGAAATGTTGTATATATAGCCACTGAAAGTGTTTAATTATAAGGAATTTTTCTAGACCACGTGGATTTTTGACCCCTCCAGTTTGAAAATATTTGCTAATGATGTTGTATACTCTACAGATAATTTGACTGAAACCCGTCGTTTCTCAGTGGGCAATAGTTGCCAATACGGTTGTTGACAAATTAGTTCGGACGATCCTTAACATTTGACAGTGCAGGTTTTAATGCATGTTGTGTGGAATAACTTTAACTAAATGTTGGATCTTTGCTTAGGTCAACATATTCATGCTTATTTCGATATCATGTCACGTGAAAGACAGATTAGACATATGTAGCAGGTAAATCTGTTGCACCAAGGGCGGCATTAACAATAGATCCTCCCAATTTTAGCCATGCCCAGCCATTCTCATTTTAACCTCCACCCACACCTCGTCCGTGTTGGGACCGATCGATATCTGAGCTCCCTGACTATCAATTTGCAGAAAACTATGCATGTAAGCTGTTGAATATTTTGAAATTAATTTGACTGTGTGCTGGTTGCTGCCTAGCAACAGCACCCATTCAAATTAGTTTCAAAATATTCAACAGCATGTTTATTAAATAGCAAGGACGTGTCGGACTACTAAGCGTTAAAGATGGGCGATGTGGAATCATTCATGACGTCATGAGTATGACGTCAGCATACACGTCACTTAGTTAATGATGATGTCATGTGACATCAGATCATAGATGGATACTCTGTAAAGGTGAATTATGTTATATTGTTGTTCGATTTAGTTATTCATATCCAGATTGAGACCTAGATCATACTTATGCTGTGAAAGATATTGGTGAACGAATATGTTATAGTCCTGCTGAGTCCAAAATGATTGCTGTTCGAATCAGCATAAGCTGTCTCACCATCAAATATTGAATTGTCTGGCACAACAACGTAATGGCTAAGATATATATGTGATCATATCCCAGCAACCATACGTGCACATAAATAATATTAACTGACGGTACAAGAATTGATATAAGTACTGTGGACACAGATTAATTGTTCTGCAAGGTAGTTATATTTTTTCATCTACAACTAACATTTTATGGTCGATTTAGTAATTTCTGAGTACGGGTATAATACATGATGAATATCAGAGCTGCGATACTTGTGAACTCATCTCCCGCCCACCAACCCACACCCCATCGCTACCCCGCCAACGTCATCCCACCTCTCATGAGAATGCCAGGAGTTGAATCATACCGCCCTTAAATCATGTGTATCCAACAAGTTGTACAAACACAAAATACAAGTCGCAAAAATCATCCTGAGATGAGACTTTTCTTTTAATGAAATCGTTTGGGGCACTGGCAGCGCGGGCTCAGTTCTAAGAAATCAAGGATATTGTGGTTGTCTAGCATAAACTAACAAATGTTGCAATATGAAACAAATTACTTTATTACCAACTAGATATGGTAAGCTATTTAGAACACATTAAACTCAGCTTGATAAACATTTCATGTGTCCACTAATCTGTGAGCGTGTCCATGATCGTTTTATCGTCAGTTTACAACCGATCCATGGTACGCAAAACAAGAACCGTGCCTAATTCACCTCTCCTTTTCTATCTATCGTCTGACCTCGTATGACGTCATAATCAGCTCAGCGCGTGTATGATGACGTCACAATCATTACGTCGCAAGCGTGTATGATGACGTCACAATCATTACGTCACAAAGGGTCCCATATAGACGGTCATCAAATCTCAAATAATCTGACACGTAATAAACATGCTGTTGAATATTTTGAAACTAATTTGACTGGGCGATGTTGCTGCCTTAGGCAGCAACAGCACCCAGTCAAATTAGTTTCAAAATATTCAACAGTTTACCTGTGTAGTTTTTTGGAAATTGATGGTCAGGGTTTTCAGAGACAGATTGATCCCAACACGAGCGAGGTGTGGGTGGAGCTTAGCTAGAGATGAGCGCGGTATAGCTAAAACCGCAACGGTCCATTATGGCACAGTAACGGGAGATAACGTTCGGAATGATATAAAACGTTTACAGGATAATGCTTGAGCAATTTCAATCAGCATTTGGTAAATGAAAATTGGTCTCGATTTTAACATTCCATATCGCAAAGTATGAATATGACCCTACATATAGCACACAGAAATAGGGGGAACTTGAAACTTCTTGGATGACTAAAAATCAAGAAACTAATTAGGAGAGGTTATCAGATCTACAAAAAGCTACAAATAAAACACATCATATGCGGTAATGTCACAAGATGCGCACAACGAACAGGAGTAAGCTTCACCCATCAAAATACTGATAATCAGTGCCATATTGAAGCTGAAGTTGGCGTGAAATAATATCCAGAATAATTGGTAATTAGACAAAAGGTTGTTTCTCTTTAGCAAAATTTAGTACTGAGGCAACATGGCAAAATTTAGTACTAAGGCAACATGGAGTAATATCAAATCCGCCGCCTAAGACCACAGTACCTATATCTAATTAGCATATATCAAATTATGCATGGAACAACGGAAACTGTTGTTCCATTGCCAGTCCGAAAAGACTTCATTCATTTAGACTTGACTAGGAATAATAATAATAATAATAAGTACATTTATAAAGCGCTGAATCCATGACAATGCGTGCTCTAAGCGCTAGTGCGTATAGCTATATCTACTGAGAATATGCTCGTTTGAAAAGGGTGGTTTTCAGTTGTGATTTGAAAATATCTAATGATGCTGAGTTTTTTAGACTAAGTGGTAGATTGTTCCACTCGGTGGGAGCTGCATAAGCGAAAGTTTTGTGGCCATATGTAGTAGAATTTACTTTTGGGACGTTTAGCAGCATCTGATTGACAGATCTGAGTGATCGACCAGGCGAATAGGGTTGTACTAGTTCAGTTAAGTATGCAGGGGCAGTACCGGAAACACATTGGTAAGTCAAGCATAAAATTTTGAAAGTGATTCTCTGCTCGATCGGGAGCCAATGCAAATTCTGTAAGACAGGGGTTATGTGATCATACTTTCGGCGGAGTGATATGATCCTAGCAGCGGTATTTTGTACAATCTGTAGCTTATGAATAAGTTGTTTTGGTGCACCAATAAGCAAGCTGTTACAATAATCAAGTCTTGACGATATTAACGCCAGTATAAGCATGATTGTAGCCTCCTTCGTAATATAGGAATGATAACAGTTCTGCGCAAACTTCATGCTTCATCCATGAAAGAATCAGCATAGGTCACCCTATATATGCTGATGGGGGCCGGCCTCCGTGGTGTAAATGGACTGCCTCCAATTGTGGCATACAAACTGTACAACACTATTGTCCTCGCATGTTACATGTACAGATTAGAGTCAATCTCGATACACCAAAATGAGCTAAATGCCATAGGACTATTCCGCCGAACGATTCTGATACAATACGTCTTACAAAATACTGTGCCAAATAAATTGAGCGGTGTGTCTTCACCTAAACCGCTTTGAATCAGTAATCGAGAGATCTAGAGATTGACGCTGTTCGCAACTACAGCATGTCAAACATACTCTACGATTTCTAAGTCGGCATATAGTCAACTCATGGTCAACAACCCAACAGACAAGATCTATTCTTCCATGGTTGAACGATTATACTATAACATTTCTAGAGAGATGAATTACAAGAAGTTGACAACAAGACTACCATGAAATATCTGAGCATACGCGAGTACGAGATATATAAGATCCACAGTATCTAGACATCAACTACCAGCACGTGAAATGTCCGGCAAACTATCCTCAAAGCCAAAATTCTCGCTAGAGATGCAAAGTGCGAGAAGCAAATTTACTCATGGACAGAGGATGTGTTTCATTTCTTATTCCACTGCATCAATGCTTACTCCAGTGTGGTCTGATATCAAAAATTCAGAGAGAATCTTGTACAGATCAAAGTCAATGATGCCATACTGCTCAGATTAACTTTGGACCCAAGCAAATGCACATTGATGTCGAATGATGGTGATACGTCTAACCCGTCGGTACTCGTCGATATGATACCATCTGCAACATACTGCCTCCCCTACAGAGTACATCATTTTAGAGCAAATTACGTAAATTATCTTTAAAATTCCAACAGATGTGGTAAAGTGATAGACAATCTAGACAAGTAATCCAGTATGAACTCTACAATCTACATAGGTTGATGCTTTATTCAAATTTAGTTGGGCTTTTACACGAATCAGAATGTACAAATTTAAGGAATCAATTCATTAGTTGATTACTAATTCAGTGAAAGCGTGACTAACACAGTTAGCATTATTCTGATAACCAGGGGGTTACAACATTGTAACAATGGCAGTACTGTAGCAAGAAATCGGTTCTGAGGCTTATGGCGTGGATATATATATATATATATATATATATATATATATATATATATATATATATATATATATATATATATATATATATATATATATATATATATATATATATATATATATATATATATATATATATATATATATATATATATATCATGTTAGGAATAAAGAACGGTCTTGTCCATAGACTTACGTTTTTATGTAACATTGTGGTATTTGAATAAATGAATTACTCGCATACACCCCATGACTAGTTTTGCCCTTTTCGTTGTTGTTGTTGTTGTTGTTGTTGTTGTTGTTGTTGCTATATCTCCCTTTTAATCATATACGTTAATTAGATCATATAGAAGGAGCATTGACGTACAGAAGCCCTGGAACAGAATATCTTGCTGATCATTTCTATAGTGGCAAGCCATCAGCTTCTTCCATAGCCTAGCAACCGACCAATTAATAGTTTATGAAGTTACCTAGGTAAATGTACTATAACTAGAGCAGAGTTGAAGTTGTCTAGCAGAAGCCATTAATGGAAAGACTACAGATTTGGCTATGCCCGCCCATCTCTCGCTAAGCTCCACCCATGTTTTGGCCATGTTGAAATAGATCGAGCTCTGAACTCTCACAATCTCAATTTCCAGAAATCTATACAGGTGATTTGTTGAATATTTTGAAACTAATTCGACTGTGTGATGCTGCAATTTGATTGAAAGTTGTTTCATCAACGATTTTCAGCCAAATTGTTTTCAACAGCTTCCAGTCAAATTAGTTTCAAAATATTCAACCGCCTACCTGTATGATTGCTTTTATACCGCACTGCCAAACTATAGTTGGCGCCTCTATGACTGGGCTATGCCCCGAGGCAGGCACGCTAGGATTTTTCTGATTGGTTGAAAGGTAAATCATGACAGCCATCATAGGCTGTAGAAATGTACTAACATTTAGTTACTAAAGCCTGAATATCTTTCTTTAGTGTCATGATGAAAAGATTAGCATTATCTGCATAGTTTATGACTGGCAAATTAGATCACCTGAATAGCTATCAAGAGTTCAGATTAGTTATCCTTTAACAGAAAATCAATGTTCACATGCCAAGAAAATAAATGTACTCACGTGGGCCTTTTGGAATATACTTTAAGCATGCTCATATGCTGGGTCCTCGAATAACACCTATGTTCAGTTGCGCTTTGCCTATACATCCAATATGGGCAAATATGTAGATATCACATCATACTAACTGACACAATATAGAAACGCGCACTAATAGTACTATGTATATAATGGACATATGTGAACGGATACATTGTCTTTACTATTTCTGCTTACACAATGTTGGAATGCGTGAAACCGAATTGAGAAGGTAGTCTTTGAATCTCACTGGTCTTCTGATGGCACGCCCACGTGAAGAGATAATTTGTTCTGAATGTTTCTGACTGATTCCTGTAGTTGTACCTGTTGGTCCTGGTGCTGATGGGTTAACTGATGTCGATGTAAACATATGAGTAAATGGTTCCTCTGGTTCGTTGGTCTAAATGTTTCTGAAGCCTTTCTTAGGTCTGCCCGATTTCTTCTATATTTGGCTCCATTCGATTCCACAATATATGACCGTGGCGTAGTCTGGCTAGTTTTATTCTCCACTATAGCTGGTTTCCATTGTTTGTCCGATAGAATTCTCACACTATCTCCTGGTGGAAGTTATAGGAGTGTTTTCGCATTTCCATCATAATAATGCTTCTGAATGTTTTGATATTTCTGCAGTTCCTGTTTACGATTTATAGTTATTAGTTTAGGAGTTAGCAATATTGTTTTTGCTGGCAATAATGTCTTTGTTCTCCCCATCAAAGGTTGTGCTGGTGATCATAGATTCTAGATCGGTGAATTTCTTAAGTCGACCATGTCTAATTAAGGATCGCATTTATCAAATTTAGCTTCCTTCAGAAGTCTTTTCGCTGTTTGTACTGTACCTTCTGCAAGTCCATTGCTTTTTTAATAATAAGGTGATGATGTAATATCATGTCTCATACATTTTAGCAAATTGTTTGAACTGAAAACTGTCAAATTTCGGACCATTGTCGCTTATTAGTATGTCTGGTATTCCATAACATGCAAAATGTGGTTTTAACAGTTTTATTATTCCACTATTTGGAGTTTTATTACATTTATCAACTTAAAAAACTGTGGTGATAATCCGATGTAATTAACTTTCCTTATCAAAGTCAAACAAGTCAATGCAGATTTTTGTCAAGGTTTATCTCTTAAATTCTATTTTCTTTCAATTCAGGTAGATTTATTTGTTAATCACATATTAGTATAAGATCATATGTAAATAGGTAGTCCATCTAAGGCAAAGCCTATAAGGCAATGGACCCCTGACATAATTAAACATTCACATGAACATTACATTTAATATCACATACATACATGTATAGGTTACACATATCAATACATATATGGTATGCATATGAACATGTTGTAGCTCACGGGGGTACGTACTGGTCCGCTATGACGTGTCAGCCCATCGCACCACAAGTGCACGATGTTCGGGAGTGCTGGTTAGCTGTGGATCTCAGGGTTGCGGATCCCGTATTACATCGCTCCGAAAAATACAAAGACAGATTTCTAGAGCCGGTGGAACACTGATGTTCCACTGGGGCCGTGCGACCATTGCCACCAAGATTGAACCACACACTGTCGTCCCAACTATTTGTGTCACTGGTGTGTCTATCCATACTAATTTAGAGATATGGAACAATTAAAATTAAACAATAGAAATATTAATATACTACACAAAGAATGTGATTCGTTTGACAGTAAATGAGCGCAATAATACACAACATAGAGCCATCCGGTGTTCTTTCCACATGGTGTCGCCGGAGGTACCACACAGGTCCTTGAATCCGCAGAAGTATCCCCGCAAGAGAAGCATCTGCAACGAAGTCACTAAGTAGCTTAATATAAGCTAATATACCCCTTACACATGTAACAGGCAGTCTTGTATATATTTTGTAGTTTATCTTATTTTAGAAAACACGGGTAGGGTTTTATCAATATTTGTCTATAGTTTTAACATGTTATTTTATTCCAGCAGACTGCGCTTCCTTTGTTCTTTTAGCTTTACTTTGTATTACATATGCCCATAATTATGCCCATACACATGCCAATTTGTTGACGACTGATAACTTTAACCATTGTATATGTGTATATGCTTAGGATTTAAGTATTTTATTTGTAGGGCCTACACATTATGCCAAACTACTTATTTATAATAATAGATTTGTTAGAACTTTTGCTAGTTTAGAAATAGTAATGAATGAATTATGGCCAGACGAATGTCCGACATATTTTTGGATAGATAGATAGATAGATGACAAAAGATAAATCTGTAGTTAGAACCACGAATTGTATTTATGATTTAATATTATTTCCCTGCAACTGTTAGCTACTTGGATCCATGGCAATATGTGTTCAACCGTTTTACTGTCAACCGTTTACTGCTGATCGATACCTTATAAATATGTTCGTTCTCAAGGGAAGCCATTGTCTGCCTTGATAACCAAGTTGATGTCGCTGTTGTTAATAGCAACAGTTTCATCGCCATGGTTACCAAAACAAGCAATGACGTCCATGTTATATATAAATATGTGAAATAGAGATTTAAAGACTCAGCAGCCAAATGGTTAATTTTCAGTCGTGCTATGTTCTACCATAGTTCTTACTTTGTTTTTAGATGTTTGATTTGATCACCAAGCATATTGTACGACGCATTACACCCCAGTATAACCCACCGGATATGCATCCATAATTATTAATTTCTTGTCACACATACTCGCTTACGCACACACATACATGCATGCACACATACACGCAATCAAACACGCACATACACATATGTGTACACACCTTTGCATACAACACACGTACATCTGCACGCACCCAATCACGTATAGGCATACACATATGCACATACACGCATGCACATACTCATGCACACATGTCCGCGTACACACCTGCCCGCACGCATGCACTCATGCACACCTGTCTGCATGCACACATTCCTTCACGCAAGCCTGGCCGCACGCACGTACTCATGCACACATCCGTACGCACGCATGACCGCACGCAAGCATGCCCGCACGCACGTACGCACGCATTCACTCATGCACACCCCTTCCCATGCACGCCTCTCTGCGCGCACTCTCGCACACATTCACTCATACACGCCCCTGCACATGTACGCCTGTCCGCATGCACACATTCACTCATACACGCCCCTGCGCATGCACGCCTTTCCGCACGCATTCACTCATACACACTCCTGCGCATGCACGCCTGTCCGCATGCGCATATTCACTCATACACACCCCTGTGCATGCACGCCTGTCCGCCCGCACGCATGCACGAATGTGCATACAAGATACAATATGATTTTATTAACTGTTTGTACATTATTATGTTTATGTTATTAGATGATATATGAATGTATTGATTTATTGTATTCATAGGGTGTCTTCACTTCGCTACATGAATTGTCTTAAATTCTTCTTGATCACGTGTCACCCCTGTCTGTCATCGATCGAGCAATACAATACGACCTCTACCCCGTAATCTGCGTTGGTGTTATTTGGGAGAACCCTGCCAATGCAAGTCCGGTTACATACACACAAAGAAAATATTGTTGTTGCTTCGCACATCCTTTCCATGAGGGCATGGCGGATTCCAAGGTCGCACCCAGACACTGCAACGAGTTGGGTGGAGATTCGCGTCTCATCCATCACAGAGTCCTGTGGATCTAACAGTTGACCTGTCGTTAGGATTAATTTCCTATATGCCCAGATATGCACTGCAGGCCGGTAAGTAAACTAACTAACTCACATTTCTAACTATATGTTTTCACAGTGCTTCCTACATTGGCGGGGTTATCTAGCTAACAAGTATCCGAAGATACGGGGGAGATGTATGTAAATCAGCACTTTAACCATCACCGCTCGGAAACATCCAATAGTTTCCGAGGGTCAGATCAGACCAACGTGCTGATAGGGAATCCAAACAATTATAAAGAGACAATAACTTGATATATACGAGGCCGGTCGGGTACCGGCCATACCAGCCAAGCTTCGTACGCGCCGCCCGTCCTGGATTCGTTCCCTGGGCACGCCCCCCTGGGTAGAGCCATAAGCATATATGGGCCTATGAGAGAGATCGCATTGTAAAAACGACTAAGTTCGTTAAAACGCATAGTGCACGTGCGCACGCTTAGATGCTATCTTTGATGGAGCACGTAGTTTACGATCAAGATAGGATGATGCTTTTAGTGTACCGAGATGGTACCCGGTAATCCTTTTTGATTACCTGTTCCCGCCAAATCTGGCACTAATCGAGACCAGAATTCGACGGGCTTTTTAAATCTGTAAACCATTTCAAAATCGGTTAAGAAATGAGTTATCCACAGAAAACCCTTCTTGATTATCTTCAAAATATTGCCGTGACGTCATAACCACGTGGACGCAGAACTTCTAGAATGTTCTAGAACATTCGACTGCGCTATTATTAGCAACGCGCTGATTGGCTGTTGCTCGGCCGATGATTGGTTGGAGCTTGCGCCTGTGACATCACGAGTAGTATAAAAGGAGACGCGATCCAGGGATAGAGAGCATCCTCGGCCAGGGGCCGAACAGGTTGGACCTGTACAAGCTACTACCAGCACGCCTGAAAATGTGATTCTACAGATGTAGAGGCAGCGATGTTCTTTGGTGGATGACTCGCCGGATCTGCCGGCCACGCCAAAAAGTGGTATTTCAACCGTCCCCGCACTGATGTCGTGCAACTTTTCTCAGTGGATCTTCAGAGCTGGCTGATGTACCCAGCACCGTTAAGCTTTGTTTTGTATCTTCATCTGCATCTAACAACCCCGGCTTGTGATTGGGTTGTTGTAAACTTCCATCCATACCATCGGTGTACGGGAACTTTCTTCACAGCAGTAGTGCTATTGTATCTCTTACTGACTACTCGCTAGACATTCTATATTGTGATTACCGTCCTGAGTTAGATCCGCTCACATCATGAGTAGCTTGCAGGAATCCTGTTTGCGGGAACCAGCCTGCGGGAACTTTCCAGATTCCTGAAAATGCATCAACTCACGTCAACCAAAGAATGACGTATCAATTTCAGTAACACGATAGCCAAACTTAAGAATGGCTACTGAGTATTCAAGTAACTATACTTAACATTTTAATTAGTCCGTTAATTATATTTCTGATAATTATATTGTATCCGTATAAACGGTCCCGATGACTAAAAGGTACCATAACGGTCTTAGGACCGCTAGCTATAATTTCTGTATATGTTTATAGTTATACTGATTTTATGTAAGGTGTTTTCAGAACCGCACCGTAGTAGGTTCGTTAACCTGTACTAAGGATATATAATTCTGATCATTTGATATTGTATTGATTGTTCTGGTTAGTTTATATATATATATATATATATATATATATATATATATATATATATATATATATATATATATATATATATATATATATATATATATATATATATATATATATATATATATATATATATATATATGGCTAGTAGACATCAGTTCGTATGTTTTGTTTATTTATAGAAAATATAGGACTGCAGTGCACGTAGGAAACACTATACAGCAACATTTATATATGCAGCACTTTCTCTCGCCACCAACAATTTTTCACTGAGATCACTGTCCATGCTATAACTCTGTTTAGCCCGTCATGCTACCGACTAAACCTTTTTTATTCAGCTCGATAGGATGGGTTTAATATGATTAGAGACGATTTCTTCGTTAGGAAATCTGTACAAGTGACTCTTCTCTTCCGGTGGTTGTGATAATTTAGCCCCGCACTCCGGCAAGACTCATAACTCTAAGGTATTGTCTCTCTTCATGTTCCACTCAGCCTTGTGGCTTCTTAATTGTTTGGATGTCCTTACCCGCACCATGGGCTGATCCGACCCTGGGAAACTGTGGGGTTTCCGAGCGGTGATGGCCAAGGTGTGGTGTCACATACATTTCCTCTGTATCTTCGGATACTTAGTAGTTAGCACTTTTGCCAATGTAGGAAAGCACTGAGAAAACATATCTTAAGTATTATTTTATTTGCAGAACAATCCTCCCGCACCGCAGTGCAAAACTGGGCAGCTTGTACATAAACCTAACGACAGGTTAAACGGTTAGTTCCATAGGACCCAGTGATGGGTGAGATGCGTATCCCCAACGAATTCCGAAAAAATGTCGGCACGATATTTAGATCTGCCATGCCCTCACGGGAAGGACATTTACGGTGGGTATTCGTCTCTCTTACCCCCACCATGACGATAGATCAGTTGCCTAAAATGCTTTTATAAAAAGTAACCAGTATCTTGAACCGTTTTATGTGGTTACAGAGCGAGATGTCCGGATTCTTATCCAGTTCGGAGATCTTGCTCAGTAACATGTATGGGCGCTGTCTTCAGTATTGATGTCTTAGGGCATCCGTCCTCAATGCCAGTCGTGTCTAACAGCTAGGTAGACACCCGCCATTTGCGGCCTAAAATAGTTCTTGTTTCTAAAAACTAAAAGCTAGTTAAGCAGAGCGGAAGGCCCACATAAATAAAGCGGCAACTACTAATTCAGCATACCAAGAATTACACAAGACGGTAACGTAGGAATACTTTGGGAGTCGTTCGTCCCGTCTTCACGTAAAACAGCACACAACCCTATTGTCATAATCTCACTAGGTATGGGTTTTTCTTTTTCAAGCATTTTGGTTGAAATATTAGAGTGGGCCCATTTTTGCCTACTACTCTTCTCCCGCTTTAAGCAGTGGCATTTTCCCGTGACGGTGGCCCACGCGAGGCACTTGCCTCTCACAAGGATTCAACGACGACGGTCCATGCGATGATAATACTCCTCACCCAAACTAGCACTAGGAGCAGTGCCTGCCTAAGGCACATGATTTTTCATCTGAGATAATCTTCTTTCCTTTCAGCTTAGAGGTATAATAGCTTATATTAAGTTAAATAGTTAAGTCTCATGTACGGGAGCCTCCCTTACGTGGATACGTCTGTGGACCTACGAGTCTGTGTGGTACCTCCGGGAGCCCCATGTTTAAAAGTCCATCCAGCTGTCTCTATGTCTTGTATTTTTATATGATCCTCATTTTTTTATCTAGCATACTCGACAGTCTGTTTAGATAAAATCATTGTATAGACTTATTTTAATTAGGTCACCAAATCAAATCTTGTAAGTCCACAGATCACGAAATTGCTATGGACATGCATACTGGTGACACAAACTCTTGGGATGAGACAGTTGTGTTTAATGTTCGCGATGATGGTCACATGGCCCCACCAGAACGATTGAGTTCCACCGGCCTTAGGAGCCGATTTTTGTTACCCGTAGGTCAGTCTCGTACAGGATCCGTCACCCCGAGACCGGATGCTAACCAGCGTCATCATTCGTCATGCACTTGCAGCGTGGCGAGTCGACATAATACACCGGAATGGCCCGAAACTACACCACGAGCTACAAGTGGCGCCCGATGTGGGACTCGAAGAACATCATTAATCACACGCAGCGAACTCACGCCCACACCATATAGTGAGCTCAGCTCAATACCTTCTCCATTTAGCGACCACTTCCTCGATCAAGAGGTAGCATCATACGATGGATTTACAGCTCACATGCTCATCGACTATGTCAGAAATTCTGCGGAATCAACAACACCGCAATATAACCTGTTTCGCCTGTCAGTGACACCACCTTTCGGGATGCCTCACAGGCGGGAACAGACTTTAGAACTATCTCAGACATCCGCGACAGGCCACCACCATCAGGGCCGAACCGTGGACGACCCCGGCAAAGACCCGATTACGGGCATGTAAATAATCCTTCCGACTATTATCGTTCGCCTGTGTCATCCACGGATACCATATGGCCAGGTGACAATCCTTATAGACATCCTCCCACACCGCCCACTTCTAGTGCAACACTATGCTCAAGGGGAACCCTGCGGTATTATCGGGAGAAATCGGCACCACCTTTTCGCCGGTACATCAGTCATGCTACACATCATGACCATCAGCCGACTGCACCACCACCATATGAGGAATATCAGTCCTCACCTCGGGGAGAACGTCCGCGTAATCTTCCACCTCCCATCCATAGACCCATGCCGGTCTATGGCCCTACAACCGGGCCAGACTCATTAAATTGGAGTACGTCCTCGCTCCTCGGCATCGTCAACTCCATCCTATCAACGAGATAGAGGGTGCAGCTCACGCCACATCCACTAATGATCATCAACACCAACCACACAGAGATCACCACTGCCAGCTATGCAGAATTCCAGTCAGAATCAAGCGCCTGGAGGAAGGGGGCGTGCCCATAGAGGAAGCTATAACGGGGCCACCAGGCATGGGAACCAGCACAACAATAACAACGGCAACATGAAAGACTGTATAGATGAGATCAATAAACAGATCTCCACACTAACTAATTTAGTCATGACACTCAGCACCAATCTCGCCACAACTCATTTTAGAACAACAAACACCACCGGCACCGCACCGCCACCAAACACCTGTTTCGGATGTGGTCAGACAGGCCATTGGACGGAATGGTGTCCTAACCGACCACCCTCTACAACGCCTGCCCCTGACCGCAGCACACCGCACCCAGAGAAGCAATCAAACTCCTAAGGGCACTGAACTATCACGAGCCACCTCGGTGCCCGTATCCACTTCCCAGCTCAACTGCGGCCTTCGTACAACAACGTTCGTTGGCCAACAATCATCCACAAAAATCAGCTTTTACACCTACACCCAAATGCACGGCTTCACATATGTCAATGCCTACGTTGCCTCCCCCATCCGCAGCATTGCTTTTTCTCTGTACATAACAAGCCTTCTTTCCTATGTAAAACGGCAGTGGTACTTTGTAGCAGCTCCGCTGAAACAGCGTTTTTGCAAGCACCACATCCCACCACCAAGACACTGAATTATCGGTGTCCTTTGGTGGTTTGCAAGACACTACCCCATCCAGCATCATCTCCCACATCCACAGACAGCAGCGACTCGGGAGAAGTGGTTCGCTCCGCCTCATGGATTCGCAAGCGCCGACGTAGACAGGGAAAAACACGTCCCTGGCAGCATCACTGTTTCTTCTGTGCCTCACCAAAACATCCAATGAAGCATTGTAAGAAATGGCTGGCGCAGGTGGAGCTCATCCGTCATCCCGTGCGCACAGCTGTTTACACTAATACAGCATACCCGGAAACAGCAACATCTCCATCATCATTGCTACCCCCAGCTCCGCCTTCACTGCAGCCCTCACAGCAGCAGCGACGACGAATTGGCCCTTTCCTCACTCAGCCATCCACCACATTAAGTGAGGCAATTAGGAAACAGTCAGAGTACATACAGAGTGATTCCCCTCTGACACCATTGTCGCAGACGGCGTCATTGGAAACTATTCCACAGGTACACCGCAAAGTGATATACAAATGTGCCTGTCTCTTTAGTGGCGTTTCCACCAGTGCCACCGTCGACACCGGTGCTTCAATCACTGTATTTAACAAACGCTTATATGAGAGCATCCCACCATAAGAAGCCTCCCCTTAAGCCTACAAACATTTACCTATAGACGGCTATGGGAGCTGATGTGCCCATAGCCGGTGTAGTCAATTTAGTCATCCAAATAGAGGAAATGCAATTCATACAGCGAGTTGTCATCGCCTCTATTCATAACGATGCCCTACTGGGCTCTGATTTCCTCAGCGCCAGCGAAGCCATCATATATTGCAAACAACAGGAACTCGAAATACATGGCCGACGAATATCCCTTGGACCGGCGGTGTCATTATATGACACGTGTGCTGTAATATTATCCAGTACAGCCACAGTTGAGCTGGGACAGGAACAAATCTTATGAGCCACTGCACCACAGTTAGGAAGCAACACACACATCGCCATGCTGGAACCTGATCCTGATTATGTGATCGCCTCACAATGCGCAAGTCCCCGCATAATAGTAGACACAACTAATAAGGAAAATATACCTTTTAGAGTGTTAAATGGTACCACAGATCACATCACTCTGGAACCAGGAGTACGCTGCGGCCATTTAGTGGACATAATCTCATTGGAATCACCTACACCCGCTGACACACCACCACATATGACTGATGATTTACCCGAACACTTACATGATTTGTATCTACGTGCCACAGTTGGATTACAGCAATCACAGAAACACGAAATTCGGAAACTACAGTACAAATATCATGATAGTAATTCCTCCGGAGACATGCATCTCAGAGAGACTCATCTCGTACGACACTCCATCGACACAGGCAATAATCTCCCTGCACGACAACCGGTACGACGGCTTCCCATTCATAAGGAAGCGGAAGCACACCAACAAGTGAACGACATGTTGCGGACTGGTATTATTGAACTCTCAGCATCTCCATGGGCTAGCCCAATAGTGCTAGCAGGCCTTGATGCTTATCTGTTACCTTGGATAGATCAGGCCTTGGATTCCTTTTCCGGAGCCAAGTGGTTTTGTACCCTTGACTTAGCTATTGGTTACTGGCAAGCAGCCATGGATGAAGCTGACATGGAAAAGACCGCATTCGTTTGTAGGGATGGCCTTTTCCAATTCCGCAAGATGCCCTACGGGTTGTGCAACGCTCCCGGAACTTTTGAATGACTCATTGAGTAGGTATTAACCACCCTGCAATGGGAAATCTGTCTTTGTTACATCGATGACGTAATCGTCTTCGGACCCACATTTGAGAAAGCCTTAGTAAATTTGGACACCGTGCTATCAAGGTTCCGCATGGCCAATTTAAAACTCAAACCTAAGAAATGTCATCTCTTTAGGTAGAACGTTGAGTTCCTGGGACACGTCATATCCGGTGATGGAGTGGCTACTCAACCATCAACAACTAAGGCAGTAGCAGAGTGGCCACATTCCTCTTCAGTTACGGAGACACGAAGTTTTCTTGGCCTATGCCAGTACTATCGCCATTACATCCGACATTTCAGCGAGATTGCTTCACCCCTCTACAAGATCACTGAGAAAGATCGACCATTCGAGTGGACGACTGAGTGTGAAGGCACTCTTGATGACCGTGTGAAGGCTCCTTCAGGGTTTTGAAGGAACTCTTGATGACCGCCCCGATTCTTGCCCATCCTAATCCAATCCTCGATTTCATCTTAGACGCTGACGTGTCAGCTTACGCTATTGGTGCAGTTCTATCTCAGGTCACAGAAGATGGAACGGAGCAGGTATTGGGTTATGATTCGTGTGCTCTGAATAAAACGGAGAGAAGATACGCAAACACCAAGCGAGAACCATTGGCGGCAGTCCATTTCGTCAAGTATTATAAGCACTTTCTGTACGGGCACCCCTTTACACTCCGTACATACCATGCCTCACTACGATGGCTCAGGAATTTGAAAAATCCAGAGGGCCAGGTAGCGCGATGGAAGGAATCCCTGCAGGCCTATAACTTCAACGTTGTTCACTGCCCCGGAAAATTGCATGGGAATACCGACGCCCTTAGTAGAATCGGTGCGTAAGCTGAACACGAAGAGGCCGCCACCGTGACACAGTCAACACAGCCATCTCCGGAGTTCCCCGAATTGAGGTGCGCAGAGTGGAATCCGGAGAAAATCACACACCACCAAACAACAGATGTACAGACACGAAATATATACGCGTGGATCCAGGAGGGGGTACATCCTCCTAAGGAATCGGTAACACCACTTTCCACCATGGCAACATATTTTTACCAACGGTTTGAAGAATGTTGATTAATAAATAACGTTCTTTATATTAATGACCGTCTGGTAGTCCCGGAAAGTTATAGTGAACTTATATTAAAACAACTGCATGATAACGCCAGGCATCTGGCCGTGGAAAGAACTGTTGCTCATATCAAATTGAGATTCCACTGGATCAGGATTCGCGATAGTGTCAAGGCATGGGTTGCCAAATGTATCCCATGCCAAGACCACATCGCACCATCTGAAATTAAGATTGTTGGTGCACCGTGGGAGCGAGTGGCTATTGAAGTGCTCAGACCCTTGAATACGATGGATGATGGAAATAAATACATCCTCGTATTACAAGATTATTTTACGAAGTGGGTAGAAGCATTTGCTTTGCCGGACCAAGAGGCATCCACCATAGCGGAGGTCCTGGCAAGCAATGTGTTCTGCCGTTTTGGTATGACTTATGAGTTGCACTCCGATCAAGGAAGTAATTTTGAGAGCTGGCTCATATCAGAGCTCTGCAAATTGTTCCATATCATCAAAACAAGGACGACTCCATACCACCCCCGAAGTGACGGGATGGTAGAGAGATTCAACAGAACTCTCGCGGAGATGCTTACTAAGGAAACATGCCTTATTTGTAGAGAGTGGGACCTACGGCTTCCATATGTACGCATGGCTTACCGCAATTCAGTACATTCCAGCATGGGTTATACCCCTGCTCGGTTAATGTTAGGCCATGAATTAGCCTTACCCCTGGATCTGGCCATGCCTCAGATACCAGGAGAGACAGATTCACCATCTCTCTATGTTGAACTCTTGCGGCAGAGGATAGAATAAGCCCACGAGTTAGTGAGAGAAACATTATCCACCGCACACTGGCGGCAAAAGAAGTGGCACGACCTGAGTGTGCATGGAGATCCATATGAAGCAGGAAGGATGGTTTGCATACACGATTCACGACGATCTGCAAACGTGCCAAGTAAACTGAGTTACCAGTGGAAAGGCCCCTATGTGGTAGTAGGTAAGACGTCGGACATGACCTACCGTATCTGTGCTTTGGATGGCCTGACCTCAGTCACCCACTTCGATCGGCTTAAACCTTGTGTCAGTGATGACCCAGCACCAGAGCTCGGACTGGGCGTTTCTCGTGACACCGGTACTCAGACAGATATTTCTATGGAAATTAGTATTCCCACGGTTAGTGCAGAGCACCGCGGTGCCAGTTCAGCCCCACTTCTACCAAGCCAGAATGTGGGTGAACAAGCGGCTAATGCTGACGACGATGACGAGATATGTACTCGCCTTCTCCCTCATGAGCACAGGTTTACTCGATCTGGGAAGTTGTATCTGAAGAATTTTGTGTTCATTTTGTCCAAGGGACCGGATGGAAAAGTTGTTCCTCCGATCTCTTCCCATTCCCACCCACTTCATGCTATAGGCCCCATCATAGAGTTACCACAAGTGGAAGCTGAGGCTGAACCAAGCCATGCTTCCTGTGGGGTGGAACATATGGTGAATAGCATGGAAGTTAGGCTGGACGAAGCCTTAGTGTGTCTAGAACTGCAAAACCGTACACCTCCCAAAAACGCCAACCAATTCCCATCCAAGCAGAACCCATATCCATCGCCGCACCACCACCCCAAATCCAACTGGCGTCCCTTATCTATACACCAAGTTCGGTTCGGACATCATCGGCCCAATCCATTTCACACTCCACTCGTCGTCTGTTGACCGTCAATCTTCAGATATGAGACTGTTGTAACAGAGGAGGTGGCGTCCCGCACCGCACCAACAAACATTACCAACACCCACCCCCCCCCCCCGCGGTGGGCAGGGAAGCAGCCTGTTCAGCAGACTCTCGGCTCGAATTTTCCATGTGCCTAAAAATTTGGACAGGAAACAAACCGTCCTGTAATGGGAATTGACCACATCCCACTCTCCAAAGGCCACCCCCTCCATTTGGCCTACCATACTACCCCATGAGCAGTCAGGACAAGGGACAAGTCTGGATACGTCATTTAGCAGCACCTACCGACATTAATTAATTCCCGATAGAGACATAAAAATTCCCGCAACAGTTCCTCCCACACAAATTACAGGAGAAATAATATCTCCCGCAAACCTCCACCTCCCGCAATAACAACAAACTTGGTGTTCACCAGCATGGAAAACTGGAATGCGCCCACTTCGCTTATAACATTGGCATCATACAGCAGCCCGGACATCCCGACCACAACATTTTCATCAACAGACAACAGCCGACAAATCTCCCGCACACACCTTCTTATCCAGTTACGGGAGAACTGATCATATGGATATAGGGAATGCACTACAGCCATCTACAGTACGCGTCTTGGGAGGAACATTTGTCCAATGATCCTCCCTTTCCCTTTTCCCGACGTCGTACGGAAACAGCCAAAATCTACATACTTCATCTACATGTAATAACAGTTGATATTATTAAGAGAGCAAGATGCCTGCATTGTCGTGAGTCACGAGTAGGAATTTGCTACCGAAAAGTTGAATTCGATAATGGATTGATCAAAGGTATGACAGCATCCGGCAGGTCATCTGCACTCTAAAATAACTCTGTCCCACCCACGGGCTCGACCATTACAGAGTGAAATACACTCAGGGTTCGATAAAGTTGACATTAACACTGCCTCTCCCTCCCCCCCTCCCGCACCTGGCGGCCATAAAAACGTCACCGTAACCACAGCGCAAGTATCCTCCACAGATAACCAGCCACGCGTATCAGATTCAAACCACCAACATGTCAGAAACACAGACACTCAGGTTGACTGTATTCACAATCTCCAAACGACAGTATTGTAAATTGTAATAACTGTGGCACCCACTTCCGAGTTGTACTGTAATTTAACCATTATTAAATGGTATTAATGTGTCTGGTCTAGGATGGGACGGAACTAGTTCTACCCATTGAGGAGAATGCTTGGCAAGCCCTCCCGCTCGGAAAACACCGCTATCTTGTCGGGATCAGTAACGTTGATCTACCACCTGAATAGATCTATTTAAACCACAAATCAAATTACTTACAACTTTACTGCTAAATTTTTTATTAAGAACACAACTGCTCTACCGTGCTACCAATCATTAGCACATGGGCCGGTAAAGTGGCATAAAAAATCTAACAGTATAATTACAAAGAGAATTTCAAAAATTCCAAAACTACCTATTACAAACATATACCAAGACACATGTTTAAGAACTCGGTCAAATAGGGGACATTATATTATAAACATTCTTGATATAATATATATATATATATATATATATATATATATATATATATATATATATATTTCTATCTCTCGTATCTACAACAGACTACACCTCAGCAACAATATTTTGGCCGTCGCCATAAACAGCACATATGTTTCTGATCAACCACGTGCTTTTTAGAGCGATGTGACATTTACTGCTATTTCCAGTAAATTGGATCAAACGCTTTAAACACAAGAGCCGCCCAAATACGCGACTACCACAGCGTGATGTAGGAGTGGCGAGGGTGAGTAAGGGTAATTGCCGCTAACGTCATCAGGCTCCCACACACCCCATCGGGCGCTCCAGCCTAAAATTAAAACAGGCAAGTTTATAAGCATCCAATCTGAAAAACCGCCTCACGCTAATTAAAAGGTGAGGCTCCGCAAAAGAAAAAAGTAGTACCACGTTTTTATGTTGATCGGAGGCTGTTAAAAGCGTGAAATTAGGACAAAGTTAATGGGCCTTTCCTCCTATGATTAAAAGTACTCCCTTCATACGGGAAGAATTAATTCATCCGCCGCCTATGACATCACCAAATAGGATAAAAGGAGGAAGCGCGCTCTGAAACTTTGTCTTCCCGTCAAAACTCGACACCAGGGAAGAACAGATAGCATTAGGCTTCTTTCGTCTCGAAAACCAAATTCTGCTGTTTTATTATTAGTTCATTATTAGACTTGGCCTGGAAAGTTAAACACAATGAAGAGATAGGGCATTAGGTTTTAAATAAGGTTCCCGCAGCTACCTACCAAGCGGGAACGAGATGTCACTCCTTGAAGATTTAGCGTTATCGGAATCGTCGGAAGAAGAATCAGTACCGGTTCCAAAACGGTTCCCATGCAGCTCGTTATTAGCTGGCGGAGAGCCCTGTACCAGACCTTTTACGAGAAAATCTGACCACACACTTCATGTTAATAAAGATCATCTCCTCCAGTCAGCCTTCTGCGTGACGTGTCAGTATCTCTACACCTCTACTTGCTACGGAGTGACCCATGTGCTCCGTCATCATCACTGTGTGTTAGAAGTGACATAAGTTTCCGGGGAAGAGAATGAGGATCGTGCCGTTTTAACCACATGTTTCGAATCTCGGTTTCCGATCAAAGTTCTCCCGACCGAGAAGATGGCCCGCATGAAGACCACTACTCGTAGATATCCCGTTAGTCATCGTCCTCCCGCGGCTGCCGTAAGCAACATGCCGACAGCAAGACATGAAATCCTGCCCGCAGCCACGTCGGGGAGTGCTATGCCGCTACCAATCACTACATCTACACTGGTCCTGAAGCGGAGTAATGCAGCTTGCCAGGTAGTGTCAGGCCATTCTGGTGTAGTATGTTGACTCGCCACGCCGCAAGTGCACGACGAGTGATGATGCTGGTTAGCATCCGATCTCTGGGTGACGGACCTTGTACGAGACTGCCCTGCAGGAAACAAAAACCGGCTCCTAAGGCTGGTGGAACTCAATCGTTCCGGTGGGGCCGTGCGACCATTGTCGCGAACAGTAAACACAACTGTCTCATCCCAAGAGTTTGTGTCACCAGTATGCCTGTTCATAGCAATTTCGTGATCTATGGACTTACAAGATTTGATTTGGTGACCCAAAAATATAAGTCTATACAATGAGTTTACCTAAACAATTATAAATATGCTAGATAACACTACAGTAAGAGCCTACGAAATACGAGACATAGAGACAGGTAGATGAACATTTAAACATGGGGCTCCCGGAGGTACCACACAGACTCATAGGTCCGCAGAGGTATCCCCGTAAGGGAGGCTCCCGTACACAAGACTTAACTATTTAACTTAATATAAGCTATTATACCTCTAAGCTGAAAGGAAGAAGGTTATCTCGGACTAAAGGTGATGTGCCTCATGCAGGCACTACTCCTAGTGCAAGTTTTTGGTGAGGAGTATTATCCTGGCATGGACCGTCATCGCTGAATCCTTGTGAGAGGCAAGTGCCTCGTGTGAGCCTCCATCTCGGGAAGGTGTCACCACTGCTTAAAGTGGGAGAAGAATGGTAGGCAAAAATGGGCCTAATCTAATATGTCAATCAAAAATGCTTTAGAAAGACAAGACCATACCTAGTGAGATTATGACTATAGGGGTGCGTACTGTTTTATGTGAAGATGGGATGGGGGATTCCCAATGGATTCCCTTGTCACCATCTTATGTAATTCTTGGTTTGCTGTATTAGTAGTCGCCACTTTATTTCTGCAGGCCTTCTGCTTTTCTTAATTCCGTTTAGTTGTTTTCAGAACAAGAATTATTTTAGGCCGCAACTGGCTGATATCTACCTAGCTATTAGACATGGCTGTCACGGAGAACAGATGCCCCAAGACATCAATCACTAAAGACAGCGCTCATACATGTTATGTAGCAAGATCTCTGAACTGGGTAAGAATCTGGACATCCCGCCCCGCAACAACATAAAACATTACAAGACATGGGTTACATTTCACAAAAGCATTATTAGACCATTTCTCTTATCGTTATGGTGGGTTAAGAGAGACGAATACCCACCGTAAATGTCCTTCCCGCAAGGGCATGGCAGATCTAAATATCATGCCCAGACATTTTAACGAAATTCGGTGGGAATGTGTATCTCGCCCTTTACTGGGTCCTATGGAACTAACCGTTTTACCTGTCATTAGGTTTATATGCAAGTTGCCAGTTTTGCACTGCGGTGCAGGAGGATTGCCAGTGAATAAAATAATAATTAATACATGTGTGTTCACAGTGCTTTCCTACATTGGCTTAAAGTGCTAACTACTAAGTATCCGAAGATACACGGGAAGGTGTGTGATGCCACACCCTGGCCATCACTGCTCGGACACCCCAAATAGTTTCCCAGAGCCGGATCAGCCCATGGTGCGGACGAGGACATCCAAACAATCAAGAAGCCACAAGGCTGAGTGGAGCACGAAGAGAGATAAAATCTTATTTATGAGTCTTACCGGAGTGCGAGGCTAGATTATCGCACTACCAGAAGAGAAGAATATATTACACAGTATGTGATGAAGAAAGTGTCTCTAATCATTTCGAACCTATCCTATAGAGCTGAATAGAAAAGGTTTAGTCAGTAGCATGCCGGGCTAAACAGTGTTATAGCATTGATAGCGACCTCAGTGAAAAATTGTTGGTGGCGGGAGAAAGTGTTGCATATAAAAAATGTTGCTGTATAGTGTTTCCTACGTCCACTGCAGTCCTATTTTTCTATGAATAAACAAAACATATAAACAGATGGCCACTGACCATATATATATATATATATATATATATATATATATATATATATATATATATATATATATATATATATATATATATATTTATATACATAATCCAACCAGAACAAACAATACGGTGTCAAATGATTAAGATATATATATTTATTAGTACAGGTTAACGAACCTACTATAGTGCGGTTAGCAACACATTGAGGAAAATGAGAATAATTATCAACAAAGACAGAAATTATAATTATTGGTCCTAAGACCGTTACGGTTCCTTTTAGTCATCGGGACCATTTTTGCAGATACAATATAATTAACAAAACCTATATAGAGAAATAATTAAACTGTTACTTGAATACTTGGTAGTCATTCTTAAGGTAGGCTACCGAGTTACTGAAATTGAGACATCAATCCGTAGTCGACGTGAGATGATGCGCTCTCCGGAAGCTGGAAAGTTCCTGCAGGTCGGTTCCCGCAAGCTGTTTTCTGCAAACAAGACTTCCGCAAGGACACTCATGGCGGGAGGGGACCATCTCTCAGCACTGTAAGCCTAATAGAATGTCTAACGAGCAGCCAGTAAAAGATACGATAGTACTATGTGGTGAAGAAAGTTCCAGTACACCGATGGCACGGATGGAAGGTGTAAACAACCCGTCACTAGCGGGGGTTGTCAGAGGTAAACGAGGATACAAAACAAAGCTTCACTTTGCTGGGTACATCAGCCAGCTCTGAAGATGTACCGGGCAGAGTTTACTTGCTGCGGTCGAAAGTAGAAAGAACCTACACGATCAATGCAGCGGCGATTGAAATACCACTTTTAGGCATGGCCGGCAGATTCGGTGAGTCACCCATCAAAGAACATCCTGCCTCTACATCTGTAGACTCACATATTCAGGCCGTAAAGGCCTCACCGCAAATTTGTGATCTGAATGTAGATGTCAGTATTCGTGAACTATTATCAGAAGTTCCAAATTACTCCCGTAAGTAGGGAGTTTACAAAATTGTTTTTGCTGCGGTGTGTTGGCTACTGGTAGCTACGGGAACGTGACGGAAACTGAAGTTATGTTCGTAATATCTGTCGATCGTAGCGTGTACAGGTCCAACCTATTCGGCCACTGGCTGAGGATGCTCTTGATCACTGGATCGCTTCTCCTTTTATACTCCCCATGACGTCACCGGCGCAGGCTCCATCCAATCATCATTCGAGCAACAGCCAATCAGCGCGCGGCTAATAATAGTGCAGTCAAACGTTCTAAAACATTCTAGAAGTTCTGCGTCAACGTTGTTATGATGTCACGGCAATATGTTGAAGATAATCCTGAAGGGTTTTCCCTGGATAACTCAGCCATTTCTCAACCGATTTTGAAATGGTTTACAGATTTGAAGCCTGTTGAATTCTGGTCTTGATGAATGCCAGAGTTAACAGTAACAGGCAATCACTAAGTATTACAAGGTACCATCTCAGTACACTAAAAGTGCCATCCTATCTAGGTCGTAACTACGCACTTCATATAAACAGCATCCTGGCGCGCGCATGCGCTTTAACGAACTTAGTCGTTTTTCGACACACCATCTCTCCCATAGGCCTATATACGCATATGGCTCTACCCAGAGGGTCCTGTTCAGGAAACGAATCCAGGACGGGTGGCACGTACCCAGCTCAGCTGGTGCAGCTGCATCCGACCGGTCGATTCGAACTACAGTAAGAAGCGAAAGTCTCCCGCAGAATCCAGTCCGGCAGCACCCGCATCAGTAATCAGCCATTCAACTACAGCCACTACACCCACACCTATAGGGTCTGAAGCCGTTTTAGCCAGTAAGCCAATTTCGGTAGTCATCACGACACCTGCGGGAATAAACATTCCAAGTTACCCGCAGTCACCATCTCCGCCAGACCTGACCATAGATGAGGGACCAGGACTGTCGCAGCCTGCGGCGATTAGCATAACTCCAACTCGTGTTATCCAGCATCCGCCTCCTAGCCTTTCTGACCCAGCCATCAGGAAGGGAAACACGCCGGAACGACCATATGCGGCGGGAAAGAGACGTATCACCAATACACAGGACATTCAGCCAGTGCCCAATGTTACCGCAAATCGTCTGTTAAAATATGCTAAGTCTCGGAAGACGTCATCTCCCGCCGTATCCGCTCCAGCATCATTGCCTCAACCTACGATACAGCTCACTGCCATCACCACGACAGCCACTGCAGCCACCACGACGACCACAACAACTACAACATCAACTACGTCAGCAACCATTAGCACCACCGCTGCCTCACAGACGGATATTTTAGAACCGGCAGTAACTGTGAGAGACATTATATATGCTCATATTTCTGCCACCATCACTTCAGACATTTCTGACAGTGACATTAATAGTGAACGCATCTCAGCAGTGATAGTGCATCCACTGCGACCAACCACTGTCAGTCACGGGACCCAGACACAATGGGGAGATTTCGCAGCAGAGGTGTGATCATTTGTGATACAGCAGAAACATCAGTGGTGCGATTCATGGAAGTGTATTAATTATTGCTTTATTTTTAAAATACTCTTCTTCTTATTATATATGTTAGAATAATTGAATCCCATCCCTAGGATGACTACGGTTATCTGACACAGCTGCGCACTTAAGTGCCTGGCTGTGTCCCACACGAAATGAGCACTGCAGACTCTGGTGTTGTAAGAACGTTGTGTGCAACGTAAAGAATACAACATCCTGCAGTGCAATAATGTCATAATCCCGTCATGCAGTCTCAGCTATGCTGGAGGCTGCCTGAGAAACTAACTGTTAAGTTATTATTATATATATTATATTTTTCTTATTATTTTTCTTCCTGTCTTAGATGTCAGGACGGCAATGTGGTCAGCGAGAGCTGCCCGTTGCGGACCCGCTATAACTGGCTGCAAATATATATTTTTAATAATAAGAGATACGTGTTGCGTACCCCTTTATTTACCTGGGGTGCACACGTAATTCTGGAGTAATTGACTAAATACCCTGTACGGGTATGTTACATGGATCTTATATGTATACATATATATATATATATATATATATATATATATATATATATATATATATATATATATATATATATATATATATATATATATATATATATATATATATATATATATATATACACCTGTGCAAAAGTTAAGCACCAGCAAAAACAATAGAACGTAGAAACATGATGGTACAACTAGGCTGCCATACTTTTTGTCCCCGCGTTAGCTGACATAATTCCAAGTACGAAATGCACATGCATGCATGACTTCACGCCGCTTGATGTCCGTGCGTTGCGGGAAACAGCACACGTGTTCAGTTATGTAAAAGTCCAGTTTGAGGTGTAGAACATTACATACAGATTTAGGCGACAAGATTAGGAATTTTGTGTTCATGACCGTGGTTTATTTGTACAGAGAGAATTAGCTCTTGATTGTGAACCGCTATGGCAAGACGAAGGTTAAGTGATCGTGTGAAATGGCAAATCATAGGCATGCATACCACTGGTATGTCATGCAGAGAGATTGGCAGACAGCTGAACATTAACCATACTGTAATCAGTCGTTTGATTGCAAAACATGGGCAAACTAACGAGGTGAACGACAGGCCTAGATCTGGAAGACCGAAGAAGACTACTGCCCGTGATGATCGAGCCCTAGTACGCCTTGTTAGGAGATCTCCATTCACCAACAGCAGAGTGCTCAGCCAGCAATGGGAAACGCGCAATAGAGTGTCAATGTCTACCGTCAAAAGGAGACTGTATGCTGCTGGCATGAAAGCTAGGAGACCTGTCAGACGTCCTCTGCTCACTGCACACCACAAAGAGGAGCGTCTGAGGTGGTGCAACGAAAGAAGACACTGGAACATGAGATCCTGGAGACGGGTACACTGGTCCGATGAAAGTCGGTTCCTGCTTCATGCCACAGATGGTCGAACTCGTGTATGGAGGTCCAGACGCACGGCGTACGACCAACGTAACATCATGGAAGAAGTTCCATTTGGTGGAGGTTCCGTTATGATATGGGGGTGCATCTCATTTGATTGTAAGCCGGATCTGTTGACTGTACCTGGAACACTAAATGGACAAAGATATCAAGATTCCATACTGGATAGAGTTGTGGTCCCTCATTTTGTAAATCATGCACCTGGAACCCACCCTATATTCATGGATGACAACGCCCGACCTCATCGTGCTAGAGCTGTGCATGAATACCTCCGCCAGAATGCCATCGAAACCCTACCATGGCCAGCAAGGAGCCCTGACATGACCCCTATTGAGCATATCTGGGACATTCTCGGAAACATGGTGAGAAGGAGGGATCCTCCTGTGCAGAACCTACAGGAATTAACAGACGCACTCCATCTTGAATGGCAACGAATACCACAATGGCGTATCAGTCGGTTGGTGACCAGCATGAGACGTTGTGTCCAGGCCGTCATCCAGGCACAAGGTGGATATACCCGGTATTAATAATGACAGTCTCAAACTCGTGCACAGATGTTAAACTTCGTTTTCAGACACCATTAATGACAATCTAGCCACGTGTGTCAACTGTAGGGCAATAGTTGTCAGTTGTGTCAACGTAACCATATTCAGGCCTCGTTTTCATGTTCAAACAAAAACATACAGTGTTTCCCCACCATCATAATCAGCATTCCTCTAGTTGCATTATTACCTCTTGCACTAAGATTGATGGGTACATAAATGTTTATGCTATTGCTTTCTTCATAGCACATGAATATACCCTCGCATGTGCGTAAAAATAGGGTGGTGCTTAACTTTTGCACAGGTGTATATATATATATATATATATATATATATATATATATATATATATATATATATATAACAATATATATTGTATTATTATATATTAAAACTTAAATTATGGTACATTAGAGCTTGGGTGTTCTCTGAGGAGATAATGATTATCCGCACCCAGAGAGAACACCCATGCGAGCTATTGTTTAGGATCATTTACTAAATAAAGCTACAGCATGCACCTAAATATTAAAATAAAACAAAACAAAAAAAAAAGGCCCGGAAAAATAATTCCAGGTCAAAATTTGAAAACTAAAAGTATGCCTCCCCTCTCCTCTTTGGCACCTATATGTGCTCTGTCTCTTGAACACGCGCCTATTGCGTCACTACTCCTCTCCGGCCATGCGCCTACCGGGGAAGTCTATAATTCCCGCCTAGCGTACGTCCATGCGTCGATCCGCCATGCGCGATCGTTTGCCACGGATGTCAAACTAGGAGGGGGTGGTGTAGTTCGGATCGACTGGTCGGGTACCAGCCGTACCAGCCAAGCTTCGTACGCGCCGCCCGTCCTGGATTCGTTCCCTGAACACGCACCCCTAGGTAGAGCCATAAGCGTATATGGGCCTATGAGAGAGATCACGTTGTAAAAATGACTAAGTTCATTAAAACGCATTGTGCGCGTGCACACGCTTAGATGCTATTTTTGATGGAGCACGTAGTTTACGACCAAGATAGGATGACGCTTTTAGTGTACCGAGATGGTACCCTGTAATCCTTTTTGATTACCTGTTCCCGCCGAATCTGGCATTAATCAATGACGGGCTTTTTAAATCTGTAAACCATTTCAAAATCGGTTAAGAAATGGCTGAGTTATCCACAGAAACCCCTAATTGATTATCTTCAAAATATTGCCGTGACGTCATAACCATGTGGATGCAGAACTTCTAGAATGTTCTAGAGCATTCGACTGTGCTATTATTAGCTACGCGCTGATTGGCTGTTGCTCGGCCGATGATTGGTTGGAGCTTGCGCCGGTGACGTCACAAGTAGTATAAAAGGAGACGCGATCCAGGGATGGAGAGCATCCTCGGCAAGGGGCCGAACAGGTTGGACCTGTACCAGCTACTACCAGCATGACAGGCATTACGCATATTACGTCGCTTTAAGTCGGTTCTTCTCCCGTAGCTAACAATATCCAACTCACCACACTAAAACAATTTTGTAACTCCCTTCTTGCGGGAGCAATTTGGTACTTTCTAGTTATTGTTCACGAATATCAAGATCTACTTCGGAACACGAACTTGCGGTGAGGCCTTCACAGCCTGAAAATGTGATTCGACAGATGTAGAGGCAGTGATGTTCCTTGGTGGATGACTCACTGGATCTGCCGGCCATGCCAAAATGTGGTATTTCAATCATCCCCGCACTGATGTCATGCAGGTTCTTCTAACTTTCGACCGCAGCAAGTAAACTTTGCCCATCTTCACGTAAAACAGCACGCAACCCTATAGTCATAAATTCACTAGGTATGGTCTTTTTCTTTTTGAGCATTTTCGTTGAAATGTTAGAGTGGGCCCATTTTTGCCTACTACTCTTCTCCCGCTTTAAGCAGTGGCGACATTTTCCCGTGACGGAGGCCTGCGCGAGGCACTTGCCTCTCGCAAGGATTCAGCGATGACGGTCCACACGAGGATAATACTCCACACGCAAACTAGCACTAGGAGCAGTGCCCGCATGAGGCACGTGAGTTTTCATCTGAGATAATCTTCTTTCTTTTCAGCTTAGAGGTATAATAGCTTATATTAAGTTAAATAGTTATGTCTCATGTACGGGAGCCTCCCTTACGGGGATACCTCTGTGGACCTACGAGTCTGTGTGGTACCTCTGGGAGCCCCATGTTTAAAAGTTAATCCGGCTGTCTCTATGTCTTGTATTTTCGTATGCCCCTCATTTTTTTATCTAGCATACTCGACAGTCTGTTTAGGTAAAATAATTGCATAGACTTATTTTAATTAGGTTACCAAATCAAATCTTGTAAGTCCATAGATCACGAAATTGCTATAGACAGGCATACTGGTGACACAAACTCTTGGGATGAGACAGTTGTGTTTAATGTTCGCAACGATGGTCGCGTGGCCCCACCGGAACGATTGAGTTCCACCAGCCTTAGGACCTGGTTTTTGCTACCCGTAGGGCAGTCTCATACAGGATCCATCACCCCGAGACCGGATGCTAACCAGCGTCATCATTCGTCGTGCACTTCTGGCACGGCGAGTTGGAACGGCCCCACACTATCCCGCGTGCTACACCCACACTAAACAAGGATAACATGCACCATAAGACAGAAATAATAAACTGCGGCCCTATGACCGGGAAAGTACCTATTAGTCATCAGTACCATGTACGGAAATGATAATTAAATGTACAATAGTATAGCTACTTGAGTACCTAATAGTTATCGGTACGGATCAGGCTACTATGTTTCTGAAATTGAGGCGTTAACGTATTCATAGCGTGAGTCGACACATTCTCTGAAGCTGATTTCCGCAGGCAGGTCTCCACAAGCTGACTTCTCCAGACAGGGTAGACATGGTATATACTGACGACAGTGAAACAGAGCAGTGAGGAAATGTCTCAGAGCTAGTATACAATGTATACGGAGGTGAGAAAGTTATCCGTCCGGTAACGGAATAAGAAAGTTGAAGTTTGCCCATTAACAGAGAGGGCTTTATATAATGTTAAGCAGTTACATAAACTGGCACACAGTGCGGGATGCATCGCACAGCTCTTGCGGCACACCTAGCAATGTTCCACCAGATTGTGATCAAAAAGTTACTTAAACACACACGACATGCAGTGCGGAAATTGAAGTCCACTTTTCAGCATGGTTGGCAGATCCGGCGAGTCATCCACCAAGAATCATGGTCAGCTCTACATTCCATAGAATTACATCTAGGGCCCTTTCCGCAGAGGTGTTCCCCTTAGAAAAGTTCGAAAGCCGGGACCATAATTGTAATTGTTTTGCATCCAAAATTCCCCATAACGAGGAAAGTCTGAGGACCTTTCACCCATTTTATACTACTTGTGACATCAGAGGCAGATGCCTCGGCCAATCAACGGCCGAACAATGGCCAATCAGCGTGCAGCTAGAGCAGTTACGTATTTATCACGTGCGCAGAACATTCTCGATCTATTTACGCATGCACGCGATTACGACGTAGAAAGCAATATTTTGAAGATAATTTAAGGGGATTTTCGCAGATAACTCAGCCATTTCTGAGCCGACTTTAAAATAGTAAACAGTTCTAGAAATCTCGTTTTATTCTGGTCCTGAACCGTACCAAGAACAACGGGAACGGAGTAATTAAAGATTTTTACGAGTACCAACTCGGTACACTATAGGCATGCATTCGCTTCCAATTCCGTGACGCACCGCACGTTTTATTGTACCTTCACGAAAACCTCTCTCATAGGGCCTATGTATGCATACCATCCCACCCAGAAGGGGGGGGGGGGGCATGCATGGAGCGAAATCCAGAGTAGCCGTTCCGTATCCAGCTTTGCTGGGATGGCCACTACCCATCCGGTCGGTCCATGCTACACCACCCCCTCCTAGTTTGACACCCATAGGCAAACGATCATGCATGGCTGATCAAATGCATGGGAGCATGCTAGGCGGGAATTATAGACTTCCCGAGTAGGCGTGTAGCCGAGAGGAGAGTGATGCAAAAGATGCGTGTTCATAAGAAAGAGCACATAGGGTGCGAAAGAGCTTGGGAGGGAGGCATACCATTGATTTTGATTTTTGACCTGGAATTTTTTTTCCAGGTCTTTTCTTTTTTGGGTTTCATTTCACAGTGTGTGTATATTTCTATTCAGATTTTATGATTATCTAAAACAATAACTCGCATGGGTGTTCTCTTGAATTCGGATAATTATTTTTCTGCAGAGAACACCAAGGCTCCAACGTACCACAATTACAATACAGTTTTTTTTAAATACAATGTAAATATAGGATAATATATAATCACATAACTATACCCAAGAAGAGTATCACAGATTCTGCTAATTACACGTGCATCCCGGGTAAATAAAGGGATGCACATAGATGTATATATTATAGGTATGCATCACGATTATATGAGAGGATGCATACAGTGCGGTTCCGCACAAGCAGCTCTCGCTGCCCCAAATCTACCCCATCGTACTGACACTGGGTTTTAAAAATAATAAGAAAAATGTCAAATAATAATAAGGTAAAAGGCTAGTTCATCAGGCTGCCCCCAGCGTAGCTGAGCCTGCATGATGGGATTATGACATCTTCGCTACGGTGTGTTGTGTACTTACGTCACACATGACGTGTTTACAACACAGGAATCCGCAGCGATTATTTTATGTGAGACACAGCTACGCAAGAATATTGCACAGCTGTGTAGGATGACCGTAGTCAGCCTATGAACTGTGTTTCAATTGTTAAAACATATATAATAATAAGAAAATGATTTTAAAAATAAACATAATAATAATAAAGTTCTGTATTCCGCACAACTACCGATAAATCCTGCTGCAACCTCGGCAATAGTGTCCACAAAGATCCACTGTGAAGTTTCCCCAGCATGTCTGGGTACCCTAACTCGTACAGGACGGATGTTGTGGATGGTCCCCCGCTGCCGATATATCACTACTAATCAGGCCCAGGTCGGTAATACCATAGCTGGAAGATGGTGCGGACGTATCCATTGAAGCACTGGTGGTGGCAGAGATGACGAATGGTGATGTGCGAACTGGTGGTGGTGAGGAGACTGCGGACATTACTGTTGTTGTGGATGTAGTGGTTGTCATGCGCACTGCGGGCGGACTGTGTGCTGTGAACTGGATGAGTGGTCTCTGAAATGATGAGAATGATGCAGATGCGGATGCTGATGCTGTGCTGGAGGATAACTTCCGGATTTTCGTTGCCTTCAGTAGTTTACTGGCGGTCGTCCATGGTACTGCATGGATTTCAGTGGAGTGCATGAGGCATTTCATTCCAGCGTAAGGATGATCCGGTGTAGTTACTTTTCGAACCGCTGGATCCGTAGGAGTGCTACTGCATGTGTGTGATGTGCAGAGGTTGGTCGTGCAGAATCGTGATAGCACAATGTCCAAATTAGAGAGGGTTTGCTCAAACAATGAACCAAAGACGATTACGTAGTCAATGTAGCACAGACAGTTTTTGCATTGCAGGGTGGTTAATACCTGCTCAATGAGACGCTCGAACGTTCCAGGAGCATTGCACAAGCCATAGGGCATCTTGCGGAACTGAAAAAGACCGTCTCTGCAATCATATGTGGTCTTCTCCATGTCAGCCTCATCCATGGCTACCTGCCAGTACCCACTAGCTAAATCAAGGGTACAAAAGCTGCTTGGCTCTGGACAAGGAATCTACGGCCTGATCAATCTGTGGTAACGGATAAGCATCTAAGATCATTAAGGCGGTGGTAGTCTATACAAAACCACACCGATCCGTCCTTTTTGCCTGCTAGTACTATGGAACTGGCCCAGTGGGATGCTGATGGCTTAATTATTCCGGTCCACAACATGCCCTCTACCTGTTGGTGTGCCTCCACTTCCTTATGAATAGGGAGATGTCAAATGGGCTGTCGAACGGATCTGCTGTTTCTGGTGTCATTGGAGTGTCGTAAGTGTTCTGGCAAATCATCAGACATTGATGCTGGTGTGATTGCGGTTGGGGCTGTTTCCAGTGATAACACATCCACCAAATGGCCACAACTGACTACTGGTTCAAGTGTTATTGAGTCCGCAATGCCATTGAATACCCTAAAAGGTATATAATGCTTGTTGGTGGTGTCCACGATTATGCGGGGACTGGCGCATTGTGAGGCAATCATGTATTCAGCGTCGGGTTCCAGCATCGCTATGTGAGTGTTATTTCCTAATTGTGGTGCAGTGGCCTACAAGATCCTTTCCTGACCTGGCTCAAATGTGGTGGCTGTTGCTAGTATTACCGCACATGTATCATATAGTGATGATTCCGGTCCAAGGGGTATCCGTCGGCCATGTATGTCTAGTTTCTGTTGTCTGCAGTGTATAACGGCTTTGCTGGCACTGAGGAAGTCAGGACCAAGCAGAGCATCATTTTGAATGGAGGCGATGACAACTCGCTGAATGAATTGCATCTCCTCTATCTGTATTACGAGGTTTAGTATACCAGCCATGGGAACATCAGCTCCCGTAGCTGTTTGCAGAAATATGTTTGTAGGCTTAAGGGGTGGCTTCTTATAAGGTGGGATGCTCTCATACAAGCGCTTGTTAAAAACGGTGATGGAAGCTCCAGTGTCCACAGTGTCACTGGTCGAAATTCTGCTAAACAGACAGGCACGCTTATATATCACCTTGCGGTGAGCCTGTGGAAGAGTCTCCAATGATATCATTTGCGGAAGTGAAGGTGGTGTGGTATCATTCTGTACATAGTCGGCTTGTTTCCAGATAGCTTCCGTGAGTGCAATTGGTGGCTGAGTGTGGAAAGGACCAACTACTGTCACTACTGCTGCTGCGATTGCGACTGGGGTAGAAATGGTGGTGGCATTGTTGCAGATTCTGTGTAAGCTGAGTTGGTGCATACTGCAGTGCGGATAGGATTTTCGCGTTCGTGGGTGAGGGCTACTTGTGCGAGCCACTTTTTACAACGCATCATGGGATGTTTAGTTGAAGCGCAGAAGAAACAGTGATGGTGTGTTGATTTCCCGTTCTTTGTACGATGTCTCTTATTGCGGATCCATGATGCCAAATGAGCACTTCCTTCAGAATTACTGCTGCTGCTGGACGTTGTTGATGAGGCTGTAAGAGGTTGTGAGTTGCATACCACCAAAGGACATCGGGTGTTAAGTGCCTTGGCGGTGGGACATAGTGCTTGCAGAAACGATGTTTCAGTGGAGGTGCTACAAGCTAACCACTACTGTTTTACATAGGAAAGAGGATTGGGTAGAGTGAGTGACCACATACTTTCCGCAGGAGGAAGATGGTAGTGCTGCGGATGCGGTGTGCATCGTAGGCACCGACATAGAAGAAGTCAGGTGCTGGTGAGTGCACAGTGTAGTAGGAATGTAAGGACGAGTAGAAAGGGCCACCTGATGTTGTGGTTCAGAGGCCGCACTTGGGCCAGGTTGTGGGAATGGGCACCGAAGCAACTCTGTAATTGGTGGCCATGCTAGTTTGATGGATTCTCAGGCTGCAGGGTAAGATCGTCAGCGGTTGGAGTCGTTGATGGAGGCCGGTTTGGGCATCGATCCTTCCAGTTGCCCGGCTGACCACATCGAAAGCACGTGTTTGGTGGCAGAGCTGAAGCTGTGGTGGGTTGTGGTCTAGTGGTGGATTGGGTGGCTACTGTAGTGCTGAGTGTTGTCATGAGATTGGTGAGTGCGGAGATCTGTTTTGTGATCTCTTCTAATCTTTCATGCATGTTTTGCCTATTGCTTTTATTGTGCTGGTTCCCGCATCCTTGGGCATTGTTGTGGCCCCTGCGATGGGATTGGCCATGCCCTCTTCCTCTATACGTGTGATTTTGACTGTTTTGTTCATGCTGCGCGTGTTGTTTGTTTGCTGATGTGTTAGTGGTTGCGGTGTTTGATTCGGTGGTAGTGGCGACATTGACATCATTTACTTCATTAATTGGGTGCAGTTGACGGTGATTATTCTTCTCCCGCTCCAAGAAATTCTCGATCCGAATTGCGGTGGCCGTAAGTTGGTGAAGGCTGTCATGCTCTGTGAGAAATAGGTTTTCTCGTAGGGCGGGTTCTCCGCTCAACGTGTCAATGAAGGTGTCCAAATGTAAGTGTGTGACACCCTTGAGAGTTGTGCTGGGGTACACGTTGATAACTAACCGACGAATGCGGCTTGCTAACTCAGGTAATGTTTCCTCTGAGCATCGATGTAGGTTTCTAAGTTGAAGGCGACGCATTTCTCTGAGGGCTGTGTTGCTGAATCTTTCCGACAACGCGTTCTCGAGTTCTGTGTGTGATGTGGTGTAGTCTCTTCCTAAGTCTGCCAGAACTTGTAGAGCTTTTCCGGACAGCTTTGCATCTAAGTACTCCCCCATTTGGCGATTGTTCCACCAGTTTGTCCTACTTATTATTAATCTACGATCTATCGCAGATTATTGTTTTTTCTCAGGATCTTTATTCTTATTATTATTATTATTATTATTATTATTATTATTATTATTATTATTATTCTCAAGGATTTTCGCAACCTATCTCCTCCTACAGATCTGATCAACTTCAAACTTGGTCAACTTGTACTACCCCTTGGGATCTAGCTTGATATTCGTTTTATTCTCGATCGGGTGTATGGTTTCCAAGATACTAGTATTTCCGCGGGCAAAAAGTCCCATAGGAAATGGTTGGGAGCAATATTCGGACAATGACTACTCCTAGAGTTTTTCCTCAATCATCTTAAAACTTCACAGACTTCTAGCATGGGTTGATCCGCATCTCCACCCAAAATATATTTTGGATACGTTGACCAAATTTGGAGAAAATCCGACATAAGCCGAATTTTTTGGAACCAAGATACTTCATATTTCCAGGGCTGTCAGATGGTTGAAATTTGGCACATACGTAGATGTATTATACTAGTATTGATTAATAAAATAAAATCGTTAGCAAACAGTTTAACCATTCAGAACTCTGCATTTCCGTGCCCACCATGTCCCCATAGGAAATGTATGAGAGCAATATTCGGATACTGACTGCTCATAGTTTTTCCCCAATCATCTGGAAACTTCAGAAACTTCTAGCATGTGTTGATCCGCATCTCCAACCGAAATACCTTTTGGGTCCGGTAACCCATTTTTTAGAAAATCCGGCATAAGCCCAATTTTTTGGAATCAAGATAATTCCTATTTCTAGGTTGGTCAGATGCTTGATATTTGGCATATACGTGGATACATTATACTACTAGTGATTATTAAAATAAAATCATTGGCGAACATGGTAACCTTTCAGAAAGCTGCATTTCCGTTCCCAACATGTCCCATAGGGAATGTATGGGAGCAATATTCAGTCAGCGACTGCTCCTAGGATTGTTACCAGATCATCTTGAAACCTAACATATTTCTAGGATCTGTTGACCCGCTAGATGATCAGCTCAAAACTTGGTCAACTTCAAGGGCCCATGCCACAATCGATGGCTATTGCTTTTATTTTGGATCCATCCAACAGTTTTCGAGCTACCCACCGTTGAGTGGGCAAAAAGCCCCATAGGAAATGTATGGGGAATTTCAAAATTGATCTTTGTAGTGATACTACAGCTACAGTTTTCAACGGATCACTGACATACTTACTTTTTTTTCAAAATGGCCGCCAGATTTTTGCGCGAACAATGCATGGAAAAACTCCCATAGGCAATGTATGGGGATTTCAAATGGATGTTTGAAGTGCTACTACAACTAGTTTTGATCGGATCACTCCCACACTTGGGTAGGATGTTGGCACTGATGATTATTTGTGAAAAAAATATTTTTTTCCAAATGGCTGCCATGAAAAAATGAAATTTCGTGAACCTTTAGCTCTCATATTGACTTGATTTGATATCGAGAAAATCAGCTTTTGGGTGCCACATATCCCCATAGTAAACCTATGGGAACAATATTGGAACAGTGTTATCTCCTATAGTTTTCTTCCGATTCTCTTCAAACCTGGCCAGATTCTAGAACATTGAGAGATCTAAAAAGTTTCCAATAAAAATTTTAATATCGCCGTTGGGTTCAAGGTCATTCATGGGTAAAGCTTTCCAGTTTTCATGTTTGGCATAAGTTACCTGCACTTCATCATCTTCAACAGGTAAAGGGAGGTAATTCATGACAAAAATAATTATGAGTTTTTGCATGAATTGCCTCCCCATTACCTTTAATTCATTAATCTGGCCTTCATTTGACATTTAATGGCATTTTCCTTGATTTTGGTAAAAAAAAATTTACGACAGCAAATCAGGACACATTATTTTATACTTTAGGGTCAAGGCCATCGGTTTTCAAGAAATCAGCTTTTCCATACCCTGTGTAAAAGTATGGGAATTTCAACTATGGATCTTTGAACTGTGACAACACTTAGACTTTTTATCAGATCAGCATCAGACATGTTCAGTGATCATATGAGAAGAGGGCTTATAATGCTCCTTCATACCCAGTCATCGCAGATTTACAGTTACTTCAGTAAATGTGTTCTAATTTCAAATTACACTTCATAATTGGCCCGATCAGTCTACCCGCTAAATTCGTGGGGTGGGGGAGAATGATCCGGCCAAGTCCTCATGGAGAAGTGTGGCGTGAAACTTGGTGGTGGTGCTGGCGAAACGGATGAGAACGTGGATGCTGATCGGCGTGTAGGTGGTGGTGGTGGTGTTTCCCGTTGATGTCCCTGTCGATGCTGTATCATCTGTGAAGGTGATTCCCATCGATGTTGTACTGCATAATGCATCGGTTCTGCCGAATACCACCCTGATGCGGGTCCATAGACCGGTGTAGCTCTATAGACGGGTGGAGGCGTACTGTGTAGACGACGTGGACGTTCCTGATGCTGCGACGGATATTCCTCATACAGAGGCGGTGCAGGTGACTGACCGGGAAAATGTGTGTGATGTATAATGCTATGCACTTGAGCGTTTCTCCTATGATGGATATAAAGAGACCTTTTCCTGATTTCCTGGTAACATAAACATTCCATTCTTACAGAACTGCGTAATCCCGGTTACTAATTTCAACAATAAAAATTATGTCAGGAATCAGCCTAGAAGGGGGGGGGGGGGGGGGGGGGTCTGCTAATTCACCAGTAATGCGAAATGTCTCGCGTGACTGCGCAGTCATACTTAATAATAATCGATAATGCGCAGTCGTCGTTTTCTGATTGGCTCGCGGGACATCCGATATCATTAGGCATGAATGAAAATTACTATCATAGTAAAATGTTGATCACGTGCCTCGTTGTCATTCGTAACGAATTAATCACATGATTTATTTTAACCAATCTCTGTGCGACTCTCGCGAGCAATATTGATGGATAATGGCAGAACGAAAAATGTAGTCACTGTGCCGCTTTTAAACGCAGTAAGGCAATATCTTAGCGCCAACTTTGATGGGTTATATGACCCAATATATTATTACTGGAAGGTTCCGAGAGTAATACCACCCGATATTTAAGTAGTTCATTGCTTTGGAGCGATCGAGAAAACAAGACTACCTGTGGTAGTAACTCTTATTTCTAGTAAATCGCATTTCCAGTAAATTGTCAGTTTAAAGCGTACAAGTTAAGAAGGGTGAAGCTATCTAAAATGTCTTAAAGCTGGTTACGCTTTTTATTGTGGCGAACTTGCGGGTTATTGTTTTATATTGGAAATGTAAACACGGAAAATTAGGACATTATTTGGATTTATCTTTACCATTGTGATGAGCTGCATTTATAATGGCAAAAGCGGAAAATATCGGGAGCAGCATATTATCAATATCATCGCTGACGGTATTGACAGTATTTAGAAATGCGACGATAGCGATAACAATATTATTGTGGTTATCCCGGTATTATCTGGAAAAGGGTCAGCCCTAGGGGATGGGGGTGTAGTGGTCGTGGGGTAGGGGGTGGGGGTGGGTGTGGGGGGGGGGGGGGGGGGGGTGTTTCCTGCAATCTTATATTTATATAGCAAATTTATTGGTGTGTAATATTCGTCTCAACCAGAGGCGAAATGATAGGCATGTGGCCGATTCACTGTCTTCTGATTACTTTACATTTGACTATAATTGTGTGACGTAGTAACTTTAAACTTAGAAAAACTTTAACAATAATCTCCCAAAGGAGAAAATAACAATTTGATTGTCGAAAGAAAATTCAGTTGCTAGATGTCACCGGTTCTTAATGAATCCAATTTGTCGTAACTATAGGCGTGAGTGATGGGGGATGGGAGTAATCATATAAAAATTAAGTTTAAGTAAGAATGACTTCTCTCACCATTTGTTCACTGCTCCACAACGAATATCTATACAAATGGAACACGCAAAATACTGAATATATTACATAATGTCTTAAACACTACACATGCAAAAATCATCTTTTCATTTCACAGAATAAACCCAATGAAACAATTACCAGGATCTCCTGAGATCAAAGTGGAAAAAGAATATGACTGATCACATACCCTTAATCCTTATAACCACCCGGAGGGACGTTGGCCAAAGACAAAATATTCTTTAATAATATGGAAAATTCCCCATTTCCTCAGAATAATTCGCATACAATATAATGCCCTAAATACATTTTACAGATATGTAATTTCTTATCTAGGTCTAACAAATTAAATTTAAACAATTTCTTTTATTTTAATTTCTGACATAAGTCCAGTAAGTATAAAGTTCTTTTATATTGAAATGTCCAAATACAGATTAAATTTAACACAATACCAGAAACAAATCCAGGAACATTTCTGACGGTTTCAGAAATGACATTACTAGAGAACCATGTCTCTGAAAAATCTCATACACTATCCAGGTAAACACCCCATGCACTGCTTCGTGTTAACATCCAAGTAAACATCCCATGAAAGGGCTTCAGGTTAACATTCAGGTAAACACCCCATGAACTGCTTCAGGTTAACACCCAGGTCAACACCCCATGAACTGCTTCAGGTTAACACCCAGGTAAACACCCCATGAAACGCTTCAGGTTAACACCCAGGTAAACACCCCTGATCAGTTATTAGAAAAATGACAGACATAAGGCGCTTAATTAAATAATTGCACTTTAAGGTATATCTTGCCTATTATGATAATAGATACTAACTACAAGCGCTAGATGTTTTTACCGTAGGATAACAAATATTAACCCATACGTCTGTAGTCGAATGAGAAATGAATGAACTAGCAAAGCTCGGCATCTGTAACGGTAATGGTCGGTCGAGAGCAGGAACAGTAACAAGAAAATGATGACGCACAAACCAATTAACCATTGGAATTCAATTTTTAAAATGTCACGATTCCAACATGCATAAAAAATATATGTCATGATTTCAACATGCGCAAAAAAATATATATATATGTGTGCACCACGGGAAAGTAAGACGGACAACTGACGAACAGGTAGATAAATAGACGGACAAAGGTCAGTCGACAGAACCGGTCCACCATGGACTTATGAGCTAAACCTTAGATACATGAATATTTAACCCTTTCAACCCAAAATAGCGACTTCAAAATCTCAATTACCATTTATTAAATATTCTGCTGAATATTTTTTAAACGAACCAAACTGGGAGCCGTAGCTGCCTATGGCATCAACCATGCTGACTATGGCATCAACAGGTTCCTGTTGCACTCGCCCCAAAATAACAAATAGCTTACCTGTACGGTTGCCTTGTAATTGATATACTGCGACGCCAGGGTTCAGAGTCAAGTTTGCTTCATATGCATACAGGGGGGGGGGGGGGACACATCACACTGATCTTACCACATACTCTGATTCTGTCCTACCTTTAAAGAAAACATGTGCCTTATCGACCATCGTCCTAGACAACCTTTAACCCAGATTTGATGACGGGAATCACTTCTTATCAATAAGAATTAATTCCACCAACAACTCTGACCAAAATAATGCCCCAGACATAGCACTGTAGACAGTTTCACCACAGAAAAATAGACAGAATCAGAGAGAAAATCTAACTATCTCACCAGAACTGTTCCTCCCATATACGCGCTCAAAGTCTGAACTGCCTCATCATCTGCCGTCAATTTACCTAATCAAAATAATATAGTCTGTGCTAGATTATATGCTAATCTCAGAAAGATGGTTGCATTTCAGTACGTATTTTTCAATATTACTCCAACAACTAGCGCCGAATATTGGAAAATCCAGAGCCACACACATCAAGAAATTATAGAATCGGAATGAATCATAAGTGCAACATAATGAAATAAAGCCACTATTCCATTTGCACTTCAAAGCATCCCCCCCCCATCAATTCCATCTTTTCCCATGCGGTCCATCCAAAGGTTCCAATATTTTAACGGGAATTTTAGCCTTGATAGGGGGAGGGGAAGGGGTATGATAATGATGATAACATTCTAAATATTTATTCTAATTATATATATATATATATATATATATATATATATATATATATATATATATATATATATATATATATATATATATATATATATATATATATATATATATATATATATATATATATATATATATACCTATATATATATAATATACGAGCATAACCTACCGGTATCCAAACTACAGGCCAAATCTACAAACAGGATTCCATACTTATATTCACGGAATCATTCCTTCCAAGTTGACTGGTCAGTTGGATATGAGTGAATGGCTATCTTAAACCATCCTTTAAACAAACACACAACTTTCTAGCGGTCCGGCCAATCAGAAGCGAACCTGAGTTTCGCGTGCAAAAACAGCGCGAAATACATTTCATCTGCCTACGTGCCCTTAAAGTTATCCTGCCCTAACATATAAAAGAGATTTATAGAAAAACCTAACCATATCCCAAAACACAACCTGACTGAGACAAGTGATTTTGACACAGCAAATCACTCTGTCACAATTGGTATATCAATAATCACAGAGACTGAGTGTAGTGGAAAGTAATGAGAAGAGCAGCAGAAATTGGTGGATGAAGGTAACCTGATTTATTAGTCAACACACGATTAGTACTTTATGAATTGAAATCTTTAATGTGACAGAATTATTACTAAACATTCCATTAAGAAAACCCCAATCAAGCAATTGTAAATGACTAGATTGTCTGAAACCCCATGCACTGTCATGATTGTAGCTGCTTGTCACTCGAGCCAGTAAACTCATGTCTCTATTTCTCAGGTATTCATCGCACAACTGCATCCACATCAGCACAAGCTACAGTAGGATTTTACAAATTATTTGATTATAGACCATCTTGAAAATATGAACAGATCATGCACCTCACCTGCAGGAATTATATGAAGCAAGAGCCATTAAAAGGTTATAAAACAGTGTAACCAATTTGCGTAACCAACAATAGGTTACGCAGAAAAAATTCACCTAACCAATTTTTAGGCTACGCAAATTTTCCAAATTTCGAGGCCTGTCACCTATTGATGACATTGGCGAACGTAATGGTCGTGAAGGTTGAGGTTGCCCCCGTGGTGGTCTTTGACGTGGTCGTCCGTGATCCAGCATAGATGGTGGTAGCCTATCGCTGAGATCCGATAAAGTGATGTATTGAGTTCCCGCCTGCGAGGCATCGTGGATGGTCCCCTTGCTGATCAGTGAGAAATCGTGTTGAGGCAGTGCTGGTCGTTCCGCACCGGGGAAATTAGTGACATTGTCGGTGGTCATGCGAGCAGAACGTCCATCATATGATGTTACTTCCATGTCGTGGGTGTGCTGACTGTTGGATGAAGGAGACTAAAACTCGCAGGTGCTGAGTGTAGGCATGGGTTCGCTTCTCATTCGGGCCCCACATTGGGCGCCACTTGTAGCTCACAGGGATACTTACTGGTCCGCTATGACGTTTCCGCCCATCGCACCACAAGTGCACGATGTTCGGGAGTGCTGGTTAGCTGCGGATCTCGGGGTAGCGGATCCCATATTACGTCTCTCCGAGAAATACAAAGACCGACTTCTAGAGCCGGTGGCACACTGATGTTCCAGTGGAGCCGTGCGACCATTGCCGCCAAGATTGAATCACACGTGTCGTCCCAACTATTTGTGTCACCGGTGTGTCTATGCATACTAATTTAGAGATATGGAACAATTATAATTAAACAATAGAAATATTAATATACTACACAAACAATGTGATTCATTTGAAAGTAAATGAGCACAATAATACACAACCTAGAGCCATCCGGTGTTCTTTCCATGTGGTGTCGACGCAGAGGTTACCCCCGCAAGAGAAGCATCTGCAACGAAGTCACTAAGTAGCTTAATATAAGCATACCCCTAACACACACAAAGAAAATATTGTTGTTGCGAGGGGAAAGTGCCTCGCGTGGGCCTCCATCACAGGAAAATGCCTTCAATGTCGAAGCGGAGGAAAAGAGCTGGCAAAATGGCCCACTCTTTTGTTCAACAGAAACATGCTAAGTGCTGAAGATCCTAATGAAACCATAATTAATGTGATGCATTCTGGTTTACGTGAAGACAGGACGAACGATTTCTGAAGAATTCCCAGGTCACCGTCTTATGTGGTTCCAAAGATACTGTATTGGTAGGTGCCGCTTTATTTATGCGGGCCTTCTGCTATAGTCTAACCTATCATTTAGTTGTTAGAAACGAAAACTAGCTTTGGCCACAAGTGACAGGGATTCTTAGCTAACTTTAGATACAGTTGTCCAATGTGCGCAGATGCCCAGCTTCCCGTAGGCTAACATCTACCTCCAAGGACAGCATGCATACATGTTACGACACAAGGCATCCGAATTCGATGAAAATCTGGCTACCTTGCCCCGCAACCACATAAAACATCACCTGGACAATGGCTACATTTCACACAAGCAAGTTTTGATCATTAACATGTCATTATGGTGGGGATGGAGAGACGAATATCCATCGCGAGCATCCTTCCCGTGAGGGCGTACCAGATTTCAAGATCTCACCCAGACACTGCAACAAGTTGGATGGAGATTTGCGTCTCGTCCATCACCAAGTCCTACTGATCTAACAGTTGACCTGTCGTTAGGATTAATTTCAAATATGCCCAGATATGCACTGCGGGCCGGTAAATAAACTAACTAACTCACATTTCTAACTATCTGTTTTCGCAGTGCTTCCTACATTGGCGGGGTTATCTAGCTAACAAGTATCCAAAGATATGGGGGAGATGTATGCAAATCAGCACTTTAACCATCACCGCTCGGAAACCTTCGAGAGTTTCCCAGACTTGGATCTGATCAATGTGCTGATGGGGAGTCCAGACAATTAATAAGCCATGCGGCTGGTGGATCGTGGAAAGAAACAATAACTTAATATATATGAGGCCCTATAGGTAACTGGCTAATTTTACACAACCTTGCCGGAGTGCGGGGCTACATTACCACAACAACCGGAAAAGAGGCGTACACTATATGTCTCTTGACAAAGAAATTGTCCCTAACCACTTTAGCCTATCCTATTGAGCTGAATAGTAAGGTTTACTTGGTAACATGCTGGTCTCAAACAATTAGAGCACGGACAGCGACCCCAGTGTAAAATTGATGATGGCGGGAATAAAGTGATGTGGATATATATGTTGCTGTATAGTATTTCCTAGCGCACTGTTGTCCAAAGTTTTCTACAAATAAACAAAACATATTAACTGAATTGCTAACTGCCATATACAAACTAACCAATACAATAAGTAGAATGTAATGAATGATTTCAATAAATATCACAGATTGATGAACTTAAACGGTGTGGTTAAACTAGTTGAAAGCACCTACAGTAAACAAGGATAACATGCACAGTAAGACAGAAATTATAAATTGCGGTCATAAGACCGGGAAGGTACCTATTAGCCATCAGTACCATATATGGAAATGATAATTAAATGTAAAATAGTATAGCTACTTGAGTACCTAATAGTCATCGGTACAGAACAGGCTACTATGTTATTGAAATTGAGGCGCTAACGTATTCATAGCGCGAGTCGACACGCTTTCTGAAGCTGGAAAGATTTCCACAGGCAGATTTCCACAGCTGATTTCCGCAGGTAGGTCTCCGCAAGTTGACTTCTCCCGATAGGGTAGACACAGTACATACTCAGGACAGTGAAACAGAGCAGTGAAGAAATGTCTATTAGATAATCTCTTTAGCTAGTATACAATTTATACAGAGGTGAGAAAGTTATCCATCCGACGACGACGGAAATACGAAAGTTGAAGTTTGCCCATTAACAGAGAGGGCTTTATATAATGTTAAGCAGTTACATAAACTGGCACACGGTGCGGGATGCGTCGCATAGCTCTTGCAGTGCACCTAGCAAAGTTCCACCAGACTGTGGTCAAAAAGTAAATTAAACACACACGACATGCAGTGTGGAAATTGAAGTCCACTTTTCAACGTGGTTGGCAGATCCGGCGAGTCATCCAGCAAGAATCACAGTCAGCTCTATATTCCGTAGAATTACACCCTGGGCCAGAAGGACCCTTTCCGCAGAGGTGTTCCCCTTAGAAAAGTTCGAAAGCGGGGACCATAACTTTAATTATTTTGTTCCCTAATGACCGTCCGGGAGCATCCAAAATTCCCGTAACGCGGCAAGTCCGAGGACCGCTCGCTGGTGCGGGCGAGCTGAAAGCCGTAGGAACCACGGTGATGTTCTGTATCTTCCGTCGGTGTTCCGGTGCACTCATCAAGTCCTGCACACTCCAGCCAATCCTCCAGACTGGTCAGCATCCCGGCCTGTACTGCTCCCGATTCTTGATTTTTCACCCCTTTTATACCACTTGTGATGTCAGAGGCAGATGCCTCAGCCAATCAGCGGCCGAGCAATGGCCAATCAGCGTGCAGCTAGATCAGTGACGTATTTACCGCGTTCTAGAGCATTCTCGATCTATTTATGCATACACGCGATTACGACGTCAAAAGCAATATTTTGAAGATAATTTAAGGTGATTTTCATGATAACTCAGCCATTTCTGGGCCGATTTTAAAATAGTAAACAGTTCTAGAAAGCTCGTTTTATTCTGGTCCTGATCGTTACCAAGAATCACGAGACCGGGGTAAGTAAAGATTTTTACGAGTACCAACTCGGTACACTATAGGCATGCACTCACTTTCAATTCCGTGACGTGTTGTCAGGGAAGCTCTGACGCGCGCGCATGCGCATGCGAATCAAGCGTATTATCGGACTTGGCCAATTTTAACAAAAACCTCTCTCATAGGGCCTATGTACGCATACTATCTTGTGCTTGGAGCGAATCCGGAGTGGCCGTTCCGTACCCAGCTTTGCTGGGACAGTCAGTACCCGTCCAGTCGGTCCGTGCTACAATATGTACATCCCAGGGTCAGAGATCACATTCTTTAATGAGGATCCATATGGATCAGTATATCAGTAGAAAGTGGGTTGCTTGGTTGATTCCTAGTTCTGTATGCACACACACGCACACACACACACGCATGCATGCATGCATGCATGTACGCATGCACGCACGCACACATGCACACACACGCGCACACACAGACACGTGCACACACGCGCGCACACACACACGCGCATGCACACACATGTATGCACACACACGTGCGCGCACACACACGCTCGCACACACACACGCGCGCACACACACACACACACACGCTCGCACACACACGCTCGCACACACACGTGCGCGCACACACACGCGCGCACACGCACACACACACACGCGCGCACAAATACACATGCGCACGCACGCACGCACGCACGCACGCACGCACGCACGCACGCACGCACGCACGCACGCACGCACGCACGCACGCACGCACGCACGCACGCACGCACGCACGCACGCACGCACGCACGCAGGCAGGCAGGCACGCACGCACGCACGTGCACACACACGTGCGCGCACGCACGCATATACATATACATATATACATGTATACATATATATATTGAAGCATTTCCGACCTGGCTGTTACCAATTGGAGCACTAATTTCACCCATACCAGCGTTTGCCACATGCACTGGAGCACTACCATGTCTGACACCAGTCGAAGTTGGTGTTCCCGCTGACTGGTAATGTCCCGAACGTGGTTTCAAAGCATGGCTAGTTTCAAGCTCTGGTAGTGTGACATTATTACTGGCAGGTTCTGGCTTTATTTTAGTATTCATCTACCTAGCATTGGCAATGTTTAATCTATCAGTGCTCGCTTGGTTTTGTGATGCTGCTGCATCTGTATATCCAGCTAGCAACTGTGCCATTGCGGCCATTGTTGCCTCAACCCCCTAAAGCAGTGATAATGGTTTCTACGCCTTTTATTGCCTGTTTCTCTGAGTCAGCCTTTGTAGAGAAGAGCTCTGTTCATGGGCGCTGTATGTAGGGGTGTTCAGACCCAAACCATCATTATTATTGCCCACAAAGCGTACATGATCTATTGAAAATGATTCATTGATGCTGATTCCTGGCGGTAGATATGCCAGAATATGTGTCTGCTCCATGGCAGTCGGTGGTGCTTCAAAATTATTTATCATTGGACCAATACACGTCTCATTGGTGTCGCAAATGCTTCCTACTTCATGCTGCTTTTCAGCCTTTGGCTGAGGTGTTATTCCATACACCGATACCGCGTTTCTGTGAGACTCCACCCTCAAATTCTTACTACTAGCGTTGGTAGTACTCACTGGGCGTGCATCACTGGTAAGCTGGCGAATCTTAAACCTTGATGCAAGCTGTTGTACTTTCCATGACTACGCATGTAGTGGATTGAACTGGCCTTCCATAGCGTAGGTAATCTTTCCTGTACGCACGCACGCACGCACGCACGCACGCACGCGCACACACACATACATTGTCGAATGATTTTCCCTAAATCCATATTGTGATTGATAAATTATGATACAATGAAAGGTCATCTGACAGCAGGCCTCAGGTCTCTAACGTCAGTTTCACATCAGTCAACTAGTACTGAAGTAGAATTGGAAATACATGTAGGTTTAGCTTCAAAGTTGAAGCGCATAGGATGACTTTCCCAAAGTTTGTCCAACCTATGCATAAAAGAATTAATTGAAGGTGCACTGATGACATATTCAGAGAGTAATTATTCCAATGATCAGTGCACCACAATGGGAAGGAGTACTTCCTTATGTCTAGTCTGGGTCCAATTTTCATGATTTTAAAGCTATGGCCTCTTGTATTAGTATTTGTGTTGTGAAGTTTGATGAAGTCTGATATTCCTTCGTCATATTTGTTATTGAGATGTTTATCAATCTTTATCATATCGCCACGTAATCTACGAAATGCCAAGGTTGGTAATTTTGAAGTTTGTAGGCGTTCACTGTATGATAGATGGCGTAGACCAGGAACGAGCTTGGTGGCTCTAAAATTATAAAGTATTTGTTTAAGTATTTAGTCAGTCGATTATAATAGTCTTTCTAAGAGTTTCGAGAAAAGTGGGAATAATGAAATCAAAGGCGTCTTTTGCCTTGTATATAGGTGCCACACGTGCTGCTTTTAATTGTGATGGAAACACACCTTGTGCTAGGGATAAGTAGCAAATGTCATTGGGTGAGACTAGTATTTGTGAGGTATAGTTTTTGAACAATTTACATTTAAAATGATCAATTTCAGCACTTTTTAGGGTTAATTTTCATTAGTATTTTTAAGATCGCCTCTGTATCAGTGAGATTTAGGAAGATAGAAGATTGATAGTCGCCTGCCAGATAATATTGCATACTAGCATCTGAATTAGTTTGAATTAGCTGCGACAAATTTGGTTCAATGTTAATAAAATATTCATTAAATTTATTTACAATTTCATGAGAATCAGTTATGACCTTGTTTTTGTATATGAATCTTGATGATTCTGATTTACTGTTCTGTTTGTTTAATAGTGTCTTTATAAGTTTCCAAATTTCTTTTATATCATTTTCTGTTCGTTAAATTTATATGTAGCAATGAATTTTGGCTATTCTAATTATTTGATTTAATTTGTTTCGATATTTCTTGAATTGTGTTTCATGATACTTGGTTGGAATTTTGATGAAATTTAAATATAATTTGTTCTTTTTGTGACAGGCACCAATCAATCCAATAGTTATCCAAGGTTTAGAATGATTTCTTTTAAATTTTCTTACTTCTTTTTAGCAGAAAACTGTGTTAATAAATTTATGTGCGTATAATGTGGAATGTGTTGTAGGCATCGTCACATGTTTGTCTTTCACTTACTGTATTCCAGTCTACAGCAGCCATCTTGTTTTTTAAATTTCTAATACTCTCGTCACTAAAATCTCTACTAATTACTGTCTCTTTTGCAAATGATTTTTGTCTAATTTTAGATTTTTCTATATAGGAGATAGGTGAATGGTAAGATATATTTGTTGATAGTCAGGGTGGAGGAATGATGGCAGGACATTTGCCTACACGTCTCGAACTGCTGGGAGAGAAAGGTGTTTGTATTTTCTCTCTGGTGTAGAACCATTTTATGCAAGAAAAAAAGATATCTCCAGCCTAAAGGCACTCCCATATTACGTTATGGGCGGAATGACAAAACATGTTACAACCGAACTTTAATACAACTGCTCAGTCTGCTCTGAATATTCTAAAAATCATTTTTTGAAGTTCTAAGCTAAATATTTTTTATATAGAATTGGTAAGGGGCACAGCTGCCCCTGCTGTCCGCCTGCCCAAAGGGCAATTGGGGCAGCTTCCCCCCCCACTGCCCAACTCACCCCCAACCCCGTGCTTCTGGCACCCCTGATCATTAGCTTCCTAGATTCCAGCTGGTGGTCAACAGAGTCGTCTGCTCTTAGTATGGTACCCAGTAGTCAACACGGGGACTACGTTGGACTCTTTATGCTCAGCCACTGTAGTAGCTGCACGAGCATAGCGAGTCCATCATTGTCCTGTATGGACCAGGTACCCAGCAGAGCCAGCCTTTTCTTGTCTATTAGAGCTTTCAAGTGATCAGCACAGCTATCTGGAAGTGATTGTTTCTCTATAAGTGTTTTCTTCTCTTGGGCAAGTATATGCGTTTTAACTCGCTGCTTGATAGATATATACCTTCAAGCCCATAAGTACATCATTGTTGCTCTACGTCTTTACTGTCCACCCATAGCTTCTGCCCCCAGAGCTTGTATCTTGACTGACAAGTCCAAGTATATAGTAGTCTAACTGAGAAGACATGGTATCACACTGAAATGCCAGGAAAACTTACCTTTAAACTCTACATCGTAATAATCCTATGTACTGGCTGATGGTTCTCCTAGACTATTTAGGCAGGATATTCAGAACAAGTAACAAAGTTCAAAGTTGCTTTATTTCATGGATTCAGATTCAGATTCAGATTCAGATTATTTATTGGCACGAAATCTACATACATATAGATAAAGCCATACATAGATAGTACATACGATATACAGTTAACAATAAGTAAAATATACATGATATATACAACACGCACACTCTCACGCACGCACGCACGAACACACACACGCACGCACGCACGCACGCACGCACGCACGCACGCACGCACGCACGCACGCACGCACGCACGCACGCACGCACGCACGCACGCACACACACATAAGATGACATCCACGAATTAAGGCTGATGGCTCTGTTATCAAATTAAGTGGTTATATTAATATATGAGCAGAAACTATATACATATCATTCATTAGTGTAAATTTGAAGTTAATGTTGAAGTTAATGTTCTGCTAGGTACTGCGCATTAGTTACAGTGGAAACTTCACTGACTGCTGCGTGAAACCTCCGCCAGGATCACTAAATAAAGAAGAAGCAGCATCACCACTCGCCATATCTCAATATCCCATGACAGTTTAATCACCATGAGATTTTATGACACAGAAGATAACGATGTCACCTCTTCACCCAGCCGTCATATAAAAGGGCGATAAGGATACATGTAATGTACCTACAGCAAAACTTGCTGCCGATCTGATCAGCTATATTGCAATTACTAGTGATGGCGGTGGGTTAGTGGATTGTTTCGGAGCCAACGCATTCTGCCTTTTCATGAAACAACCAGTGACATATTTTAGTACCGGTTTGCAGACCTCAATGTCACCGTTATTGTAGGACATTATGAACACAAATGTATGCTGTTCACTGAGGGAAGCAAAATTTACAAAAACATTAAGGTAATTAAATAGCTATTGTCTTTCACTGTAGTAAAATGGACATTTTAGAATAAAATGTCTTTCATCCTCAACAGCTTGAATGTTACATAGCGAACATACTCTTTTTTTCTACAGGAGTTTTGGGAATTGTATGTCTCCCCACTTCTATCTGGAGATCGTGTGCGCTGACTGAGTTTGGCAAACAAATTTCGCCTAGAAAAATCGTGTTCAGTTAGTAAATAATTCTCCATGTTAAAGTTGCTTTTAAATGTTTGATACGACCTAGGTTTAGAACCCTGTTGAGATGTACCAATTCGATCTGTGACACCTCTGTTTACATGGACCAGCCAGTTTGATTTGTATCTAGACTCCATGGCATCAGTTAGTAATTTAGCACATGTCTTTTTATTTCTGGTGCTTTGGTTGGGCCAAATTTCATCGAAGCTAAAGCTAGTCCATAGATTTTTTAAATGGCTAGCCCAGTTATCTTCTTCTAATGAGGAATACGAATGCATATAGGCTTGATGAACTACTGTCTCAGAGTAAATGTCACAAACTCTCATCCAAAATTTGGCTGATTGTGTGAGGAGCGTGGTGAGTAAGGCATATTGCCCGAGTTCACCCCTTACAGCAGCATTAGTAGCTTTCCTATTAACCCCCAGTATATATTTACAGAAGCTAATTAGGACCTTTTCGATTGGGACATTATCTCCTAATTGCATGTAGTTATGTTGATTGCTGCCTTTGATGTAAAAGGGTGCCCAAATTTCTGCACAATAAGATAAGATGGGTAAAATTAAAGAACGAAATAGCGTGAATGCTGTTAAAACATTATTTCTGACATTGATAACTTTAAGTTTGAACAAAGCCTTCTTGGCCTGCTCTGCCAGTCTTTCACATGCAGCTTTAAAGTTACCAGATGGTGTAAAGACGATACCTAAATAGCAATAAGACCTTACAACCTCAATCGGTGAGCCCATGTATGTAAAGTGATACATGTATCTCTTTAGTAAATGCCCACTTTTATTGAAAATTATTATTTTGGTCTTATTTAAGTTGAGAGTAAGGTCCCATTTGTTGCAGTAAATATTCAATTTGTTTAGCGCATTTTGCAGACCAGTGTGGGTTTCTGACACTATGGCAAGATCATCAGCAAACATAAGACAAGTAATAGAAGTGTTATTCAAAGGTATAGGATCGCATGTTCTATCAAAGATATCTGGCAAATCACGCAGATACATGTTGAATAAAAGTGGGCTAAGTACGCAGCCTTGTTTGACACCAACTGAGGATGAAAAGCCATTGCTGTACCCATCATTCATTTTGACTGCATATTTCACATCAGAGTACATACTTTCAATGACAGTTAGTAAATTGCCATCAATACCAGCTTGTAGTAATTTATACATTAATTTGCTTCGAGAGACTGTGTCAAAGGCTGACTTGAAATCCACAAAACAGCAGAATATGTTTTTCTTAGTAGCAGCATTAACATATTTGTCAATAATTGATTTCAAAGTCATAATATGGTCTGCTGTTCTTGCATTCTTTCTATAACCAATTTGACATTGTGGGTTTCAGCAAATTTTGTTAATCGATATTGCAGAATGATACAAAATAATTTGCATAAATTGCTACTTAACGGCTATACCTCTGTCATTTTCAGGTTTCGAAACCTCGCCCTTCTTGTGTATAGGTGAAAGTAGATTGCAGCGCCATTCCATAGGAAATTGACCAGGGCTCAGAATGGAGTTAAACAATTTGTGCAGAACTGATAAAAGTCGAGTGTGTCCTGCCTTTAACATTTCATTTAAGATCTCGTCAAATCCACTCGCTTTGCCGTTTTTAAGAAAAGAAATAGCCCGAGAGATCTCAGAAGTTGTAATAGTAAAATTAAGTTCGTTAAAAATTGTATTTCTATTGGTTTGAATAAAATTGTCTATTGTGTTTTCAAGGTCTAAATCGGCGTGTGTTGGAACACTATTAACAAGTTTGTTAAAGTGTGACACCCATTCGGTACTTGTAACTTGTAGAAATCATAACCTCCTTCGTAGGAGAACCGCACTCACATGCGTAAGAATCCTAATGTCTAAACACTGTCATCACAGTTTTTAACACTACACTTAATACGGTTGTCCGATTTAGAACGGTTGTCCAGTTTAGGACCACTAGTACGATGACAAGCTGACTATGTACATATCTATCATCAATCACCAGGACTGTTAACGGGAAAGAAGACTCAGTAGTCTTTAGAAAACATCCACCTTTTAATTAGTACTGAGGCATACAACAGCCATATATTATGTATGAGTAGAAGAATCCAAAGTATGGGTAGGAAAATGTAACTTAAGAGTTAAGCTCTAGAAGATAGCTGTAATGTAGCGAATGTGGCCAGATTTGGGCTGATAAGTAAAGTAAACCTGTGAGTGTGTAAAAGATATGTCAGCCATCTGGCATGATACTCTAATGCGCCCAGGAACTCTGTTGTTAAAAGCTCGGGATCTAGAATCCTTGTACAATCCAGAATCAGTTGGATTACTTCTTCAGCTGAGTAGTTAGCAATGCCAGTCTGACAATATTTCTTAAGGCATGCGTCTATAGACTCAATGGCTGACAGCCTTACAGGTTCTAGAGCGGGACATCTGATTGGAAAGTGTTCCAGTGTCTCCTGTTCTGATTTGCACAACAGACATAGCGAATCCGAGGTCTTCTTGCTTAAATCTGCACCGGTTCGCTTGTAGGATGTATGTCCCGGTAAGGAGCTTCAGTTTAATGGGGATACGGGCCACATCACTTTCAGAGGAATAATCTGCTTCTAGAACAGGATGCAGCTTTCCTGGAACAAAGACAAGCTCGTTCAAGTACCTAAGTGATTTGTACAGTGGTACTGTGCTTGTAATCTCCTCTTTCCAGTATTGCGGTATAGCTCTTCTAATCAGGGACTTCCACTTTGCTTTCTGAATTGGATCATCTAAGTACACATCAGGATCGTCTAATCCGTATTTATGAGTCATTTGTATTAGTTCTATGAACCAACTGTGACTGTCAATAGATTTAACCAATAGCTGCCGCCTTGCTATTTTCTTTTCTGTTGAGGATTCTGGTAAACTGCAGATGGAATTAAAGAGCATCAGCGCTTTATGATGCACCTGAGCCTCAACAGGAAGAACGCCCGATAAGATATATACTGCTGGGTCGGCAGTGTTCTTTGGTAATGACAGAAGCTGTTTCAGGAGTCGCTTTTGGTACATTTCCAGATTAGTCAGTTGTTGCCCCTTAGGAAGTATAACTTCAAGCCCGTAAGTTAAAACTGGTGCTATATAGATCTTAAAGAGATGGATAATTGTCACTGGGTCTAGGCCGTTATGGCCATGAAATCCAGAGGAAAAAAGACTATAGGCTGTACGTCGAGCCTTCTTTATGTTTTTATCTACATTCTCAGCTGTATTCTTTCTTAGTGAGGAAGCTCTGGTTACTCCCAAATGAACGTTGGAAGTTTCGCTTGGCATTTGTTGGTCTCCTAAGAAGAATGCTTCTCCGGACTTGTGTTTACTGGAAGGGCAGATCGCAATTGACACACTTTTTGTTGGCTGAAGCTGGTATCGCTCCCTGTTGGCAAAGTCAACTGCAATATTCGTAAGATTCTGCACATCGACACTTGTAATACTCATCAGTGAGATGTCATCCGCACATGCACTATTGTTACATAAGGTGTTTCCAATACGTGCTCCCATGTTGGTTGCTCCTAACCTGTGAAGTAATGGATCGATATACAGTTTATACAGGTCTGTGCTAAGTATGCCACCTTGCCTGACTCCTTGGAGTATCTCAATGGGGGCTGACTGTACGCCCTTCCATTTGATCTGTGATGTGGCTCCTAATTGGATACTTTGTATGAGCTTCCAGTGTTTATCATCCACGCCTACATGACATAATCTCCGGAGAAGATGGTTATGGTCGACCACATCGAAGGCTGCCTTTGCATCCAGAAGGATCAGATGCGCTGAATGGTTATTATCATGCGACTCTCTGTAAAACTCTTCCACCAGGAGCGAAGCATGCATGGGAGACACCCCTGCTGTAAATCCTCTCTGAGATGAACATTGACTTCTCTCAATCTTGTCTTTGATCCTACTCTTCTGAAGCGTCTCAATGATTTTTGTGATTACGGGCAAGACTGTAATACCTCTATAGTTCTTTGCTTCTGTGGGAGTTCCTTTCTTCTTATAAACTGGTGACAAGAGTCCTACTTTCAATGAGTCTGGAATACCACCATGTTTTAATATCTGGTCGATCAGTTCACTAGGAAATTGAATGTATACATGTAAATAGAATCTAAACAGGCAGTCCATCAAAGGTATCAAATTGATCATATTGGATGACGTCATAGGATGAAGTTGAAGAAAACCCCGGAAATATATTAGGAACGTTTTTATAAGTTTTAATAAGCTTTTAAGTCATTTGGCGAATCTACGTGTTTGAGTGACATTATTTACGTTTCTTTTCATAATTTGATTCATTGTTTATACGTGACGTCATTAAAAGAAGAAATATATGACGTAACAATCAAGTAGTCAAGGAGACGTGTGTCTATGCGACGTCATTAATAGAACGTTACGTATATCTTTATTAACGCACAAGTTTAAAGTGATTCAATTAATTATATTAGGCTCTATGGCAATATTGATATTAAATTGCCACCCGGGTGTTTAAACGTATCTTCCTAGGAATTTCCAGATCAGACAAACAAGCGTGTGCCGCTGGATTTTGAGCAATAAAACTTATGTATTGTCTGTTTTCTGAATACTCGTCCTGTTAAGTAGTCCTGCATAAAATTTCGCCTGGACTAAGTGCTAGCAGCGACCATCTGTATTCAATAACCTACGTCACTGCATGTATACATTACTACCGCAATTATCTCCATTTACATGCATATTGTGTGTAAATCGCTCGCAAAGACAACATTAGACATTTGCATGTCTGAGAGGTAAGGAGCGATGATAGACGGACTTTTTATTGGCTTTCCCAAATGAATTGCTACCTATCACTAAAGATTTAAAATTGCTTGAACTTTTTAGATCACGAATTCCTTCATACATCTTGACTTCTCTTCGCCAGAATTGATGCTTTAAATGATTCATCCAATTAATCTCTATTGCGTCATTCAACACTTCACGTTTTGTCATTATCATTGGTCGCCTACACATCCCTCCTTTCAGTCATTATTGTTATCTAGATGGCTCTCTCTACCAGAGTGTGTACGTCACTTGTAGAAAAACCACATCGGACAAGACGTCAACCAGCCATGTATACACCATCAAAACTCACTATGAACTATAAATTGAATGCGCCAAAAGCATTGGCCAAAAAGATCCGCAGTACAAATAAGCCAGACTGTTTAGTCCAAAGAAAGGGGAAGAATATTGTGTTAGAATTTTCTACTGCAGCTTTTGAAGAATTTCGCAGAGCTGTTAAACAATATCTGCTAGAGAATTACGTGGACAGAATAGAAACCATCATAAAACATGACCGACAGCGTGTTCGCGACAGAGTGTTCTCGTTGAAGAGGACTACAGAGTTCACAATAATGCTGAAATACAGCTATACCGAGTCAATACATACCTCACTACAAATACGGTACTGGTCAACGGGCACGATCCGAACCATTTTGTTGAAAATGATCTAGAAGGGATATTAAAGACCATAAAGAATCGTAACTATGCCCTGATGAATGACTACATCCGACAGCAACGTAGCATAGCACTGAACAAAATGAAGTATGCAGATTTATACAAGAAACCAAGGAATTCCGATGATCAGTCAAATAACCGAGTATCTAGATCCAAAAGTGTAAAAGATATAGATATTGCAGCTGATATTGTGAGACCAGCCAAGCAGTTGTTTGCTATTGCCAGTCCGATAAATCATGTATTATCCACTGAGCAACAACAACACAGTGACCTGGAGGCGGAATTTGAGGATAAAGACACATTTGCCAGCTGTCAGTTATGTGATGGTGTTGTTTCAAATGCTGATTATGCGATATAATGCACAACTTGTCAATCTTGGACACATATTGATGACACAGTGAGAACTGAATCAGATGTATTTTTCAAGTGGCTGGCATGCTTAACCATTCATCAAACTAGTTTCACAGATGAGTTAACTCCCATCATGTTAACGGAAACTGCAGAACAAGCTATCTGCTCACTGAAGGACAATATACCTAACCTAACTGAATTACACATTGTCAGTCCAAAAGAACGATCGGTAGGACAAGTACCTAATCAGGTGTATGCTGATCAATTGGGGACAGAAATCAATAATAACGATCAAACTAACATGACTGGCATTGATGAAGAATCCATTCCGAAGGAAGCATATGTGCATTCACCAGCAGTAGGTGCTAGCAGGCCATCTCAGAAACCATTAGATGATGACAATATATTACGAGCAGCTGAGCTTAAACACAAGGAGAAGATGCTGAATAGTAAAGAGAAAATGCTTCGGGACCTTGAACAGAAAGTTGCCGCCCGTGAATTCGAACTTAAGAACAAGCTGGAACAGAACTCGTACTTTCATTCATTTATAGCAGTGTTAGAAAATAAAATTACTGAACTCAAGACGAGTAATCGTACTTTACTGCTAAAGCTAGCAGCTATGTCTGAGCAGCCACTGCTTCCAGAGAGTTCTTTGCCAAACAATCAGGCCAAACTTAGTTCACCTCTTAGCAACCAGTTTAATAGCAGTGTGGCGCAGCATGATGCATCAGTATGCAACTGTTCTCTCCAAAAATTGAGCTCAAGAGTATCAGACCTTGAGTTGAAGCTGCTTGAAAACCGAGTCAGTCATTTTGAAAGGGAGATAGTGAAAGAAAGAAGCGAGCAACATCATCCCGCAGTAGTCAAAGAGCGCAACATTCAGCCTTATTCACCAACTACATACTACCCTCAGGAAAACTCCAGCATAACCCTCCCGCTCCTGTACATCAGATTCCAAACTCTAAGGTGTCAGAAAGCCGTCAACATACCGCTTATGAAAACATATTTGTTCCACCTTTGCGCCAATCTGATGTCAATCGCCAAAACTCTCAGCAATCCTACCGACAACAGCAGCATCATTTTTTAGAGAATGGCCATCGGAAAATGGAAAAGAGAAGATGGAGAAACACACAGTGGAGAAACAGACGGAGGGCTGCTGCAGCAGACCTGCAACCAACATTAGTCTACCCACAAATGAGTATACCACATGTAAAACAAATGCATCCACCTCAGCTAAACAGACCATATCAGTCTCAGTTATTCCAACAAAACAGACCAATCATACCGGATCATGTAGCGGATATGCAATAGCCATTTCATCAACTCGATCAGCCTCTACTTGCGAGGCCTCAACAACAACAGTTCCAAACGCCAAGTCACAACCACCAAGCTTCATTCCAACCACATTATCAACTTCACCCACCTTACCGTCAGTCACAAATCGACAAGTTGCCGCCATGGTTGAGAAGATTGCGATTGACACCACCTCATCAGACTCGAATACAGTACAACAGCAGAGTTTAACCGGGGCCAAAGGTTTGGAATTGAAGATGACAACGCTAAATACAAAGAATGCAGAAACAAATATGAACTACCTCCAGTTACTCTCCAAGCAAAATTCAATTATTCTATTGCAGGAGCATTGGCTCTACAGATATAAGAGTGGTAAACTTGCAGATGTCTACAACAACCCAAATTTTCATGTAAAATGCAGTGATGATGAGAATCCCATCCCCCCATTACAAGCACCTCGGGGCTACAGTGGAACTGCTATCACCTGGTCAAAGGATCTAAATATGTATGTTACTAAAATTTCAGATGGTTGCAACAGATTACTAGCCATAGAGCTCGATGCAGACACGCCTATATGCCTGGTCAATGTCTACATGCCAGCACGGAACACTGCTCAAGCGGAAGAAGAGTACACTACTGTGCTCGACGAACTGCATGAAATGATTGAGAAGTATAAACAATCCCATTACATCTTAATTGCAGGAGATCTAAATGCGTCACTGCACAGAAATCAAGGTGTCTCTAGAGATAACATACTTAGGAGATTTATGGTAGAGCATGATTTAGAACTTCCTAGTAACTACCCTTCTCAGCCAACATTCGGTTCAGCGAGTGGAAGAGCAAAATCCCAAATTGACTACTGGATGTGTACTAGTAAATCAAGAGATCTGGTTCAACAAGTCAACATAGCTGACAAACATCATCTAAATCTCTCAGACCACACTGATGTGGGAATAACAATTTCAGTAAAATTAAAGCCACAGTCACCATTGACAGAATACAGTAAAAGAATGTAAATAACCTGATACCAACAGTTGTGCGATGGAATAAATGTGATACAACACTTTACAAAAATCTACTGAATGTTTCTCTAAAAGAAGACACTCCAAAGATTAGTTCAACCCTTGCTGCTGATCTACTTGTCCGGAAACTTTCAACTTTGATGTAGTGCCTCAATCACAGCAACTGGTCAGTCTAGAAGTCAAAAGAAATCAAGAAAGGGCATCAAAACATGGACTCCACATATAGCTAGTTTAATACACAAGAGTAAGAAGGCACATTATCTATGGAACATCAATGGTAGACCTAATAGCAACAACAGCAATATCAATAATAACCGTAAAGAAGCTCGTCAGAAGCTGAGACAAGCAATGCGACTACTGAACAGTGAAATGAGAACATCATTGCATAACAAGATCATGGAGGCTCATGAAAATGACCAGGAGACAGTTTTCATGTTGATAGCAAAGCAGCGCATAACTCGACAAAGAGGGATGCATCAGCTTATTATTGATGGTGAAATATGCAATGATGATGCTGGCATCTTGAGTGGATTCAAGAACCATTTTGGTTCACTCGCCATCCCCCTGGTAAACCAAGCCTTCGATGAAGAGCACAAGAGAATTGTGGAACTTGATGTCCAGATAATTGAAGACGTGTGTAACAATCATACTACTGGGACAGAATGTGAATCTGTAACTGAAGCAGAGATCCGAAAGATCATTGCCGGATTTAGGAATAACAAATCAGCAGACCCGCATGGACTAACAGCAGAACACTTAAAGCATGCACCAACTGTGGTAACGCATCATCTCGTAAAGCTAATGAACTATGTAATCAGTACAGGCTACATTCCATCTGATATGAAGCAAGAAATCTTAACTCCAGTATTAAAGAAGTGTAAGGATGAAAAACAGTCTAGCAACTACACAGGAATAAAAGTCCTTTCAATTGTAGGCAAGATCTTAGAAAAAGTAATTTTACAACGGACAAAGCAATGTCATGATAATGTTCAGTCAAAGCTGCAAAGAGGTTTCACTGAAAGATCATCATCAGTAAACACAGCACTTATTATTTCAGATGTGATCAATGAAGCTAAAGACAATCATCAGCAGCTCAGTATGGTAACCTTAGATGCTTGCAAAGCATTTGATGTAGTGTGGCATGCGTCCTTACTCCGAAAGATCTACAACATTGGAATTGAAGGATCATTATGCTGAACCATCAAAGAGATATATACTGATGCTCAATCTTCCGTCAAGATGAATAGAACCCTCTCAGACATATTTGTAATACGCCAAGGAATACGCCAAGGTGGAATTCTCTCAACAATCCATTACAAACTCTTCAATAACAACCTTCTCAAAATAATTGAAGATGTAAATATTGGTGCTAAAATTTGGCACATTAACTGCAGTGCACCAACATGTGCGGATGACATAGCCCTATTAGCTCAGGACACTGATCACCTACAGGAGCTCTTAAACATAGTTCATCAATACACACTTCAAGAGCGCTACACTATAGACCCTGGAAAAAGTGCATTGATTTCTCTAAACAAGTGAACTAAATCTGCTCCAGTTAGTCAGCTAGGAGACAGACAGATCCTTGAATCTAAATGTGAAACTCACTTCGGTATAGAATGGTCAACAAATGGGAAAGGCAATGTAGAAAAACGCATTCAAGCAACAAGAAGAACAGTCTATTCACTGATCAGAGCTGGACTTCATGGAAATGGTGGACTTTCCCCGTTAACTTCAGCGTGTACTGTCTTCTAAGATTACTGTTTGGTCTAGAGGTCATTCAGATGACAAAGGCTGAGCTTAGTGCATTGGAACTATTCCAACTGTCAATTCTTAAACAATTACAGTCCCTTCCAAAGAATACAACATCATCAGCAACACTATGCCTACTAGGAATAAGACCCATCCAAGCAGAGCTAGACTCCAGAAAACTAAAACAAGTAGGAAACATCCTCAGAAATGACGATACTGTAGAATTCCAGATAGCAGCCAGACAACTTGCTGTAAAGAATATTAAGAGCAATAGTTGGTTTATGAAATGCCAAGAAACGCTTCATAAGTATCAGCTCCCAAGTGTCTACCAACTAATTAACAGCATGTCTGCAAAGTTAGTGCGGAAGGCACAAGTAGAGAAGCACATCAACTGGGATGTACACAACGTCTGGAAAGAAGACTTTGTCATGAAGACATCAACAAAATACTTAAATGTCAAAGTATGCACTGTAAACAACATTCACCACTGTTGGAACTCACTTGACAACACAACCAGGGATGTTAGACGAGCAGTAATAAAGGCAAAGATTCTGACTGGCTCATACATCTTGCAAGCAAATCGTGTCCGTTTCAATCAATATGTTGTCTCTGAAAAGTGTTTACTTTGCCATTCAACACCCGAGGACAGGAATCACTTCATTACATTATGTATAGCATTGGAGGAGTCAAGAAAACCATATTTGAAGAGTATTCTCACCACCATGTACCTAGAAAATGACCCAGTCATCATCAACACGTTATTAGCTGATCCCAAAAATACAACTCAGCTGATACTTGATCATACAATGATGATATCCAGATTGAATATTAAGCCATCCCCAGCAAATTCTCTCAAAAACTACACGTTTTCTCTGCTATGCCTTGCACCTCAAACGTACACAATTGATTGAGGCAATTGTGTCTGTATAAATACGTCAATGAACACTAATCAAAGGAAATCAGACACAATCTAAAATTTACCTATTCTTCTACAAGTTATAAATGTTACTAACAGAACTTTCTTATTAATGTGTGAATGAAAAACTCTGCAATCAATTTGACATTAATTAATTTAATCCTACTCAGTCAGAGAAAATTTCGTGTATTCAGGGACGTATTTAAGGGGGGGGGTGCCAAGCGAGGTAAAAGCCCCGGGGCCCCCACAAGCAAGGGGCCCCCACAATTTGAAAATGAAAAAAAAAAATTGCACTTTTTTGGAAGTTATATAGGACATTTAAAGCAAACTTTATTAGTTTAGAACTCTTAAACATATGCATTATAATTATATTCTAATATTTGTGGGCCCCCAATTCTTGTTTGGTGTTCGGCAACAATGTTAATTCCGAAAATTTGCAAAATAAAATAATTTTAAAACGAAATAAAGCGCCATAATTCACCCTAAAAGTACTCTCTGGCCATCTCAGAGCACCTATAGATGTAAACAAATTTCTGGGGAAGGACCCCCAGACCCCCCCCCCCCCTTCATTCATTGCCCCCCCCCCCCAAGGGCCCCCACATATCTAAATACGGCCCTGCGTGTATTTGTGTATTTAAGACTGTGTTATATAGACATTTTGAAGAATCGTTCGTACCCTACGGAATAGGGGTGAGCCCATCGAGGCTGGATTTCCACATACAGATACATGGCCTATTGAGCGATGGACTCCTTACACACATTACAAAACATTTATACATTAACATATATCTGACACACACGACAGTGGCACAGTGGCAGAATGCTAAAAAGCTACCTTGATATGAAAACTTATACAGGGACTTGACTACCTTTCTGGGATTATTAGCCAGTAAATTAACCTATTTGGGGATTTTATTAGCCATACAGATTTTCTGTTAGAAAGGATATGAGTCTCGCCTCAGACTTATAATGTACAATACATACATACAGCCGTGCTGGAGTCAGAGTACAATAGGCGTAAAAGCCTAGGATTGATTGTGACAGATGCATCCACAGATAGTCCCATATGAATCGTCAGTGTGTCAGTATATCAGACATGTGAAAACTGGTCGGCCAATCCTTGACTTTTTAGTCTTGGTGCGGTGGTCCAGTGGAAAGATGCCTGGTTGCTGATGCTATGCGGAGTGGCAGGATGACGGTTCGATCCCCCGACCGGGAGATGGTGATCAACAAATTAAACTAACGGGTGCAGCACTGTCGGCTAAGTTAGCACATGGAAATTGAAGCCGCACGTTGCCAGTGCGTCAATAAAAATAAAAATACATATACTGCCAGAGCCGTGCTGGAGTCAGAGTACAATAGGCGTAAAAGCCTAGGATTGATTGTGACAGATGCATCCACAGATAGTCCCATATGAATCGTCAGTGTGTCAGTATATCAGACATGTGAAAACTGGTCGGCCAATCCTTGACTTTTTAGTCTTGGTGCGGTGGTCCAGTGGAAAGATGCCTGGTTGCTGATGCTATGCGGAGTTGCAGGATGACGGTTCGATCCCCCGACCGGGAGATGGTGATCAACAAATTAAACTAACGGGTGCAGCACTGTCGGCTAAGTTAGCACATGGAAATTGAAGCCGCACGTTGCCAGTGCGAAAATAAAAATACACATATACATATACATACATATACATACATATACATATACATACATATACATAAACATACATAAACATATACATATACATATATATATATATATATATATATATATATATATACATACATACACACATACCAGGGTTTCAACAAACTTCTAAATACAGGAAATCTGGGACTTTTTGGCTAATGCATCAGTTGGTCACCATCGATTTTGGCCCGATACATTCCCGGCCCGATTATGTAGACGTCGGCCCCGATTCATTTCCGGCCCCGATTATGTAGACGCCGGCCCCGATATATATCAGAAATTGTGTTAACTATATAGGCATCAATGCGGCGACGCTATTAATATGTTGTAACCAATAATCTTATATTTGTTGTTCTGTTTTCAGAAGACGCTGCAATATGCCCGTATTCATGGCTATGACCATAATTACTATTACCAGAATGCATGTTTAGTTAGTAAGTTTAGGCTAGTAATTGGTTTCATCTGATATGCATACATATATATATACACCTGTGCAAAAGTTAAGCACCACCCTATTTTTACGCACATGCGAGGGTATATTCATGTGCTATGAAGAAATCAATAGCATAAACATTTATGTACCCATCCATCTTAGTGCAAGACGTAATAATGCAACTAGAGGAATGCTGATTATGATGGTGGGGAAACACTGTATGTTTTTGTTTGAACTTGAAAACGAGGCCTGAATATGGTTACGTTGACACAACTGACAACTATTGCCCTACAGTTGACACACGTGGCTAGATTGTCATTAATGGTGTCTGAAAACGAAGTTTAACATCTGTGCACGAGTTTGAGACTGTCATTATTAATACCGGGTATATCCACCTTGTGCCTGGATGACGGCCTGGACACGACGTCTCATGCTGGTCACCAACCGACTGATACGCCATTGTGGTACAAATTAAACTAACGGGTGCATCACTGTCGGCTAAGTTAGCACATGGAAATTGAAGCCGCACGTTGCCAGTGCGTCAATAAAATAAAAATACATATACTGCCAGAGCCGTGCTGGAGTCAGAGTAAAATAGGCGTAAAAGCCTAGGATTGATTGTGACAGATGCATCCACAGATAGTCCCATATGAATCGTCAATGTGTCAGTATATCAGACATGTGAAAGCTGGTCGGCCAATCCTTGACTTTATAGTCTTGGTGCGGTGGTCCAGTGGAAAGATGCCTGGTTGCTGATGCTATGCGGAGTTGCAGAATGGCGGTTCGATCCCGCGAACGGGAGATGGTGATCAACAAATTAAACTAACGGGTGCATCACTGTCGGCTAAGTTAGCACATGGAAATTGAAGCCGCACGTTGCCAGTGCGTCAATAAAATAAAAATACATATACTGCCAGAGCCGTGCTGGAGTCAGAGTAAAATAGGCGTAAAAGCCTAGGATTGATTGTGACAGATGCATCCACAGATAGTCCCATATGAATCGTCAGTGTGTCAGTATATCAGACATGTGAAAGCTGGTCGGCCAATCCTTGACTTTATAGTCTTGGTGCGGTGGTCCAGTGGAAAGATGCCTGGTTGCTGATGCCAACAGCACGGTCACCAACCGACTGATACGCCATTGTGGTATTCGTTGCCATTCAAGATGGAGTGCGTCTGTTAATTCCTGTAGGTTCTGCACAGGAGGATCCCTCCTTCTCACCATGTTTCCCAGAATGTCCCAGATATGCTCAATAGGGTTCATGTTAGGGCTCCTTGCTGGTCATGGTAGGGTTTCGATGGCATTCTGGCGGAGGTATTCATGCACAGCTCTAGCACGATGTGGTCGGGCGTTGTCATCCATGAATATAGGGTGGGTTCCAGGTGCATGATTTACAAAATGAGGGACCACAACTCTATCCAGTATGGAATCTTGATATCTTTGTCCATTTAGTGTTCCAGGTACAGTCAACAGATCCAGCTTACAATCAAATGAGATGCACCCCCATATCATAACGGAACCTCCACCAAATGGGAGTTCTTCCATGATGTTCCGTTGGTCGTACGCCGTGCGTCTGGACCTCCATACACGAGTTCGACCATCTGTGGCATGAAGCAGGAACGACTTTCATCGGACCAGTGTACCCGTCTCCAGGATCTCATGTTCCAGTGTCTTCTTTCGTTGCACCACCTCAGACGCTCCTCTTTGTGGTGTGCAGTGAGGAGAGGACGTCTGACAGGTCTCCTAGCTTTCATGCCAGCAGCATACAGTCTCCTTTTGACGGTAGACATTGACACTCTATTGCGCGTTTCCCATTGCTGGCTGAGCACTCTGCTGTTGGTGAATGGAGATCTCCTAACAAGGCGTACTAGGGCTCGATCATCACGGGCAGTAGTCTTCTTCGGTCTTCCAGATCTAGGCCTGTCCTTCACCTCGTTAGTTTGCCCATGTTTTGCAATCAAACGACTGATTACAGTATGGTTAATGTTCAGCTGTCTGCCAATCTCTCTGCATGACATACCAGTGGTATGCATGCCTATGATTTGCCATTTCACACGATCACTTAACCTTCGTCTTGCCATAGCGGTTCACAATCAAGAGCTAATTCTCTCTGTACAAAAAACCCACGGTCATGAACACAAAATTCCTAATCTTGTCGCCTAAATCTGTATGTAATGTTCTACACCTCAAACTGGACTTTTACATAACTGAACACGTGTGCTGTTTCCCGCCACGCACGGACATCAAGCGGCGTGAAGTCATGCATGCATGTGCATTTCGTACTTGGAATTATGTCAGCTAACGCGGGGACAAAAAGTATGGCAGCCTAGTTGTACCATCATGTTTCTACGTTCTATTGTTTTTGCTGGTGCTTAACTTTTGCACAGGTGTATATATATATATATATATATATATATATATATATATATATATATATATAAGAAAATGTGTACATAGGGCCTACCCCATTTTTTTTGACAATCAGATATTCAATTGTATTCGCAATGCGTAGGCTAATGTTCATGATATTTGAAGATATACAACTCCATTACAACCAGTTCCACACACCCCCTATATATATATATATATATATATATATATATATATATATATATATATATAGTGTTAATTATAGGCATGGTGTAGCAAATAGTAGGACTATAACATGAATTTCTAACTTTCCTTATCTTTCGGGAACTAAAAAACACACAATTTTCATTCTTCCCCTTTTAATTTGTGCATCCGATCGCAGATCCTGAGCCCCCTCAACTATCTTTTGATTTTCCGCCTTTAAATTCACTTCAGCGCGCCATATCTATTTGTTTATTTACCTGTTTGTTTGTTTGTTTACCCTGTTTGGCTATTTAATTATTTATTTCGCCTGTTTTGCTTTGTTTCCCGCGTCAAGGGGGATTTGCGTTAGCGCGACATTCGCGTTACGAGTTAATGCCCCTGGTATAACGTCAAAGTCACGTCGTAGTCGTATGATGGCGCTGTTTTTCAATAGCGTAGCAAAGCGCGCGGGTATTTCCCATCTTGCTATACCCATTATCTTTGGTGGTAACAGTACAGGGGGCCTAGATATACATGACCGAGGAACCGGCCCGCCGCCCATACTCAGCGCATGTTGAGATCGATTTATATCATTTTAATCCAGAATTCCAATTTCCAGCTATCCTATTGACTACTTTGAAAATAATTTCACTGGTTACTGTTGCTGCCTTTGACAGCAACCACTCCCAGTCAAATTAGTTTCAAAAGACTCAACAGAATATGTATTATATTGTTTATTAGATTCGTGCAACTGACAGAATATTCCAGCTTTATGACGGAATATTTATTTATATTCATAAGTTTCTTAAAATGACAGCGCGTTATACAGCATACATAAGTTGTTGTTTCTGATCAGTGAAAATACATTACCGGTACACGCTTTGTTGCAGCATCGATTCATACGGCACAGGATGAATCCACCTTTACCAATGCCCCGCCCATCTTTAGCTCGGGGTCACTAGGGGCCACCCATACTTTGTGCGTGTTCGGATCGATTTATACAATTTTAATTTAAATCCAGAATTCCAATTTCATGGTAGCTATCCAGATATCCTATTGACTATTTTGAGAATAATTTCGCTGGATACTGTTGCTGCCTTTGACAGCAACCGCTCCCAGTCAAATTAGTTTCAAAAGACTCAACCGAATATTTATTATATTGTTTATTAAATTCGTGCAACTGACAAAATATTCCAGCTTTATGACGTATTTACACCGTATCATTCATAAGTGTATTGAAATGACAGCGCGTTACCCGTACACGCCGTGTTGCAACACAGCAGTCATACAGCTAGCCCATACATTGCGCGTGTTTGGAACTCTAGCCCATACTTTGCGCGTGTTCGGGTCGATTTATAAATATAATAATTGTGGCTCCACAACATACAACAGTCATACAGCTGTCATACAGCACAGGATGAATCCACTTTTACCAATTCTCCGCCCATGTCTAGCCCATACATTGCGCGTGTTTCGAACTCTAGCCCATACTTTGCGCGTGTTTGGATCGATTTATAAATATAATAATTGTGGCTCCAACCAGTCAAATTAGTTTCAAAATTATCAACAAAATATTTATTAAATTCAGATATATCATAATTGCTCCTGATTTTCTTCATCATAAGCAGAAGCAGAATTTGTTTCAAAATATTCAACTTAGATCATAATCTTTAAGCTTTAGTGGGGTTTTTTTCAATTTCTCAATAATAACCGCACCGACCTTTGATTTATAAGACAAAGACGGGACAAGCCAAAGATTAACTACCGGTATGGATCTACAATGGTAATCCTACTATTGTTTATCGATATTTACTTCTTAGATCTTACATGTTTATTGAATTCTGAATATAATCTTAGAAAAACATGCACGCTTACGTTAGTAAATTTCACAAGCTCAACAGCTATATATAGGTATGCATATTCGATGAAACCAACTAGCCTGCTTATTAGCGTGATTCCAGTAATAAACGGAGACTCTATGACCACCTTACATCTAAAACATAAATAAAATAGTATAAAACTTAAACGCATGGCAGGTTAACCAGTTAACCAATTATTTAAATATCCAACAGTTAGATCTATGAATATCTATATCTATGGTATTATTAAAACGAGACAACGATCACCTACAAAAATAACATATTAGTCAAAATATAAATTCGCAGTGGCGGTCATTATCGCCATAATAGCGGTCATTCTTGTCCCGGGCGCGGTCAGTTTAGCTGGCGGTCATTTTCGTCATAAACCGTTTTGGTAACGAGTAACAAGAAAAAAATGAGCCATCGTACCAGGGTAATCCTCCTTAAAATAAGTTTAATCTGTAATAGCTATCGCTAGAAATAGTGTGTTATATATTCAATATTGCTCTTCGCTAGTTAGCTGTATACATCATGATTCTCGTCCCAAGCATAATGTTAAGCGTCAGTAACCAGTTTTCGCGAATATTGATTTCATTGAATCATTCAGTTCGTGACAATTACGCACATATTCCAATTTAACTCGTATTTGCCATTCCCATTGATGATTGAAAACCTGACAGCGCACTTGAGTTAGAGTTACAGAGATGGACGAAGTTAAGCATCAGCATGTTGCCTATTTTATGTCCATTTTCTGATTTTAAAATATGATACCCTATCCTTAATCCTACTGCTGGGTTTGCTTCCAAAAGGTGTCTAGAGCGGTTTTTAAAGGCACTTATTATATCTTCTGCTAATGTTTTACACTTATACAAATGAGCTTCCAAAGGTCCAGAAATTATTATTAATTGGACTAGAAAGTGGAGCGTATCCATACAAACTACCTGCAGGATGCTGGCATCAAGATCCAACTGCGTGGCCAGAAATGCACTACGGAACCCTGTATAACTACATGACCAAAACACCAGGTTTGTAGATTATATACTCCCGTCTCATATTTCTGCGGGTTCCATATTCTCACGGCATAAATAAAAACCAACGCCCACAACCATCTGTTTTCCGTCGTGACACTGTAATCAGGAAGTCAAAGATGATCGCAAACAACTTTTTTCCAAAAATGCCCCTCTTATAATATTACTGAGTAAAATAGAAAAGCTACAATGTACAAAAACCTGTCGATATTATAAGATATGCGGCGGATATCCTTTTTATAGAAGCCCATCACTAACTCACAAAAAAGTAATATATAAAACTTCTATCTAACTGAAAATACAGCGTCTGCTAATTTATTTACGTCAGCTACATCATCAAGTCCTGTGATCAGCGATTCCACCTGATTGTTGGACGATTAAAGTGCATGGAAAAAATAAGGGTCGCCATTTATATAAGCTAGGAAAGTCACTACCTCATGACACGTTATCATGTAATAATTTCAGGGGTTTCCCCAATCATGCATCTTACAAATAAACCATGGCAGGGCCTACTGCATACAGCATGATAGAATCAAGATTTGACCGATTTTCTAATAAATAATAGCGTTTTGTAGAAGACTGTTAACCTGGAAAGCATTCCTGATATTTTATCTGTGTTTTGACTGCTGGCCACTGTAGATAATCTTCTTTGTTTACTGCGAGATTATGGCCAGCCTCTCCGAAATACGACCACCTACCCTGGTGTGTTCCCGAGGTGATATAAAAACTTTCCTCTGGCACAAAATTGGATTCTATTTTATGAGGCAATTTGGGAAATAGGCTAAGCCATTCAAATCCCAGCAACATTTCAAACAGGGAAGATTATTTTATAGTGATGTCTTTTGTCGTATCTACTGCGAGAATATGGAACACCATCATACATGTAACTTAAATTTAAAAAATTTCGGCCATGAATTACATTCTTTGCTAAAATTGTGTACACTATTGACAATTCACTCCCCCCCCCCCCCCCTCAACACACCAATATGGGGGGGACTTGTGAAGACAAACATATATATCTATTTAATTACTCTGGCAAGGACCGCTCAAAGGCAATGGCGCTGCCAGGGAGGTGATAGGGGAGGGTGGGGGTAAGCAAATTCCCACCCCCATACAAATTTGCATGAAATATTTAATATAGTTATTTTATTTAGAAAACTAAATAAGGATATTAGTTTAGCACTCAGAGTGAGTGCATGAAATTGCTTCTCCGAGAATCTAAAGACTAAATTTCATATTTTCCTGGGGGTGGGGTGGAGAG